>WEKX01026232.1:119615-253274 GCA_013390025.1 Pitta sordida
CCGGTCCCATAGACTTATGAGGGTCCAAGCCACTCAGCAAGTCTTTGACTACCTCCTCTTGGATTACAAGGGGGTTGTACTGCACCCCGGCTCCTTTCCTGTTATTAAATAATCACATGTGGCTGGTTATAAATTCTATTTTAGGGTGATAGTTCTGACTTTCTCAGGTGAGAAAAGGACTTCCTGGCTCGGAGTGGCCTGTGCGCCTGTGAGGGAACTAGGTTTATGTTCACCACTCCGGGGTGTGCGTTCGATCTCTGTACGGGTGTTAGATGGTGAGTTGGACTAGATGATCCTTGTGGGTCCTTCCAACTCATAGTATTCTGTGATTCTGTGACTTTACATTAACCCAGAGCACCTAACACCGTAGAGTCACTCTCATACACTGACAACCTGTTTTCTTAAACTTTTTCATTTTTTACCAGATATGTCCCTTGCCAGACAATATGAGGGTTTTATAAATTAGAAAATATATATTTTAAAGAAAAACACTCTGACACACACACACAAAGAAAGAGCAAAGCATTTCTAGATAGACAACAGCAAAAAGGCATAAAATCAATAAGAATAGTGTTTAAGTAATCAGCATTCCTAGATAGGTGATGTAAAAATGGCAATTATCTTTCCAGAGTTGCCTGAAAATCTAAAGCAGGAGGAAAATGTCCAAAGAACTCTACTGCACTGCTCTCACTCTGTGCAAGTAGAGAGTACATCTGGAATTATGTGCTCACAAAATGGTCTTCATCTTCCATAGCCCTCTGGAGCTCTGTGGAAAGGGTGTAGGTGGTCCAGAGGGACACAACTACAAATAAAGGAATAAAATTGAACACAGTAACATTTGCAGTGTTTATCAGAACAAATTCCCAAGCAATGAGACATAGCTGACATAAGGAACAGTGTCCTTAAGGGATCAATGGGCGCTCCATTAAAGGTTATGTTAGATAAAGCAGACTATGCTACAACTTGGAAGAAAAAAGTTTCCAAATGCTTTGATTTCTGCAACAGAGTAAAATGGCAGAGACTCCACTGGGCTGCAAAGTTTCAAAAATGCGTTTAGGTCTCTGGCTTGTTTAGGCTACTGCTTGGAGAGCAATGCAAAAGAGTCAGATTGTGTGAAAATAGCATTATTCACCAGGCAAGTCTTATCTTTCGCACTCTGGAACATTGTTATCCTCTTGTATTTGGAACTTAGGCTTCATGATTACACATACTTACATCCACCCTGCCCCAGTGTTGGCGGGAGGGTCTTTGAGCATGGCCGTCAAGAGCAAGTTGACTGAAGTGAGAGATTCCTGGTTCATAAATGGTGCTATTTGTCCAATGATTTCTGTTTAGATCCCTAGACATGCATAAAGTTGACCTTTTGCCACAATCTTACAATTTATTATAATATATACTACAAACATCTATAAATTATTATTCATACATATATGAACTCCCTGACGTTTCTGATATGTGTCACATAGATTAATTCAGACCTTCACAGGTAACATAACAACCTCATGGACATTACAGACCTACTTCTGAAGTGAGAGAATATTCCACCTCCTAAAAGTGACAGGAGTAACACTGCAGACCAACACTTGTGGTTTGGTTTTTTTCCTCTCACTCCAAGAATGCCTGCAAAGTTCAGGAGGCTATGGTTCAGTATCTGAACATAGGATGGAGAGAATAAGGACAGGTACCCACTGAGCTATCTAGATCCATGTTCAGGAATCTGAATGAAGGAATCTTGGTCTATAAAATCAAGCTCATAAATATCAGACCCTTCCAGTGAAAAGACTGCTTACGGCACACAGCTTAGGAATCACAGATAAAAAAAGTAGCTAAATCAAAAAAGCCTTTGTTGTCACCATGAGCAGACATGTACACCAGGGCCTGAATATATTAGAGACAGTCCCTGGTGTCCCAGCATTGTTAAAATCTTAATAATCAACATTACTGATAGACACTCTTTCAATCCTAAGATTTTAGTAGTGTTGCAGAGACCAACTCTCCAAGCTTTTTTTTCTGGCTTGGGACCAGAGACATACTCCCATGCTGATAAGTGAAAAGTGGGGGAAGAAACACAGAAAGAGCTTAAAACAATCCTGTTGTTGTGCAGCATTACTGACACAGGATTATTGCCCTTCTCTCCTCCTATAATGAGCCTGCGTCCCACGGGCTGAAAAGGGACAAGTGACCCATGTACCAGCAGGCCCAACTCTCCCATCTGCAAGTGCCAATGCATTTTGCATTAGCACTTCGCACGAGGAGACCCTGAGTCTCAGTGCCAATGGAGCTAGGGGGGGTGTGAAAAACCTCCAGAATATGCTTTCTCACAGCCTGACAGATATCTTGCCATGAAACCCAAAGGAAGTCATATCATCCAGGACATGGCAACCCATATTATAGTTCAGTCATCAAAAGAATGAGTTGCTCAAGTCTCAAAACTTTTATTGAAAGGTACTTTTTCTTGGGAGCACAACTTGGCCCCTCACATGGCCTATTCCCTAAATCCACATAAATTCTCTGTCATTCAGATCTCTGTGAAACAGCAAAGTTCAGCTCAGCTGGTTTGAAAAACAAAAAAGACAAATAGCTATTTACTAAATGTTTTCATTCTAGGATTTTCTTTTGCCAAAGTACCAGGTAAGGAGAAGAAAGCAGTTAGAAATGCTTTAATACACAAATATGTACTTACTTCTTAAAAAAAGGAAAGGGTTAACATCAAGGAGGTTATTTTATCTCCAAAGGTCAAATCCAAGATTCTCTGAGCAAGCAGTGGTTGGAGACAAGGCTAAACTAGTAGGTTTCTCTTTAAAGAAATGCAGAGCAAGTAGCAAAATATAGACTGAAAATTAAAGTGCAAGAAGAGAAAAATGCTTAAATTATCCTGGAGAAGGCTATCCATCTAAGTCTTGCCTATAGTAGACAGGGCTTACTGAAAATGGGAAAACTGCAAAACTACCAGTAAAGTGCCTTACTGGAAGCACAACCTTATATTGGGGGAAAAAAGAGATTTTTGGCTGGTAGCAAGTTCCTTCAAGTAAGTAAGTCAGGCTGGAGAGAGGATGCAACTTCTGCTGAATCATTTGCCTGCACCTGCAGCTTGATAAAGAATGATGTTGACTTTGCTGGCAATGATTAAAATCTTGATATTTAGAACTGTCCTTGCCATTCTTGCACACAGGTAGTACTTTTTTTCATTGACTGCATTTCAAAACAATACAGTATTCTGGGTGGCAATATTTATGACTTCTACACATCCCCCTTAACAAATAAAAATTAAACAAAAATAAAAAGAGAACAAATTATTTACTTGAAGTAGAGAAGAAAACTGATTAGCTGTAATACTCAGAGGCAGAAACCATAGGGAAATAGGGGATAGTGGAGGCTGTGACCTTCCACATCTTGCCAGGTACAAATTACCCCATTGAAAGGACCAGGTACCAATTACCCCATTTCCCCTCCTGATTATTCCCTAGCTCAGAGGTGCTGTATTTCAAACAAAAATTTTGATCACGGGTCCAAGTCCTTCCAAATTTCTCCTGCCCAGTTGGCTCAGTACCCTTGAGATGAGGAGACTATTTCTGCAAACAGGTCTCACGATTTTACACTTTTCAAACTTACACCTCTACCTCCAATCCTTTCCCAGTCCCCATATCAAATCCCTTTCTTAACTCATTGCAAAGAAGCTACAGTAATGGCTGGCGGAATGATGACACATTTCTCCACCTGATTCTGCACCTTGTAAACATTACATTTTTTCCCATGTGGCCTCTTCTTTTGAGTTTGTAACCAGAACTATGAACGGGCAGACAACACCATTTTGTCACCAGTGGAATTCAGATGGCCAGGGATACTGTATCCATTTCTTCCCAGATTCTGTTTTTGCCAGTTCTTGTTTTGCTGTTCCCATTAGTGAGGATGTCCAAGATGGGTTATGAGTTTTAGGCTGTTAATGCACACTGCTTGCAATTTACTTTCAGATCCCCAGGCTTAGTCTAACAAGAAGAGGGTGATTATAGTTGATCGTCTCTTTGCCTTTTATAACTGAAAAAATCCATCACACAAAATAAACCAGTGGGGGTTTCCAACAAGGACAGTAATCTCCAGTCAAAGTGGTAACTTTTCCTGGGACAATCTTGATTTTCTACTACCAAACTATTGGTCTCAGAATTATATTTTGCATGGCAGATTTCATATTTGTGGGCTGAAGTCATAGGAAACTTATCTTTCAAAAGTTAATTCAGTGGGACCACAATATGGGCCTTGCTGTTCAAAACAATAGGAACAAAACAATTATTCTCTTCCTTAGCTACTACAGCTAAAACCAAGAAAATTTTTTTTTTTAAATCAACTTTATCTTCTCAAAATGTCACATTTGCTTTGTGTCCTTCAGAATCCATTGATTTTTCTTGTCTTCTCCTGGAGTAATTGCCCAAACCTTTTCTGCCTATCTGTACTTTCTCTAGCAGAAGCTGCAGAAGCATTCACTATTAGTGTGTGTCAGAGGTGCTAACCTAGAGAGACAATACTAATGGCATAAATAAATCTGTACAGCCTCTTCTATCCTTTTTATATCCTTTTTCATTCTTGCTTTTCACGAGACAGGAAGCAGAGGAGAGGTTTCCACCACGAGCAGCTTAGTATGAAGAAATAATACGATTCTTTATGTGTGCTTGGGAGCCTGTAGTAATCATATTATTCCAGGGTCCTTATTGCTGGTTAATGGAATTCTTTTAATATTGACCCAAGTTTCTATTAAATAGATTTTCATTGATCTGGTGATGTATAGAGCTCAAGTAAGTCTATCTATGTGTAAGCAAATTAAAAGCCTTAAGCCTATACAGCCAAACTGTATAATCCCATGCTGAAAAATTGATCCTCTGATACTTTCCTGGGGACTTAGTTTTTTCTTTATAAGTCAAGAAACACCTTCAAATTCTTTGAAAGAAAAGAAATATCATACATATTTCACAATTAAAAAATACAGCCCAAAGCCACCAGAATAAATTTTTAAAATTAGAAGTTACACCTTGTATCAGGTAACACAGCACTGACAAGTCATTAGTTACAATGGATATATGAATTATATTTCTACAGCATCATTCATCATTGCTTTCCAGCCTGAGAATAGAGTTTGATATTTTTTAAGGAAGAAAGCTCCCACAGCCTCACTGTCACCAAATTTAACACTAGCCTCACTCAAACCCATTCTCCTTTGAAATCAAACTAATTTCATTGTGCCTTTCCCATGTCAAACATAGATCTCTAAAATTGTCAAATATAGATCTCAAAACACTTAGTAAATAACATTGTCCTTGTTGTATATGTACAGTAATACTGGATGATCCATCCACGAAATCTGTGGCAATGGTATCAGATCTACAAATCTGCATGATTTGTAGATCTGATACAAGTCTCCAGACACTGCCATAGGGGTTCATAGCCACTGAATGGAAGGACAGGCACATTGCAGTGAGCAGCAGAAGCTCAGAAGGGTGGTTTCCAAAGGTGCTCTGCCCCAGAGTGGTTTATCCCACATTTAGCAAGAACTGCTTTCACTTTGGAGCCTCTCTTCTAAAGGAAGCCACCAGTGCTCTTCATCCTCTCTTTTCCACCATGTCCATCAATTCATGCATTAAGTAACTTGGGCATAATCCCTCTTCACTACCAGACCAGGACAATGGGTTCAGAAAGCACCCCAAGGAGCAGGAAGGCAGACATGAACGCACCCCCAAATTAGTGGGATGTTTTAAGCTTTATTTCCATAAGAAATTAGACTTAAATGATCATAAAGCTTAATTCAGTTGCTCAGTTCCCGTTTCACACACATTTTAACCCTCCAGCTCAACTGCACTTGATGTAATCCTTGTCTAAGATTTCCAGGGTACTAGCACAACTCCAGAAAAACCACAGCCATATCCAAGGTGCCTAACTGCATATAAAGCTCAACATACATTTTGGCAACCCAGACAGATCACTTAGAATTTGGAATTCATTTTCATGTTACCATCACGAGTCCCTAAAAGTTGTTTTATCACAAAAATGGTAAATTTCTGTCTGCACAGAGCAAAAGAGCCTTGTGCCTTACTCTCTACTTTCGATAGGCATTGCCTGCTATGTGGTTACCTGAAGAATTTCTGGGGAGTGTAGGGTGTAAACAACCTCACTTTCTCCAGGAGCAGGAATCAAACTGAAAACAAAGGAAAGCAGTATGCCCTGACCCCTTAGCAAGACGAGGGGCTACCTCAGCTGGATGTGCAGCCCTTCAGGGCTTGGACATGCTCTTGAGTCCTGCCTACTTCAGTCTTCTGGCCCAGGCCAGAGCCGGAAGGTGACCTGTAGAAAAACTCACAAAAAGCAATTACTGTATTGTGTCAGCTCAGAAAACCGCAACAGGGCCAGGCAGGGGAGGAAAAAGCCTCGAGAGGAAATCAAGGAAATTCACTTTGGCAGAAACTAGCAAAGCCTTTTTCTGAATGTTAACTATCTAATTTAATGAAGTCTAGAGATCAGTAGAGACAATTGTCACTGCCAACTTTGATGCCAATCACAACTCTGGAACACAAGCCAGTGAATGTATCCAACCAACATACAGAGGGGAAAATAAAAAATTTGACTATCTGCTCCCATGATCCTTTAAGACGAAATACCATCTTTCAAAACTATGGGAGGAAAAAATCTTCCAAGACAGAACAAGTCAGCAAGAAAAAGGAAAGAGAAATCGCAAGGCAAAATATTACAGAAATGTAATTTCTCTCTGTCAGCCTGTGGTGCCTTTAGGGCTGTCGGTGGGAATTCTTATGGCTGAAAACCTCTAAGTGGGCTGGAAAATTAGGGAAGGTTTCTGTAATCCCCGTCAGGGAAGCAGGCCTGTACTTTCTCCTTGTGGGCAGCTGTAAGTCTGTTGTGTCTTCATGGGACTATCATGTGTGCCTCCTATCACAGGGCCTCTGTCACGTTATGGGAAGGAGCCACGTACCTTCTGATGGGGGTGAGAACTGTGGATCATTTTGAGATAACTGGACCATTTGAACAAATATGCAAAAAACATGTGTGACATGTGGTTTCTGAAAGCTTTCTGTCTTCATCCAGCTGAGATGGTTTTCTACAGAATAGCCAAACCCCACACCTCTGACACTAGTGAGGCTAAAAGGATCAACCCCTCAGTCTAAAGCAGGTCATGCTCCTGAACTAAATGGTTGCAAGTATTTTGAGGTGACCAATACCTGTTACCTAACTTTGGTTTTTTTCTCCTTGAGCTCATTTTCAGAAATGCCTGAACCGTTTCCCTTGGCGAAACATACTAAAGCAAAAGAGCCTGAGGACAGCCACACTCTACCAGAGAGAAGGCATGTCTGGCCCTGATTTGAAGAATCAGAAATTGACAAATTTAGTGTGTTAGGTAAGGGCATAGAGATTTAGGAATTTTAGTGAATTAGTGAATATTTAGTGAATTTCTAGTGAATTTTAGAAGGATTAGTAGACTTTAGGATCATTCAGAAGGCCTGAGAGTTAAGGCTGAATATTAAGGGTGTCCTGCAGGCTGTGAAGGTAAACAAACGGGAATGTTAACCAAAACACGGGAAAAGAATGGAAAACATTGGAGCTAATTGGTTGAAGAACTCATAGCAAGTGACATAATGCTGTAAAAATGAATATTCATAAGGCAATTTGCATATGGATGAGGCAAGGGGTTAAGAAGGGGTGACAACTGGGGGCGGCTCTCTTTTGGCACCTGGCAGTGGCAGAGGGCACTGCTGACTCTTTTCCCTGGCTCTTAGGCCAAAAATAAACTTTTCTGTAACATACAAACAATTGCCTTGAGTCCTGACTGGTTTTCTTCAAATCAGCCCCATACTCAGTTTCCAAAGCAGACAACCACCAACCTTGGGGACGTGCATCAGCTCAGCCTGAGGCCTTCAGTCCACATCTGAGCCATACTGTAGGTGTGCCCATCTTTGACCCTCTCTCCTGAATGGAGCCCTCAGACCTAGGCTGTAGCTTTTCAAACATAACTCCAAGCATAGCACATCATAGCTGTTCTGTTCTCCTGCACTCATGACAAACTGAATAATGATGAGACTATCTGCCCAACATGCTAGAGGTTTTTCAGCTCTTCTGCCACTGAGCTCCCAAGGACAAACCTTGTGCTTTTACTCTTCTCTTAGCCCATGGCAGAAACCAACCCTGCAGTCCAGAAACCACCCCTCTATTAGATATTCCTCTCTGCAGACCAGAGCTAATTTTTTTGCTGTGAAGCAAGGATCAAGGACACGAACCCTTTTCAGGAGGGACATAGGGAGTTGTTTCAGCAGCCACAGCCTAGAGGAAAGCCAAAGTGTAACCAGAGCCATGGGCTGGCACAGCCGGTGCCAAACAACTGCCATGGAAATAACATAGGCTTTGAAGAAACAGGAAATGCAGGTTACATTGGTGAGGTGGAAAGGTTGATCATTTTCAGATCTAGAACAATTGTGCCTGCACCCGAAGTAAAGTCAGGGAAACAATGACTCTTCCAAATGGCAAAAGTAGCCCATTTCTGCTATTGCTGTAGTATCCCTTTCCCCATTGAAACTAAGCTGCGCAGCTCCTCTGGTAAACACACCAATTCACTGTGTTTAAATGGAATACAAAATACACTTCAGCTAAAGGATGAAACTTCCACAGCTCATTTTTGACACTAGCCTTTTGCAGAGGAGAGGGAGAATTCAGCTGGATGGGACACCAATGACCTAGTCCTACTACCTACCACAAAGTAAGGACATGGTCCAACTGCCTCTTAAACAACAACAGGCTTGGGGCATTGACCTCCTCTCCAGGGAGTCTGGTCCAGGGTTTGGCGCCCTCATGTCAAGTCCAAGCCTCCCCTGACAAATACAGCTTTGTGCTATTCCCATGTGCCCTATCACTGGGTACAAGGGAGAAGAGACCAGCCCCTGCCCTTCCCCTCCTCCAGAAGATGCAGAGACCTGAGGCCCCTCAGCCTCCTTCTAACCAAACCAGACCAACCCTGTGTCCTTGCCCGCTCCTCAAAGGGCATGCCTTCCAGTCCTTTCATCAGCTTTGGTTCCCTCCTCTGGATGCATTCAAGGACCTTCACACCCTTTTTAAATGATGGGTCTCAGAACTGCAGACAATGCCCAAGGTGAACCCCCAAGGCGCTGAATATAGTGGTATAATCACCCCTTTTCACCAGCGGTTCGTCCTGTGTTTGATGCACCCCAGAATGCAGTTTGCTCTCTTGGCTGCCGGGGCACACACTGCTGACTCCTATTGAGGTTCCTGTCAACCAGCACCCTCAGGCCCCTTTCTGTGGGCCAGCTTTCCAGCTATGTCTCTCCTAATGGGCACTTGTGTTTGGTGTTACTCTACCCTAGATGCAGAATGCAGCCTTTTTATTTCTTCAGTTTCATACAATTCATGATTTCCCAATGCTTCAATCTATCTAGACCCCTTTGCAAGCCTCTTGTCCCTCAGGAGCATCAATATCCTGGCAACTAGTTGCCAGACAGTTTTAGTATCATTCACTACAACATTCTGAGCTCCACCTCTCAGTCAGTTCTTGACCCAGTACACTTTCTGTTCATCTTGCAGTTGCATAATTTGACCAGAAGGATGTTGTGAGGGACACTATCAAAAGACTTACTAAAACCCAGAAAAACTGCATCCACTGCTGTCCCTTCATCCACTAAGCAGGTGACCTTATTATAGAACTAACTATTAAACAAGGCTTTCTCTCGGTGAATCCACGTTGACTGTGTCTGGTGATTCCATTGTTCTTTAGAAGTCTTTCAATAACATTCACTTTGATGGTCTCCATAATTTTTCTGGGTACTGAGGTTAGATTAACATATCTGGTTTCTAATCTAATGTATTAGTTAGATTAACATATTAGTTTCTGTGTCCTCCCTCATGCCCTTTTTTGCAAACTGTAGTGACACCTGCTACCTTCCTCTCAGCAGGAACTGTCCCAGACTCCCAAGGTGTTTGAGATTCCTCCAAAGGATCTTTGCTAGATGATTGAAAGGGTTCCTGCCATAACAGCCACTAGCTCCATTCCTCTGGAGTGAAGTCCATCAGGCCCCAAGGATTCTGTCTCAGGACTTAAGTCCCTCATCACATCATGATGCACGCATGCTTCCTAAACTTTGGTCACATGGGCACAGAACTCAGCATTGTGCTCCACTGGGGTGCAGTCATCTTTCTACAACTCTCCTTAAGTTGCCTGTACCAATGGCTGCCTTGGTCATATCACCTGCATGTTGTGGATCACCAAAGCCACTACCCATGAGAGGAACAAAACTTTACTGAAGTAGATTGTTGTGTTTTGTTGGGAATTTTTGCACTGGTTGCATTCAAATCCTAAACACATTTCTTTTCCTCTCAAACCCCAGAGATATCCCAGATCAAAGGGCAAACCTTCATATAATATGAGGAGGCTCTCTTAATTGTAGAACTATTTTATCTTAAAGAGATAACTGGTGAAATATATACTGCCAGAGTGCTCATCAGCCCTGCCAGAGGTATGATATTTCCATTACAAGAGGGAGGACTGAAAATAAACTAGAATTGGGCTTTCCCTTGTGTTAAAGGCAGACCAAGCATGGAATGTATCAGCTCACATATGTTAATTATATTCTTAACTGAATTTGATCTCAATTTACTGAAATGCAGAGAACTGAAATGATGGTGGATACAAACAAAAGTAGGGGGAAAATAGCTCTAAAGTAGGGGGAAAAGTGTTCTGGCTATTCATAGGATCAAGAATATCCATTCAATTTAGCCAGGTTCACAGAACAGATGTTTTAGACTCAGTGAATCTATCTTATAAATAGTGCTTCTTGTACATATTCTAGGTTGAGAGGACAAAGACTAAGAGGAGAAATAACTACCTCTGTAACTCCTGTAGAACAGTGCATGCTAGAAGAGAGGAAGATGAGGTATATCTGTTGCTTTAGTATACATAACCCAGCTTTGTACAAAGTTGTGCTGGAATTCACATACATTTACCTTAGAAATCATGTCAGTAGAGAGTTTCTGAATCACTGATGCTATTCTGTTCAAGTGCTGCAAATTTGGTCTTTCAGAGATTGACCAAGGGAAATCTTGAGAGCAGCTAAGTTTGCTGCTGTCCCTGCTGCCACTGGAAAGCCATGCAAGAGCACTCCCCACTTTCAAGATCCCTTCTTCCAATTTCCAGCCAAATTCTTTTATGGTTAGCTGTTTTCCTTCCAACATTTAATTTTAGGCTAAACAACAATTTTTCCTCCTTGTTCTTTTTGCCTCTGATGTACACAGATGGTAATTGTAGCCTCCTCACAGATGTCTTTTTTGTAGACCAAATAAATGCTGCTCTTGCAGTCCTCTTTCAAAGGGTTTTTATTTTTCTGGGCTCACTATCTATCTTGTCCTCTTGTGCTTATCGGCATCTAGGACCATACGAAGTATTTCCTATGAAGTTGCACCGATGTTTTTGCTGAAGGATATTGGCTTTACCTCCTCTGTTGGAAACGGATCACCTGATGTGATCCTAAGCTGTATTTCCCTACAATTGCCTTTTCACAGACTATCACCTGAATATTCAATTGTCGCTACTATTTGTCTCCTATATCATGTTTCAAGAGACCTTCCAGACACCAGGAAAGCCAAATTCTGGAGCAGTCTCAACTCCTACAATGGGGTGGGAACGAAAAATCCTAACTCATTTTAAAACAGCCTGATAAATGAAGAGGAATATATGATGTGACTGCCAGAAATATCAGGAGTCTAAACCTCATGATCTGTGAGGACCTTCCCTATCCTGAGTCCAGAATTACTAAATATAATATACGATATAGTCACTAAAAATCTCCAGCTAATCATTCACATGCCAACAGCATTTTACAAAGAATTCTGAAAAGCAAGAACAAGCTGAGTACCTTCAGTCCCTACAGAAATCTCAAGATGCTTTTTAATTATACTTATTTCTATTTGCAGTAGTGACTACAGAACTATATTCACACAGAAAGTTCTTGTTTCCTGGCATTTGTACACTCAATGAGTATGACAAAAGTCATAGAACAAAGGGACTATCCATGTTTTAAATATTCTGAAATTAAATAGAAAGGAGAGATTAGAAATAAAAATATTTTTGTGGAAAGTGAAACTGATCTCACCTCTCCCAATTCTCCCTGTAACACCTAATTTGTGTGAACATCTTTCCTGTGTTGTGCATTTACTGTTGAGTGAGTCAGAGGAGGCTGTATCAGGAAGCATATTTTCCATTTAGATCTGAAACCACTTGGCTCCAAGGTACTCAATCTCCATTGCATAAAGCAGATACGGAAAACAAAAACAGTCCCAGAGAAGTTGTCTCCTGTATTCCCATCTTTCCTGCTATTCCTCAGTTGTCTCATTATTCCATTAGAATAGCATGGATATGATAACAAAAGTATCACTTAGGGTAGCATTTTCTAAAAAGCCTACATAAGTGCTCAAATCTTATTTTGAGAAGGCATATATGACTCGGTCTAGTGAAGAACAAAGATACTGAAAACAAAATTACAAATAACAAAAATGCAATACGAAATCAGAACCAAACACTGCCCTCCCTATTCAGTCCCAACCTGCCTTCCCTGGGCACCTGTAGTTGATTTTAAGGTTTCCAAGTTTCATCCATACTGAAGTACCTTGATACAGGCTTGATGTCTGCCATGTCTCTCTGCTCAGCTGGTCTTCAGAAACTAAGTATTTGACCCTTTCCCTTGGGCTTCAATGAGGGGAGAGGAGCAGCACGATGCCCAGATCACACCTACAAACACCAGCAGTATGAGGTTGTCCCAGAAATAAAGAATTCCCGTGGCAGCCCAGGGATTACAACAAGCCGGATGCCAACCCAAGAACACAGTATAGATATTATAGATTTAAACTCAAATCCCTGTTCTGACTGAGACAATCCCGTGCCCCACCACAGCATACCTCTGGACAGAGATTTCCCAGTTATGCCAAAAGAGGGATTTTTCTTTCTTCAGATGTTCTGTTTAATTAAAAAATCCTAATTCTTTAACTGAAAAATTCAAGACCCAAACTTGGCACTCTGGCCTCTGTAGTAAGGATGTTCTTTGCACTATCCAGCAAGTGGTTCAGCATGGTGCTTATGTTTCTTTCTACATATGATCTTAAGTTATTTTGAAAACAGAACTTGGATGTTTTTTACAATTCTGTCTTTTTTTTAGCTACTTAATAGATTCTTGAATTCAACTAAAAGTCTTTACGTCCATAATTTATTGTGGCATTGAGTTCCACAGAATAACTATATGTGACATAAAAGGGCATTTTCTTTACCATTTTTTAATTTATTGCCTTTTAATTTAATTAGGTATCCTCCTGTGTCTCTTTCACAAGACAGGATAAATAGGAGCACCTGCTGACCTTCTTTATGCCATACATTATTTTATATACCTTTGTCATGTCACTTCTTATTAGCCTCTTTACTAAACTAAGTAGCTGGAATCTTTTTAATCTCTCCTATTATAAGATACTCCCCAACCTGTAATCATTTGCTTTGCCCCTTCTGAAAAGTTCTTGGGTATTCAGGTCTCTCTAGGTATTCATTTAAAAGTAACATATAATTTAATGTTTAGGAAGTCTTGCACTGTTTACACAACTAGGTTCCTTCTATGATCTAGCTTTTCTATATTGGTGCAGATTTATCAGGAAAACAATGCCTCCGGGGATGGTCTTTGTTGGCAGCAATATTTGCAAACAAGAGAGACTAAGCTCAACCTCAAATACTTTATGTATTTGGGGCAACACTTTGGGGTGTACCACCCAGCTCAGGTGTGGTTTTACATTCACTATTAGTTTGGGGGTGTAGTCAAATCCATCCCACACACGCCTCTCCAAAGCTGATGCCCAGAGTGTGCTTCAGGTGATCTTATTAGACCTTCCCATAGCACTTCCCACCAAGTTTCTTCTCAACGACTGCAGCTTGGTGATTTCATTTCCTCCTCATGGAGGTGAGTCCCAGTCAGCATGTTGCCATGCAAAGTCTCAGCACTCAGCACAAGCAGTTCGGTCTGCACTCCCAGCTCAGGTTCCTGCTGTTGATGGAAATTAGCAGAGAAAATCTCCAGTTGCAATATTTCTGAGCTACTATAACATTTGCTGAACAGACAGAAATTCGTGCAAGCACTGAATGGTTGCATCAGCATAGCATCAGTGACAAAATGCACTGTATAGTTCAAGAGCTTGAGATTTGTCAGAGCTTTCTCACCTCTTCCAAATATTTTTGGGTTCAGAGGTTCTTTTTTAGCAAGCAGGGAGACTAGGTGAGCTCAGGTAGTTGTTAATTCCACTGTAGAATAATTTCTATCACCAGCACACAGGAGCACTAAACAAAGGTGTCCTCAATGTAGCCCAGCTGTAGCTTAGGAGGTATTACAAGCCCTTGTTTGCATTTAGACAGCCACTATTCTGCGCCTCAGAAAAGTCTCACTGTTGTCATCACATTTGGCTTAGGATTCAGATTCTATTCCTGAACACCAAGATTTAAATATCCATTTGACTCACAAAGGCAATTTCCCTCTAACTTCTTCCTTAAACCTCTCCAGCAGTGACCTGCCTTCTCAGGGCCTGACAGTCTTGCCACACCAGGGCACCTAAGTCGCTAGGCCCAGAGAGGGATGCCAGCATCCCATTAGATATTTAAACTGTGCTAAGTGTGAGCAGTCACTATGCCTCTTCATCCCACACCAACAGCTTCTGCTCTGCAGGTGCTAGGAAAAGGAGTGAAAACTCTCTGTCTCTTTTCTTAAAGAGAAAAACAGACTTTCCACATATAAGAAGCTGAAACTAGTTCAACTGACAGACCCCAGACACCCTAATATCACTGGAGATACCATAGGTAGTGGCAAAGTAGGTTGAGAGGTGCAACACAAAAGCTGTGGCAGACCCTCATCCTTCTAACAGTACCTTGACACTATCTGCTACAGCCCAGAGCACCTCAAACAGCAATTCTCAGGCACTCACACTGAGCCTTTGCTCTGAAACTTCAGTCCCAAATCAAGCACAAAAAATATTTTTGTGGAAAGTGGCTGTGCGAATTCACAGCCAAGAAGTCTTCAGAGCCAGGATTTTAAAGGGCATCTCATCCAAATGACTGCTTTGTAAACACAACAACCACTGCAAGAGGAAAAGGAAGACAACTCAGTCTCATTTCTGTGGTATTTCTAAAGCAACAGCTTTCACGAAATTGTAGGAAAACAGAGCCATCTACAGGGGAAACCAGTCTGGTTTCTCAAGCAAACGCATCGAATGAAGCAGTGTGTGATCCTGTGCAACTGACACGGGCAGGACCAGCCAAACACTGTGTTGCCGGCAGAATGATGAAGGTTACACAAATATATTCTGTATAATAGAAGCTTTTTTAATCAGGTTTAGAGTCTCTCAGGGTCTCTTCTTTCATAGTTTTAGCAAGTCATTTCCATAAGCACCCAACCAAATCTACAACAAACTTATTTTCCCAGCTACTACATCCTCACATTACAGCTACTAGCAACTGCTGGAAAACACTTTTACTGATATGCAGCTTGTGCACCTAGCCAGGATTCAGGCTACATCTGAGGCTGTGTCCCACCCTATCTTTTCACTTTCAGCTCCTTTCCATCAGCCCTCTTCCCTCTTCCCCCCGTCACCTGGGCATGCCCATGGCACAAAAGCCGATGAGCAAGTTGTACCTAACATAGTTGGCTACAGAAGATGTAAAATAACTCATCCTTCCTGCTGTACACTGGAAAACAGCAATGACTGCCATTTTTTATTGGTGTCTAATGGTGTACGTTCAGTTCCCTCCTTACAAAGGTACCAACGACTAGGTAAAATTTTGAAGTCTCACCAACAGCAGAGAGAATGGCTCCTTATTGTCTTTTTACCTCCATGGAAAAAGATCTCAGGGCTGAAATCTCCTTAATTCATTTTCCTGTTGTTTGATTGTCGCACTACATATCTGCACCAGAGAGACAGAGAGGAAGGAAAAGAAGAGTCGGCTCAAAACAGTAACTGTTTGGTCCAGAGTATCTGGAAGCCTTAAGAAACTGCAGCGGAGCAGCTGTTCAAAATGCCATACTAGGGAATATAAAGTCTTCAGTGTCAGGGGTTGCTGCAACTTTGGGAAAGAGCTCTAAGAGTTTCCCTGTGGACAGATGATAAAAAATGAGGTTTTTATGTTAACACAGGAACCTCCATACTTAGCTGTATTAAGCCAATTAAAATGGCATGAAATCAATCTTTCTTTAAATACTTAAAAGCAGACCAAAAATTAGGTTGAGCAAACCCTCTCTAATTGATTTCCATTTCTGTAATGACTGATTTATGTGATATATAAAGTTCAGCTTCATATCTAGTTGGACTTCTAGATGTTTGTATGTTCTTACTCATTCAATCATATTCTCTTGTAGGATTATTATTTCAAACTCATTCAGACTTGAGCTTTTTGAGTTATTAGAAAAAAATTCTACAGACTTACCTTTGGCAGAATTTAATAATAATTTTAATTCAATTAAATCTAATTGAATTACATTAAATGCATCCTGCAATTTTATAGGCACTGACTGAGCTGTACAGTCAATGGAACAGAGTCATCAGTGTAACAGTATAGCTTTGAGTTTTAATATTGTTGATATAGGTCATAATACAGAAAACTAGGACTTTTGTGGGTAGAAAAGATTTCTCTTGGCCTAGATAGGCTCATTTCTGTGTCAAAAAGGACAGTGGTTGTGCCTTGTACTTTACAGCTCCAATCTGCTTCAGATATCACACACAGAGATACGTACCAAGCCACAACCCCTCATGAGGTAGCTGCTGACTTCAATGGGAGCTAGATGGTGTGGGAGGGCTAGAAAGAAGTAGTACCATGTTTATAGGTTGTCTGGAGCCTTGCCAGCACAGGACAACTTAGGCCTACCACTCTCTATGGCCAAATATCTCCGAAGACAAAATCTAGTGAAAGATACTTTGAAACATTTTGGAAAAGATTTCACTGCTCTTTCTTCTGTTTCAACAATGCTTTTAAATAGAAAACACATGGCAATCAATTAGACATGGACTGTAAGCTCTCCCAGACAAGGGCTGCTCTTTTTGTGTTTACATACGGGGTGAGATATGTTGCTGTTAATTTTAACTATGGAAGAGCTTTGTCTACTCCAAAGCAGTTATCCAGGCTTCCGCTGAACTCTTTCCAGAGTCCTTCTGAGCAATCCACCCTATCTATCTTTGATGACATGTAATTTAAGACTATGGAAAAGCTTTGCTTTGACTAATATTTATTCTTTGCCTCATACAAGTAAAAATAAGTGTTAACCTCATCTCTTTGCTTTGCCACCCAGTCAGCCCTAATGTCTCAGAGCCTTGAAAGGTGGAGGGCAGAGGACCTCTGTTGTCAGGATGGCACTTTTGCATTCCTGCTACTACCCAGCTTGGTTACAATCAGACCTCCTGAGGAAAGAGAGCTTCTGAGACTCACGAAATAGGGAGTGAGTTGCAGAGGTAGACACTATTCCCCAGAGCCTGATGCCACCAGAGGCAAGAGGTGTGCATGCAAGGAAGGTATAGATGTTAGAAGTGAAACAACTATCTCCAAAAGGGGAACGGTGCCTGGAAAGGAAGGAGAGACCATGTGTTTTATCTCTAGGCAGGCTATGCAATTGCACATCTGCAATCATTCTCTGTTCTACATTGCCTGGGAATTGAATGAGGGCTCTTTCTACTCCATCCTCCAAGTCACCAGTGAAAATACTGAATGCCACCAGACTCAGGATAGAGCCTTCGATACTGACTCCCAGCACAGCAGTGACTCACTGACAACAGTATGTTTTCTGACCAGCAACATACCTGAAGTGTTACATCTTTATTTAAGAGAAGACTCGATGAGGAGCTTAGTGACATGATCTAGCTGGGGGGTGTAGGGCTGGATGATCCTGTGGGTCCCTTCCGGCTCGGAGTGGCCTGCTAGACTGTGAGGGAACTAGGTTTGTGTTACCACTCTGGGATGTGCGTTCGGATCTGTACAGGTGTTAGATGGTGAGTTGGACTAGATGATCCTTGTGGGTCCCTTCCAACTCATAATATTCTGTGAATCTGTGAATCTTCTCTCCTCTTGCAGAAGGTGCATCAAAATAGTCTAAAATAGACATTTTGTTGAACTGTGGTGCAAAATCATATCTTGCAGAAAGGCATGGCTAAAAGCAGGGCACTGGAGTAAAGTTTGGCAAATGGGTTCATTGCAGATCTTTTTACGCAGGCATTTATGCCATTTTTGTCCCTGTTCTCTGATAGAAGTGCGCATCAGCTATTTTAGTCACTACAGTAGCACTTCTTGCGAAGAAATCTCCATTGAAAAGAAGTCAGTTGGCTTCTAAAGGTACAAATGTGTAAAAGAGGTCAAGAAAGCTACTAAATACCAACAACTGTTTAATACAGTATTCTAAATTTGGCTAAAACATTCAACTTCTGTTAACTGTCACTTTTTAACTAAAGGGATAAATATAAATCTAACTTATATTTCTATTTTTTTTTTGTAAGATGCTGTGTCCTTTTCACCTTGTTGTAAAATATTTATTCAGGGACAAACACAGAAGACAGGCTTGATATTTGTCTCTGAATCTCTTCAAAAAAACTTTGTAACTCCTTCAGGTAACAGGAAGATAAAACAAGTATGTGGTTAATCAATTAAATTAGAAAACAAAAAAGAAAAAAGTGGAAGTTAACCACATGGTAGCCATATTGCCTTTATGAGAACGTAAGTGTACATTTGGGAGAAGTGCAGGGAAAGGGGCTCCTCTCAAAGACACTTTCTAAGGGGAAGACAGGAAAGAAGTAATCTAAGGGATTATCTGCATCAGATAAAAGCTCTTGGATAAACTCCCATGCCTATTAACAGCTCATCTCCAAGAAAACATAGTGAAGCCCACAGATAGAGCAAAAATGGATGTTTACCTCATACAAGATTTTCTCCCAGGCTCTTCCAGTAAGAAGAGGAAGAGTAGATGATGAAATCTGTGGGGAAGAGATTTGCAGGGCTGCCCCTCTTCCACCCTAACCCATGATCTTTCCTCCTGCCCTGAGTTCCCAAGTCCAGGTCATGCTCTCCTTGTTCATGTTTCACTTTATGTAAAAGTAGGAGAGGAAATTAGCTCACAATGTACATTGGGAAGGTTGTCAGCGACGGGGGAAGCAACTGAAAGACAACTTTTCTGCTTCTCCATGGCTGACCCACATATCGGCTAGCTCTGGCTCAGGGTCTCGAGTTTTCCAAAATGCCAGATGAGCTCTTCAGTCAAATATACAAACCTGAATTTCATTGCTGAGCTCACATCTGGCAGGACTCCAACAGATCCTCACTGGCCACCTCAGAGGTGACCTGATTGCTGTTTACAACTACCTGAGGGGAGGTTGCAGTCAGGTGGATGTGAATTTCTTCTCCTAGGCTGACGACACCAGAACAAGAGGACATGGCCTCAGACTACACATGGGGAGGTTTAGGCTGGATGTTAGGAAGAGGTTTTTCACACAGAGAGTGATCTCTCAGTGGAATGGTCTGCCCAGGGAGGTGGTGGAGTAGTCATCCCTGGAGGTGTTTAAGAGAAGACTGGATGAGGAGCTCAGTGACATGGTCTAGATATTGGGAAGCTTGGGTGGATGGAGCATGGTGCCCATGGTTCCACGCTTGTGGGCCTGATCCCTGGGTGGGCGTTCGCTTGGGAGTTGGACTAGATGATCCTGTGGGTCCCTTCCAACTCAGAATAACCTGTGAACCTGTGGGGGCAAGAGAGGAACAGGAGAAGTCCTTAAAGGCATGAGTGGAGGTTTCTCTATGAGTTCTCTCAATTGGACTCCCCTCTTCTGAGAATGGTGGTGCAAAGTAGCACGGTAAGACATACAAAGCTTGCTTACGGAGCACTTTCCTCTCCACATCAGCCACTGTGCTGAGTGGGTACCCACAAAGTCAAGTAGCACAGGGAAAAACGCTGATAGCCAGGCATAATCAAAAGAACAGAAACTCAGCTGGTGTATTTTTGATATATTTGACAAAGCATGTGGGTCTGTCTGGCTGTAGTGCTTTGCAATTTTAGTGCTACAGCTCAGGCAGGCTCTAGGAAGACGCACTACTCTACCACCTCGTCCCAGTGCACAGCAGGGCAAGCAGCAGCAATCCAGCACCTGATTATTTCACGCTGAAGTAGTGGCTGCCAGCCAGAATAGGAATTTTGCATGTGATTTTAGGTTTAATTCATGTGGCTTCAATAGCAGGTTTATGGCACTACCTTTCTTTGGGGTTTTTCTTTTTGTTTCCCTGGTGCCTTGAGTAAGACACTCTCACTTCAAGTGAAATGAGAGAATTAGTTGCCTATTGGTGTCAAACAGGTTTGCAAGAGAGCCCTAAATGCCAATTCTTTGACTAAGCTATAGAAATTCCCAAGACCAAAAGGGAATAACACTACTACCTGCATACACAAAAATTCTTGGTCTATTTTGACTGATCTCCCTTCCCGATGAAAAAAATTTCCGGAAATTTTGTTTCGTGTGCTAGGTAGAGATCAATCCAGTGTCCTAATATGCCATGGTAGATACCTATCAAAAAGACACATTTTTTATTCGAAGACTTAAGGCTCCCACACAGGTAGAAGAGAAGAGGAAAAAATAATTCCACTGCATCTCATGGACTTTGATGATCTATGGACATGTGTAATTCTGAACACAAGATCACATTGGATTAGTCATATTGCTCTCTAAATAAGACATACAAGTTGAGATATTCCTTGAAGCAGCTTAGGATTTATGTGTTTGCCTCCAGTGAATATAGCCTTAATTTATACAGAAAGTCAGATACGTAAATCATATTTAAATCAGACTACATAACTAGATAAATTCAAATCACAGTGGATACATTCAAATCACAGCACCACTTTTGTCTCCTGAGGCTTTAGGCTGCAGCTTCTTTCCTCCATTTTTTTCATGGTTTGATCTCAGAGTTTATTTTAACCTCGGTATTTCCAGAGAGCACCAAGCAAAAAATATTCTATTTCTAGACAGTTACTCGATTGCCAGTATACTAGGACTTTATATTGATTTTCTGTCCTCAGCTGCTAATGTGCTGCACTTCTCTCTAGTTTTCTCCTCACAGGTCACTGAGATTTATGGCTGACCCAAAAGAGATGAAACCAGACTGCTGAAAAGCCACTGCTAGAGGCCACCTGCTGCTGACCAACACTGGGTCACACACATCTCCTTGAATGCTTCAGGTCACACCGAAAGCTCTACTGGACGTTTTGTTCCTCATGTGAGAAGGGTGGGATTATTCTTGCCAGCTAGCTTGCTATTACTAGCTAGCTCCTTAATTTCCTCCCCACTCTAATGAAATTTTAATTTAACTGCTAGATAAAATACAGTCCATCTGAAAGAACAACCTTCTTCAGAAAAGGCAGGGTCTTCACCAAGTCATTGCTTAGGAAGGCGCTGATTAGCAAGATGTCTCTAAATTGGATAAGCATGGAACACTCCTTAGTCTTTCCCAGGACAAAAAGAGCCCAGTATATTTGAAGGGATTTTCATTGAAAATGGCTAAATAAACTGACATGGGAATGGGTGAACATGGAAGGAATGACAAAACCTGCAGATGCAGCCTGGGAAGGGATGTAATGTAAGGGACAAACAAAAGAAAGGAAGGACTGAGGTTAGGAACTTCATCTGAACTTCATGGAGAGGGTTTGGGATGAAGGGGATGAAGTGGGATGAACTGGCCTATGTAGAGTAGAATTTAAGGTTAGGGTTCCTAGTGAATAAATTATCAGCAACAGTGATGAACTGCCTGCAAAAGTTTCTCAAAAAAATTATTTTTTTTTCAGTGGATTAGTGTCCTGGCTTGTGAATCAGCCAGGATTTGGGTTTGGGCTAGCAGAGAATTAAGGATTATGCCTGGTGTGGGGCTGGAAAGGGGCTTCTAAAAGAAACTGAAGGCTGCAAAATGAATTGCTGCCTGAGAACAGAATTTTGCAAAATTTTGCTGATAAGACCATAGAAAATCCATAGGAAGGGGACCCAATATTGTAATATCTTCCTTTTCTTTGCCCAGCTTCATTTTTTCTTGAAGAGGGTTGAATCCATGGTAGATTTTTCACCTTGAACTATGGAAGTGGCTTGTCCAGAAAATTATTAAGATGTAATTGGTTAATCCTCATGTGTAGTGGAAGGGAAAAAAAAAAGAAGCCCACTGCAGATGACTAAATACACAGGTAAATCAATCAACAAAAACCTCCACAAACAAACCCCACCAAAACCAAAACAACAAAAAAAACAAAAAAAACCACACACACAGAAAACCCCAAAGCAACAACAAGAAAATAACCAAACAACCAAAACAAACAAGAACAACTTCCCTGGATAAAATGAGCAGAAAATAAAAGCTGGGAGAACACGTGAAAGAAGTGCCAAGCCTTTCATACTGAACATTATGTTCAGATGAGGGGATGGAAAAGAGTCCCCTCATTGCCAGAACAGCCCCCTCCTGGCTCTGCCCCTGTGCTATGGATGGCCAGGGCAGCAGGAGTTTGGAGAAAAAGTCCCATGCCTTGGTGGGCCCACAGATGATGGGAAGCTGTAAGTAAAATGGTATGGGGAGGAACACAGCAGAACCTCAATGAAGCTTTGAGGAAACTGGAAGAGAGGCTGCTGCCAGGTACCCTTGAACTAGATACACATTGGTATCCCTCTTGCCATATGAACTGAGGAGTCCCTTTACTGTGGAATGAGCACACCAGTGACCATAGTATGCTTTATGGTCACCCTGAACACAGGGCCTGAGGTGAGATGTAACCTCACGTTTTCTTCTCTTCCAGGTATGTCCCACACTCAGGGAGGAGACAAAGGAAACATTGCATCCGCCTTTCTCCTCGTATTTATCTTGGGATGAGGGTACTGCAGATGAAGACAGCCTCTAGATGCCCACAGCTAAAGAGTTCCCTTTGAGCCATGCCTCTGGCCAGGAGTTTCCTAAGCAGCAAGGCTTCAAACTGCTGCACCCTGCAGCCCACTCCGTCTCACCCTCCAGGTTCTCCTGAAGCAACACCAGCACCACAAGGGCAAGAGGAACATGAAAGTCTTTGACCTCCTGCCTGGCAGAACTGTCCCCAGTCCACAGCCTGATTTTGGGAAGCCAAAGGAAGAAAATGAGGACAGTGTAAGGAAAGAACCTGCAAGGTTTTACCTAAAGGGAAGTATTGCCAATGAATCCCTGTGCTTTGGTTCCGCTGAGACATTTTGAACCCATTATGATTGAACGGGCCCTAAATGTCCCCAAACATGTTCCCATTATCCCTAATCTAATTATCTTATTGAGATTATCAATGACAAAACATCATACAATTAAAACATTTGCACTCAATCAATTTTAATTGTATTCACTACAGTCGCCTATGCCAAACCAGATGCCTCCTAGCCCGAGGTAAGTGGAGGAAAAGCAATTTTTAAACCTCTCATTTACTCAAGTTTTATCTTGTTCGAGTAGTAGCAGCGCCACAGCCGCTTGGTTTAGGTGTTTGGGGTTTTTTTTCTCCGGGAGAGCCCAGCAGCTGCGTTGTCCCCTGGCCACCGCATCTCCCCGTTGCATCCCATCCTGCGGTGTCCCCCGTCTATCCTGCTTCCCCCCCGGCTCATCCCGCATCCCCCCGGCTCGTCCCGCATCCCCCCGGCTCCGGGGCAGAGGGACGGGACCTCCTTCGGGGGCTTAGCGCCACCTCGTGCTGCCGCCGGGAAAGGGCTGCTGTCCCCTCCCTTGGGAGACTCCCGGCACACTCCTTGGGCCGAAGTCACCCATCCGAAGTGGCTCCAGACACCCATCAGCTGCTTTAACCTCAATAGCCGAGACTGAAGCCAGGCTGCTCGCCTCGCGTTCCTCCTGGCCCAGGGGATCAAGATAAATAGTAACTCCCTCTTCCACCCAAAACCTGCAGCGAAAGGGGGATTCTGTTCCCCATTCTCAGCCACAGCAAAATACACAAAGGATGTTTTGCAAGTCTTTCCTTCGCCCATGTCTCCCATAGCGGGCTCTGGGCAGAAACAGCCCAGTCCATTTTTGGTTTGCAGAGCACAACCAGCAGGGAGGTGGTAGTGAAGTGTCTGGTTTTCATCCAGTGCTTGTTTAACCTAAGGAGACCGTGGTAGCCAGCACAGGCCAAGATTAAGTCTCTGTCCAACCAGGTCGCAGTCCTGCTTTCCCTCCAGTTCAGTGGGTGCAGTGTGCTCCTCCACAAACCCAAACCATAGGATGACTGACACTAGAAAAATCTTGTAAGGTGCATGTTCTGACCCTATCCTGACACATGGGTGTGAATTGAGCAGGGGAGGTCAGTGAGGCTCAGGACCCTGCTGTCTGGAAGGCAAACCAGTAGGCCGGAGCTTTATCACCAGCCAGATCAGCCAGCAAGGCTAGAGGAAAGCATCACACCCAACACACGGGTACTGGCTCACAGGAGGCAGCGCCAGGCTGAGAATCCAGCTGGAAAGCAGACCTCCCTGCAACCCTGAGCCAGGAAACTCTGACCTCCTATTTTCGGGGTGAATGCTTTCACTACTAGTCTGAATACAAACAAGAAAGAGACCAGATTCTCTGCTGTTTACATCTTGAAAGAACAGTTAGCCTACAGCAGCCTACTCAGTTTATGTGTGCATATGAGGGTAAAATAATTAACATGGCCTGTTCAGTTAATTTAACTGTTTTCCCTCTCAGACTAATGGACACTTCCACATACCCAGAAGAAATTTCCACATATCTGTGAACTTCTGGATTAACACATGAGGCTCATACAGATTTTCAATACCTTCAAATTACAGAAGAAGCTGTTAGGATTCTGCACATAGAGATATTCAAGTCCTTTTACTTACCCCAGTGAGTAAACAGAGTTTTGCTGTAAGCAAGGTTCACATTTATGGTAGGACACAAGAATTCTGTCTCACATGCTCATACAATATTTGCAAGGTTGGCCCTAAATCTTTGTGCCACTTTTGTATTAATATCCAGCCTCTCCCTCTTTAAATATGAGTGCTAATTTACTCTGAACTATGTTCTCCCACTTGTGGTTCAAGACCTCTAATCTCCCTTGCTCCTGCCTCCAAATCCTTCCCATGAAACTGATCACTGCAAAAATAGCAGTAATTGATAGCAGGTGTTTCAGATGTGTTTACTGCTCTGTGGCACCACTTGCCTCATATCTTGCCATATCATTCTCTCTTCCAACATCATGAACTTATGCTCACTGATCCTGAATGGCTGTACAAGAAGATTGATTTAGAGATGGATTAGTTTGCAAGTATTCACTGCTTCACTTAATAATTGAAGAAACTCAATAGATGTGAGCATTGAGGAAGCCAATACTAATATAATTTTTTTTACTAGGGTTCAGAGCGAGGTTTTTCTTTCCTTTCAATAAATTTTAAGGATCATTGTGTTTCCATTCCTAATTCTCTTCCCGTGGTCTGAACAAAATTACACATATTGCAAAAAAAAAAACACTAGCCCAAATGTATTAAAATCAGTTGTAGATTGTCCAAACTATTCCACACTGTATAAGCTGTCTGGCTGCACTGCCTGCTCTATGCTGTATCCTCCTACTCTTAGGGAAAAATAAAGCATACAGTAACAAAAGAGTAAGAGCCTCCAGGAAGTGTGCCTTGCCAGAATTCACAGTATTCACAGTATAGATAAGGCTGGAAAGGACTTCAAAGATCATCTAGTCTAGCCTATAGTCCAACTAAACCTAGCATCTACATCTAGATCATATCACTCAGCACCGCATCTAGCCTCCCCTTGAACACCTCCAGGGTTGGCGACTCAACCACCTCTGGGCAACCCATTCCAAATCCGGATCACTTTTCCTAATATCAAGTCTGAACTACCCCTGTTGAAGCTTATGTTGTGGTTTGACCCTGGCTAGATGCCAGAGATTCACCCACAACCTCTCCTGGAGAAAAGAAACTGGAAAAAGAAACTTGTCCCAGGCAAAGCAAGGCAAACTACAAGTGAAGAATACAAAGGATTTATTTATTAACTAACAAGATCAGAGCTTAATGTGAGAAGCATCATTTAAAGGCCACCTTTCCTCCTCACCCCTCCTTCTCTTACAACAGAGGTAGGGAATAAACCAGGCAAGTTGGTATTTCTGACCAGATTTAGGGTAGGAACCATCTCTCTGCCCTTCCATAAAGTTCNCCCAAACCATGACAGTTTATAAGACTATGACCTCTCATCTTGTCTCCAGAGGCCAGGGAGAAAAGACCAACACCTGCCTGACTACAGCCTCCTTTTAGATATTTATAGACTAATGCACGTTGGAGGGACATGAAGTAGGAGTTTGATGAGATGAATTAGGCCTGCAACAGTTCTACAGAAGCTCTGTAACAAGTTGAAAAAGATGTAAGAGGAAGTTACCATTAATTTTGAAAATACCACCTAACACCTTCCAGGTTGCAAGGGTTCCCCACTTCCCTCAGTGTTTCCCGCTCCTACACAGGCAATTGAAATTGTCCCATATCCATATGACCTAATTTCAGTTCCACAGCTCCACACCTCTGCTTCAGTGCATGTACCAACCCCATTTTTGGGCAGGGTGGTGGTTGATTCAAACTGTGGGCCAATGCCTTAGCTCACATGGAATTCCAAAACCTATATGAAACTCAGCATTGGTCATTCCCCACTCAGCATTCCTCTTATTTGTTGTCATGAACACATCAGTATTTCTGCAGTGAGAGAGGAAAATCCTATTACTCTTTTGGGCTTGGTTGTTGGGTTTGGGTTTTTTTTTTTTAATTTTATTTTCTTTTATCCAGGAAGGAAATAAATTCAAAGAGATATTGTCAAAATTGCCAAATAGTTTTACTAACTGAGAGTATCCTATTCCAGACAGCCATGACCCAAGCCATCAGTGAATTGTAATGTTGCACATTTCAGTGGCAATCCCATTTATCTGCAGCTGTCATCCCCCTGGCAAGGCTGGTTCCTGGACTCTCGCTGAAGCATGATGCACTGGGGAATGCACCACAAGCAACAAACTGAAGCTGAGGTTAAGGTTTAGTGATGCCCCCTTTGCAGGTTTGAAAAGCCAATAGGTGAAGAAGGCAGGAACGTTGTCCTTGCTAGTACAAACCTGGTGGTTTTTAAGCATGAAAAGCAGCCCTTGACCTGTCCTGGTATTTCTAAACACCTCAAACACCAACTATAGCTATCCATTACTACCAGCAGCAGACACATGATCTGGAATCAGTGCTCTCACACACCAAGCTGCACAGGCAAAAACCCCTCTGCAAGCAGACCACAGAAATATTAACTCTTTTCCTTGCTTGCTGTCAGCAATGGCAAGGGAAAAAATTCAGAAATTAAACCCCAGTTATTTTCTAGCCAATCCCTAGTGTGACCCCCATTCGTATCATTCATGTTACTTGGAAAATGGACAAGATAAACCCACAGGAGCTGTCTTCATGTAATCTGCTCGCTCACACACAGAGTGAGTGTAGCTTGTACTTTCCCCCTCCTCAGAAGTTTTGCCTTGTGGATCTGACCACCAATGCTGCAGCAGTGTTGTATGAGCTGGGAACAGACTAGATTTCATGAGATCTGACATAATGGACAGATTATTTAAGCGACAAGGAGTAGGGCTGAGGTGTATAACTAAATTCATCAGCAAAAATGCCAATAACATGTATGAGAGTGTCTGTCTTTACAGCCAAGGTACAAATGCTTTGTGGCTGGCATCAAACACTGGGTAATGCAGTACTCTCAAGAATAATACTTTCTTATCCAGCTTCAACTAAGAAAAGCTCTGGTTCAGCTGTAGCTACACCTATGAAGTTCACCTAGAAAGTGGTGCTGGAGATGTCTGCTCTGCATCAGATTTCTAACTATGATCCCGTCAGAATTGCATATTCTGAAAAATTTTGATTGAGAAATGTCAAAGCAAAAAATAGAAAAAAAAACCAACAGAAAGAAAGATTTGACTTTCAAATATTGAACTTTTCTCTGTTTTGAAATGGCAATCAGAAATGTCACATTTAAAGTTTCCCTTCTCAGAGGAAAACCTGAATAAATAGTCAAAGCTAACATTTTTTGGCAAAGAAAAACTATTTCAACACTTTTTTCCTCTTTAGCTGGAAAATGGGACTTCCTTCCTCAGCCCTAGCCAGCCTGAAAACACTTGGCAGACATAAATTCATCCTTTTGTTAGTGGGGGAAGGAAGAGTAGCAAAAGATCTTAAGTGACATGCTTACAATGAACTAGGATGTCTATAGATAGAAATACAGAAATACACCATGGCTTCAATCCTATAATGTGCCTTCCTGGGCACAGGTTCCCTTGTGCAAGATGCCTGTCTGTGAACACCAGCGACGCCCAGCAGCTGTACCCATCCTTCAGCATCCTCACCCCCCACAGAGCAAACTCCTCTGGGCACAGCACAGCTGTAGCAGTGGAAGTAAAATATTCCAGAGGCTGCCTGCCATAAAACTCACATTAAAATCAAAGTCTGGCAAATCTGCTCATTTTACAATTTGGTCTTCCTGACTACATACCCAATGGTTTTTCTTTAACCTCCTCTTCTAAAAGGGGAAGGAAAAAAAAGAACAATGTCCAAGAAAAATGTTTATTTCATGAAGCCATCCAAACTTTTCATTATCTTTCTTTTTCAGGGAAAACTAATAACGGCAAACCACAGAAAGATACACTACATGGTCTTGTCCTCTCCGATGTTACTGAGAGGAGAGGAACATGAAACTAAATAAAGATGTTTACTGACAGACTAATAAACAAATGGGCCCATTTTGATGTAACCTTGATGAATGGAGCATCCAGGTGTTTTCAATAATGGCAATAAGCACTACAACTCAAAGTATTTCTGATTCAAGTATAATGCATTATTAGGCCATTAGAGGCTGAGTATAGAGGGCCATTTGTGCTCAGACCTATCAATAATGTTCCTTCCCAGCCTACATTTAGGCCAGGGGAATTAGTCATACGGATATTCTATTTAATAAAAACCTAAAGAAGACGCATCAAGAATTGCATTACATTTTAACAGGGTTACAGTAGTCCAGGAGGACCACAAGTTTAATTTTCATAAGAGCATTCATTCCTCAATTATGTCAAACATGAAAATGTAAATGGCAAATTTAATGCTAACAATATCCCTCAAAGCACATTGGCAGGTAGCAACCATTATGTTGAGTGAATGCTGGCTGCATAACAAGCAGCCCCAAACTAGACAGCAGGGGATTAAAATTGCCAAGCTGAGCTCCACTGATTACAGTTGCACGCTGCCGAAAACACCCTTTGTAATATGCATGTGGACTAAGGACAGATTCTATCCTCCCAAAGAATTCGCTGACTGTGCAAGGATCATTACAAATATTGGCCAAAGGTGGTAACCACGAGACCCGAGAGGACCCACCCTTTGGGTCCTTCCAAGCAAGCGCCATGAGCCAGATTCATTCCCAGATGTAATTCCACTGCAGAGGAGGGAGCTGCATACATGGACATGCTTCACTGGCTACCACCTTGCACAGGCAGGAATGGCTAAATGGGGAGGAGAAAGAGCTGGTGGAGGCTGGATGCTCATGTCTTGTTTCAGGGACCCAATCTGCACTTCCCCAAATGATGCAACATGAAAAAGCAATTAAAATACGTATTCTGCAACCAGACCATAGTATAATACTCCAAGTACCTCTGTAATATGTGCAGGAAACCTATTGCTTTCATAACCATTCTCACCACAGTGAAATACAAATGATGGGGATAATAACATCATGGGTTACACCCTCCACCTTCTAAATATGAATCAAACCTCTGCCTTCGTGCAAGTTCTTGGCTTCATTGCTGTGTCAAGAGTAACCTGGGACTCCAGCCCTATTTCCACATAAAATAAAAGCATTGGGAGTCAGATGTGCAGAGCACAAAGCACTGATTCCCTGCCAGTGCCTTGAAAGGAAGACACATTCCTTAAAGGGCACTGTGCTATTACAGGTGGTACTACTGCACTGAACAAATGCAGCCAATGCTCTCTGGTGACATCCACAGTTCAGGAGTGAGTCGCATCAGGCTTTGCAAAGAGAGTTTTGCCAGCTGCTCACAGAGTAAAAAGCATGACCACTACTGCAGTACCTGAATGGTTTCTTCAGTACAAAGCAGACTGATCATGCTTACTGGGGTCTCTAGCAGTCTGTTCGTGCAATAACATCACCCTCTACTTAGGTTTTTGTGTGTCCACTTGTTCACATAAGGGAACATAAATGGATAGATGTGTGCATGTGGCAGGCATTTAAGGAAAATTAATGGATGTTTTCCCATATCCATTAATACAGCCTCATTGCATAGCAAGGAAGAATTTTTTTCAGCATTTGCCAAGCAAAGTATTAATTCTATTAACATCTATTCCATTTTTTGAGGCAGGAAATGTTACTTGCTCACTTGATCTACCTAACATCTCCAAACGTACTCACAAAGAAAAGTTCTGCGGAAGCTGAACAAGAATGGAATGCTTAACAAAACCATATTTTCAGTAGCTCTCTTCAACATAGGCCTGAATTAAAGCCTGAATTAAAGCTTGGGATTCTTTTATTTTCCTGTTATCCGTAGGCTTTTTTCCTCATAGAAACATTCAAAACATATATGAAGTAACACCTTAGGTACAGATCTGTATTTTCACAGAGCCACACCACTGCTTTAGTTTAAGTGGGAAATCAGCAAATTGCTATCACGTTCCTTGGTTTATACCTAGATGTGCATGACCAAAAATCATGTCAGGTAAAAACTTACTGGCCCCACATCCTGTGGAGAGGGGATCTTATCCCATCCACCAGTGTGAATCAGAGCCATGACATCTCCAGCTGAATGCTCAGTATCTTTCAAGAAGGCTAAGATAGAATTGGGGTCAGGAAGCACTACAGAAACTTGGGTTCTGCTAACCTTGGAAGCATTTATGTATTGTTTCCTACTCATCTTCATCTGTCCTGGTTCTCTTTTATTCTTTCTTTCTCTTTTTCTCATACAACACTAAGAAAACCTCCCTGTAGGCTTTCTTCTACCTTCTTTTCTTCACACACCTAGTGAAGAAAAGTCATTAAATCAGTGGACTCCTGCAATCAGATTCTGTTCATTATCTTAATCTCTCATCAGAGCAGTCATCCCTCAGCTGTTCTCTCCTACTGCCACTACTCCTTCTTGCACATCTACTCTCTAGGGAGTCTCTATAGCACTGTGCTGCCGCTGAGTCAACTCTGCTCCCAAACCAAAATCTTGGCATTAGATTGGCATTTTTGGAATATGGAGGGATGAAAAGGCATTTTCCTAGTCAGATTCTGCAACTCCTATTTCTCTGTTTATTTCCACAATTCCAAGCCTAGCACTCTGGTTGTTGACAGATAAAACATACACATTTTACCAACCAGCTTGTTGCACACAGGGACAAGCGCCAACCGCCATCACACAATACAGGTTTCTGACACCAAACTGTCTCATGAGAGAATTGTTTCTAAAGCTTACACTGCAACACAAGAGTGAAATTTGGAATAAGCAAGCTGCCAGAAGGATTTTGCTGTTGGTAGATTTATCCTTTTCACAAGTCAGCAATAACAAGGAATGAGGCATAATAGCATAAGCAGGATTTCAGACATGTTAAAATACACACACTTGTTTGATTCAACTTCTCTTTGGATGCCTTCCCTCTAGGAGGAGGAATAATTCTGCATCTTGGCCAATAAAAATTGCAATGTTTTGCTTTGGATTATACCAGCTCAGAACACAGCTTAGCAAGTGGAAGGATGTGTTAGAAGTTAACATGAGCATTCTCAGCATGCAATTTGAATATACTGGGAGAGATCATGGAGTGGAGATAAAAGGGAGAAAAAAACCCAAACCCACAGCTGAGGAAGTTACTTAGGGAACGGAAGACTTTTAGAAGTTATTCTTGTTTGACAATACAGTCATAAGAAGATAAATTATTTTGTAGGGATGTTTTGGAAGGAGTGAATATTAAGGTTTCTTCATATTTCTGGAGCTACAGAGAAATCCACTATGTCTTTGTCTTTTTTTGGCATAACTGAATATTTCAAGGGGGGTCAGTTTTCCAGTTCCATAAAAAAGTTTGTACTCTCTTTAGTAGCAGCCACACTTTACAAAGCATACACACTCCAAACCCAGCAGATGTGTTTTCATGATGATTGGTTCTTGTTTTTTCAGTCTCTGTGCCCCGGATCCTTTCCTCCGAGGATCATGGCAGGAACCAGCCCAGGACAAGTGTTACAGCATGAGACCCTCTCTAGCAAGAGGGTGTTGTGTCAGCACCAGGAAAGACTCAGCTTTCATCAACCCAAAGTTCTCACTTCAGTTCTGAATTTCAGCAAAAAAATTCCATGGTGGCTTCACAAAACCCCAAGGCAACCAAATTCTTCAGTACTGGAAGGACTTGCCTACCAGTACACTAAACCAGCACCACTAAATACAGAGACTCCTGGCAGGTCACCTCAGCTTTGCATCCCAAATGCAAGCACCCACCTCTGAGCTGTTTTCACGTAATAGAAAGTCATTTGGAGGCAGATATTTTCTTTTCTGGGGTGGGTTGTTTTAAGCCTGTGTCAGATGCTGTCAGTCACCATCCTCAGAGAACTGCTCAGACCTCTGGCTTCACTCTCAATGTCCCACGAGCAACTTCACAAGCAGCCCACAGTCGTATTGGCATATGGCTATCACCACTCTGCTCCCCAGACGTCTTAAAATAATAAACTGGTGATTGAACGGCGAGTTCAGTGCTGCTGTTTGCAGAGAGCCATGACCGCTGAATGATTACGACAGCGGGCAGCTCTACGGAGGTGTTGAAAGAGCCTATTAGTCTGCTTAGTCTACGGCAGTATGGAGTGTTGATGCAAGCTCTCTGCAAACAAATACCCAGCACAGCCAACACAAAAAGAGCAGCAGCTGGGGGGAGGTAGTTTCCTCTGTGGGGGTTGTTGTCAGAAAAGTGTCATACTTGAATGTGTGAGATATGCACAGAACAAGGTGACCGGGGCTGGAAATGCAGGCAGGGAAGGAGTACTCCTTGTGCTCTGGCTGTAACTCATGATTGGGGCAAGGCAAGGCAAGAGGAAGACTTGCTGTTTACTGGCAAGGAGTTGCACCTATCCTGTAACATGTGCCTCTGAAGCACATTCCTTGGGACTTAGAATGACCAATTGAATATCTAAGGGCACACCACATGCTCAGGAAAAGACAAGGATCACCATATTCCCAAGACAAACAAATAAGCAGGCCTGATCTACATCTACAGTCCCCCACCAACACCCCTCAGGGCTCAAAAAGCTGGGAACTGCACGTCCTAGCTTTGACAGCCATCCTTACTCCAGCAGGGCTTGCAGCATTGCATGGTATTTCTATGAGCTGGCAGTTCATGGTTCATTGTCAGAACAGCAGGTGCTTTGAGCAGCTCTTGTTGGGACCACAAAACATAGCAGGAGGCATAGGCATACACCTCATGGCTCACTTTCTCAACAATCAAGAGGACTAAAATAAGGTGGAGTTTATTGCTAAAATGTATCAGATTTGACCATGGATGTCTCTTGATTAATCATTACTTGGCAGGACCATGGTTCCTTTGAACAGCCAGAACGGCTGTCTACTGTGGCGCAAAGCTCTTGCCACAGAAAAATCTTGATAGATAACATTCATCTGTCCACAAGCACCTAACCCTCAAGAAGTATTTTGTAAAACATATTGGAAACATTTAAAATACTTTAAAGTAACACTATGAGATGCTTTACCACATCTAATTTGGTGTCTTCAAGTAGATTCTTTCCCCTCTTCATTTTTCTCATGAGGAGGATGATCTGACATCCTTCAAAAGTTTGAGATGGACCCTGTATATCAGCTCTTCTGTTACCATGGATCTAGAAAGGAGTTCAGGTGGCCCTCTGTGCAGCGAAAGCTATGTAACTCAGTCCAAGCCAGATTTGACAAAAATCACGGCATATCCCCCCCATTTCTTCTCCTGGGCATCCCAAGTGCCTTTCACACCAGTCAGCAGAGGGGGAATTGCAGCTCCCAGTCACAGAATCACAGAATAAACAAGGTTGGAAAAGACCATTGAGATCATCGAGTCCAACCTATTTCCTAACACTGTCTTATCATCTAAATCATGGCACTCTAAGTACCTCATCCAATCTCTTCTTAAACACATCCAGGGATGATGACTCAACCACCTCCCTGAGCAGCCCATTCCAATGGGAAATCACTCTCTGTGAAGAAGTTTGTCCTAACATCCAGTCTAAACCTCCCGTGATGCAGCTTAAGACTGTGCCCTCTTGTTCTGTCACTGGTTGCCTGAGAGAAGAGACCGACCCCCACTCGGCTACAACCGCCTTTCAGGTAGTTATAGACAGCAATAAGGTCTCCCCTGAATCTCCTCTTCTCCTGGCTAAACAATCCCAGCTCTATCAGCCGCTCCTCATAGGGTTTGTGTTCCGGCCCCTTCACCATCCTCGTTGCCCTTTTCTGGACACATTCAAGCATCTTAACATCCTTCTTAAACTGAGGAGCCCAAAACTGGACACAGTACTCAAGATGTGGCCTAGCCAGCAGAATAACTTCCCTGGTCCTACTGGCCACATTATTCCTGATGCAGGCCAGGATGTCATTGGCCTTCCTGGCTGCCTGGGTACACTGTTGGCTCATGTTAAGTTTCCTACCAAGTAGCATTCCAAAGTCTCTCTCTGCCTGGTCACTCTTCAGCCACCTATAGCTCTGCATGGGTCTATTGTGGCCAAAGTGTAGAATCTGGCACTCAGACTTGTTAAACCTCATGTTATTGGATTCAGCAGCATCATAGGGGAAAATAGCAGTGAGCACTCAGGGGGGTGCCTGGGGATAGTACTGTCTGCTTGAGGCTGGAGCTGCCTGTAAGGATGAAGCATCATCTCTACATTCCTGCAGAGGAAAAACCAGCATGAGTAAAATCCAATTTCCCAGTGCAAGGTGTTCGGACATTGCTCCTGAACACTTTGTCCTTTCTTTTTCCCCCCTCCACAAGATTGGAGGAAAAGGACATGTCAGCAGAGCCTGCTTCAGGAGCCACTGCACAGTGGGTGCCTGAGACAGCAGGCATCTCAAAGCAGGATCTGCGCAACAGGCTGGTGCATCTGCTCTGACTCTCCAGGCACAGATGAGGCACTGCACTTCTCAAAACCCAATGAAAATGCTACTGCTGCAATTAGAAATGCCTCTCCCCACTCTGACTGGAGTAATCCCTTTCTGCCCAAGTCCCTGCCTTCAGGAGTCGTTTCTCCACAGCCAGCCCCCTCTGCTGTGCCGCAGACCTGGCCAGCAGGATTAAATGCACTGCCTTGTGATTAGACCTGCTGTGGATGTCCAGTGGCATAAGCTCATCATATGACTGCATGCTGTGCACATTGGGGTAACCATGTGGAAGAGCTAATTACAAGGCAGGAAATTAGAGCACAAGCTCAGAGGAAACAATCTTTCAGCACGCAGAAAAGCCAATCACACAGACTTTAGCAACTGTGCCTTAGATGGCAAAAACTATGGCTGCTAAAGGAGGACCTGGATCAAATCTCTCTCTGTTTCCTCTCAACTCCTGCTTTTGTAGCATCGCTCAGTAGTCTAAGCAATGTTGTTCAAGAGAGATGGAAACCTTCCTTCATTAAGTGTTCAACAGGACGCTCGCAGCATATGCTTAAATTTAGGCATATGGGTAATCTTACTGACTTCAACAGGATGGTCTGTATGCTTTTTATTAGGCGCATGAAGGAGAACCTTGATGAGTCAGATCCAAGAGGTTCATACTTTCTCCAAGATCAAAGGCAGCACAACAGCTCCTACAGCAGAACCCACATGGCTGCAGTTTGCTTTACACTGACCATGTTTGCGTGGGATGAAGTACAGTCTGCAGGCCAAATTAAGCTCTCTCCCACTTGTGTTCTTTAATGATTTTCTTTCTTTTTGAGAGTGTCAGCAGAACTAGTTGATTTTTGACAGCACAGAGGCTTGCATATGAAACTCTGGGATTGTTTGCAAGCTGCTATTGCACTAAAATGCAGAAAAAGAAAACAACCTGCAGCAGATAAGTGAGATGTTAAAAAAGTTATAATAATGTTTTCCCTAGCACCAGGACACCTCTGTGTCCCCCTACTTCAAGATTTAGCAAGATGGAAGAACTAACTGCCAGACAGCTATTCCTTTTGACTTGAGAATCTGCATTTACTACTACTGTTTGCTTTAAAATCTTTACACCGGCACAGCAGAATAGTAAAATGTCTTTGAAATATCACCCTCCTCAGGCCTATTCCTCCAATGCAAATTATCACCAAAGCACAGAGCGCAAGCATCACCCTCCTTAACCAATAGAGAAGCTCTGGAAATAACGTCATAGTCATGCTCTTGTGTAGATGGCTCCAAATAATAAAATAATAACAGCTTGCTTTTGGCTTGCTAATTTTGCCAACACTGCTCTAGCTCAAGGGGTGAAAACATGGAGAGCTGTCAGATCACATAGGGATCTCTATGGATCAGCTGTGACTTGAGGATAGGATCAAAGAGTTCACAGCCTGGAGCCTACTGCTGAGCAGGGCAGCAAGAGTGCAGAGTGCAACACAACAGCACAAACCTCTAGGAAAGACAGAGGAGCAACTCCCTGATTAATGAGGAAGAAATTCTGTGTAGGCCTCTTGCCATCTTCGCAATTCCTGCTTTAAATTGCTGCATTTAACATCCAACAGCCTTTGCATTAAGTTTTCTTACAATGTGGACTATAAAGTGAAACTCAAATGCAGAAGTCAAACTGGTTTATTTCCAATGAATGTGCCATCTACTTGGCAATTAAAGAGGCTTAAATGCTTCAAACCAAACCCAAGATCACTCTCAGCTGAAGACAGCAGATGAAACTGTGAGAGAATGAACTGGAACAGAACAAGATCCTGTGTCAGTGCTTGCTTCCTCACTCCACCACCAGTGCCAGAAGCATTGCAGAATCCCTCAACAACCACAAGATGTATTTTGGACGAAATATCAACAAGGATCAGGTAGAGTTAATGGGTGTTGCATTGGAAGGTAATTTTTTCAGTGCTAATACACTTTAACCTTTATCACCCTGTTCACACACAGATTGACCAAATAACCAGAACCAGGGAGTTTTCCACTAACACATCCATAAATGTATCTTTCCTCTGAAGCAATGGAAAACTTTTAAGGCACTTAGATGCCATGATGATGAGCATGGCATTAAAAAATGCAGATAGATAAGATAAGGCAGGGGATTGTCTGGCAGGAGTAAGCAGCTGTAATTTGACATGATGATAATTTCCCTTGTGAATGCTGGGATAGGCCAAATGCATGTCTCACATCTTCCATTAGCAGGGCAACAAACACAAAATATTTCTCTAGGAGAATCCTGTAAAAATTTAGCTGACGTCTAGAGCCACTGAGAGAGTCAAATACTTAGTTCTTAAATGGGAGATGAAGGAGTGAAAGGGACAGCATCAAGTGTTGACAGCTCATCAGAGCTCAGACCCTAAGTGAAAGCGAGATCAGTGCTTGGATTAGGACACTGGTAAAAACCACAGCGCTGAGGAACAGACAAGATCATTAAGCACAAATTGTACAGAGCGATAGAAACAAAAATTAATTTTGCTTGTGTGTCAACTTCCTTCTCACTAGCTCTGAAGGCTCACAGGAAAGAAGAATCACTGTAAAGTCATCCCTTGAAATTAACTGTCAGTCTCCTGCATCAGAGGAACGTTATGTTGCAAGAAACTTACAGCAAAGCCAATATGTTGGAATAAAGCACAAGTGCAGGGAAAGTAAGGCAATGCTTTTAAAATGCACTTGAAAGAAACACCATTTCTTTCTTGCATATCACATACATTCCTCAAAACATCTGTGTTACCGCTATGCTGCTCATGGCTGCACAACCATGAGATAAATTTCACCATTTAAAAATGCACACGTCTTTCATATGTTTGGGTTGGGGGTTTTTAATAATTCCATCAAAGCTTGATTTTTATCCCCAGGAGTCCCTTCAAATTTAGTCAGCCCTAAGCAATGGAGCATATTTGGGTAAATTATTGTACTTAATTTATTGTAATTTGATATTATTGCAACTAATAAATGAGGCTATGAACATTACTCCAATTCATGCATAAGTTTTTTTTCACATGTTTCTACAAAGATATTCCTGAATTTTTTTTACCTTTTTTCTTTAATCACTGAAGAAACAACACCTCTGCAGTGACAGCCAGGGGCTGTGCAGGAACGCAGCTCAGGCAAACAAAAAAGGATCACACTCATCCCTCAACATCAAAGGTTGAGTATAAAGGAATAACCTTCCCACAGCTCATACAGAACCAGAAATACATTTCTTTTTTGTCTTTTTTATGTAACTGCTGCGTAAGGCATTTTCTGTAGAAAATTTTTAAAACACAGTACACAGGATTGTTTTGTTTTAAAGGTCTTGAACAAATTTTAAGTACTATTGCTAGAGCTGAAGCAGACAGGGCTAACCAGGAGCACTGTCACCCATGTTACATTACTATAACACACGTGAACATGCACATGACAAAAACCCTGGTAGCTTCTATAGCCATTAATCATTTCTTCAGAGTTTTTCTCCTTTGCTGGTTTGTGGGTATGAAGAAAAGCCATGGCTCCCTGCAGCAGTGAATATTTGTGCTCATTTCACTGGTGCCATCTTGACAAAGTGGTGTTTTGTAGTCTTCTACAACCTCACCAAGACAGAGGAATGGAGAATGGGGAAGTCCTCATCATCCTCATGGCTGGGAAGTATCTGTGGTGCTTCAACCAATCTTCAGCCACAGTCTGCACCCATCCCTCCATCTAAGGTAGCCATATGCATGGAGTTAAACACTGAAAAGTGTGTTGAGTTGAAGGGTCTAAATAAAACTATGCTACAGAACTCCCCCAGCTGACATCAGCATCCTACCACGCAACAATAAATGGCATTTGAAGCAAATTCACTTCTGCAAAAGAAATAAAGATATAAACCAGAAATCCTTCTGTGACAGAACCGAGGCAGAGTTTCCAGTGGAAGCAGAGCAGAATATGAGAATGATGTTAAAGGATTGTTGGGGGGGAGGGTGGTTTCATGCATACGTTTATATACATATTTATATGAGTATTTTACATTAGGAAGAGATTTTACTATGGAGAAAAGAAATCCCATCTTAGCAGGGTAGAAAGGTCAAGGTATTTTAAATTAATTTTTCCACAATTTGTGTCTGACAAACTGATGCTGTCTAGGTAAGTACTGCTATCTTGGATGAGCTCAGGGCCAGCAAAACAAGGTGATAAGGAAGGGACATCATCTCAAAACCAATAAATCTCCCTCACAGGTGGCATTTTTATCTAAGAGTGCCAAAAGAAGCCAGACAGGAAATTTGTGGACCTATATCATGGTAAACTCATTAAGAGTAAGTGAGTTTCTGAAAGACTAAAAGCGAGTTAATCTGGTGCTTCTGATTAAAAAAGGACCTCAGCACTTCAGCTCCATCAGCCTAATGTTTACAGTATATAAAATAATTTAATCTACCTGAGCATCAGTCCCATGAATATCTGTGGAGAAGAAAACACAACCAGCTTGCATTTTAAACAAGCTCCAAAATGATGTGTTAAAACTGATGAGTGCAGCAGCATATTGAGGCTTCCCTGGACAGACTGAGAGGACTCCTGCTCAGAAGATTTCCAAATAACTCCTGAGTTCAGTCTTAAGGCTAAAACACAAAAGCATGGGTTAACAGGGGAGCATTAAAGCACAGGACCTTTTCTATAAAGCAGCCCAGTCCTCCTGCTGTGTTTCAAGAGATGAGACCTGGAGTAGAGACTGACTTACTCATAAAAATGGTCCAGAATGACACCAGGAATCCATTCAGGACAGAATGGATTCATGGAGCAGCCAGCTGTGTCCAGGATGTCTGTCAAAGGCACAGGGAAGGGAGACATCTCCCTCAGGCATGTGACAAGGCACTTATTTCTGCCCAGGAGCAGGAGGTAGGTATTACAATTTAGCCCCAGCTGTCTCTACCTGAGTTTTGCAGCTGTGAAGACTGCATCATAAAACTGCCCTGCTTCCCAAGAGGGTCAGTACAACAAGATATTCCAAGCAGTCAGCTGCTATTCTAATAGGATCAACCAAACCCAACTTTGAGTCTCTCTAGTTCCACAGACAGCTGCAGCCCAGGTCTGGCTGTAGAAGACCAATGCTTTGGCTACATCACATCCATGCTCCATATATCTGTTTGTAGCTAAATCAGCTTTAGGAACAGCTTCAGCTCTCAAATTGGTGACTATTGTCATCACCCTGCTCTTATCCCACTGCTCAGCTGTGGGCCGCTCCTCAGCTCAAACATCAGCTCTCTAGACAGGGCTGGTCAGACCATTGAAGATAAAGACAGTCACTCCACAGCCACAATTTGTGCCACTGAAACAGATCAGACACTAGGAACTCACTCTCTTATTCTCACAGAAAGATAACCAATGGTTTTTAAATGTACTGGTATCGTTGGACCGATTCAAACATTCATGGTAACCACCTTTCAAACTGGCAGCTCTGATTTTCCTTAGAATTAGAAGATGTTTACTTTGCTTTAGTTTTTTAAGACAATGGAAGCCTTTTCCATATGCTTTTGCAACTGTAGCCATAAAGTATTTGTACAAGAAGGAACATATTGTTGGCAGAGGAAGCATATTTCGTTCTTAAAACTAATATTTAACTAATGCTCAGAAATGCATTTATGTAATCTGTGCTCTGTTACACTGATGTATTAATAATGAAATTGTAGCTCTCCAAGAAAGTAATGAACATTAACAATGGAAGTGGAATCAGAATCCTATAATGCAAGAAATACTGCTTGGTCAGCTGGGCACAGAAGGTGCATTGGTGATTTGTGCAAGAACATGAAAGGACCATAATGATAATGACTCACATTTCATTTGCATAGTTAATGCCTTTCAGCCAGAGAGTGTGCTCTAGACTTTATAAACTGCTAGCCCAGGAGGTTCCAAGCAATTGCAGAAGGATGACGAGCACCAGCAGCCTTTAAGAGACCTCTCTGCTAAGTTAACTGGGTAGGTTCTGTATGTTTCTCTTTCAGACATAGCAGCCAATCTTCCTTTCAAAAAGCACTAGTCCTTTTGATTCCTGTGAAGTACTCTCATCATAAACAGCTCATTCCTATGCCGGGTCCTAGTTGTTGTCCTGAATGTTACTGTTACTGCCTCTTTGATGCTGACCCATTCAGGATGAACTGAGATTTTTTTTTTTCCACACAGAAGCTTGTTCTTACATATTGCTCCCACCTGCACATTCATGGTGGGGACCACAGAGATCTCTCCACTGTGCTCCTGCACCAGGGCTATCATAGGCTCAAGGGCTAGACTCCCATTGGGATATGCCATGAGATTTTTTTCAGGGTCCTGGTCCTTTCCATGACTCAGACTGAGAATTTTTCAGATGATACAGCAGCTCTGGCTTCTGGGATGTGCCTAGGTTTCCTTAGCATAAAAAATAGGGAGGAAGGGGGATCTTTGCTCTACACAAGTCTGGCTGCAGCCACTATGTCCTTCCAAGCATGGAAGTACTTGGTAGCCTAAGGGCTGCAAGAGTGAAACATATATTTTATAACAATTTAGACATAGATGCAGAAATTTCTTTTTTTAAAGACCCTATAAAGTCTTCTGCATCCACTTGTAATGCTGCATGCAGCCATATAGACAAAGGAGTGTCTGACAGAACAAGAAACTGAAAATGTTGCTAGCCAGATAAAAGTAGGTTGGAATTCCATCCTTCCCTAGTTTGCTTGAAGGCAATGTGGGCTTGTAAGTAACTGTAGTCTGAGAAACATCAATGTTTCTGTCAACTGCTACTGACCAGGAACTCAAACCACAAAACCTAAATATAGATATTCCTAATTTCCTACTACAAGAGGTGAGTGGACTTCCTGAGTCACAGATCAATAACCAGCAGAGGCATCTTTAAAAGCAGTATGTAGTGCTAAATAAATCTTTCCATGCTGCACATGGTGTCTTGACAACAGTTTTGTGGTAGTCTGGCATTTAGTGAAGGTTGGGTCATTCCCCTTTCCCCACCCCAAAGAGATTTCAATCTTCTTTGATTTTCCATGCATGAGTGACCAGGCTGAAAGAGCAGATCTGTTATCAGCTGCAAGGAGTCTGGGCTTACAGCTGTTGACTGATAAATCTCTGCAATCCCCCCACCGAGTGCATCAGGTCTTGCTTCTCTTTGCTTATCCTCCTCAGGGATCCCAGACTGAAGTTTTGCTTGAAGGAGCCTCTACGCTGGTGCTTGCCTCTCTCAGCTGCCTCCCTGCTCCTGTGGGACAGAACCAGGGTTGAAGCGCTGTGCTGCAGCGTTTGATTTTGCCAGATGAAGACACAGAAGAGTTTTGTGTCCTATGGCAAAACCATGAAAAAATAGTTTGCTGGAAAAAATATCCATGGTTTTGATTCTTGTGCCGTTTTTAGCAAGAACAGTGAATAAAACAAATAAGAATACAATTTACACTCCTAATATCACTAGCAGAAGAGCAGTGTCTTGCAGATGTACAGCCCATGACTTCTGAAACAATGAATCACTGTGATTCTTTGATTTCCCAGATTCAAAAGTCAGTATTTCCAAAACAAAGAGCAACAGAACAATTCCCTCGGAGAAAGTACAGTTGTAGGAAGCATCTTGCTCACATGCACAAAACCAAACCATTTGTTTTGTGTCAGGGGAATAATTGTCAGCCGAGACCCTGGAGATGGTAAATTGAATTGTCTGTTCTGTATATACTAATAGGAACTCAATGTTAAGTCAAATAATGTCCCAAGATGATGTGAGGTTGAAAAGCAAGTTGTTAACAAGGAGAGGGGCTGAGGGTGTTTTTCCATTTGAAACATATTTTTGCATTTTCCCTCCAGTCTTGGAGGATTAGGGTGATAAAGGAATAGGATTTGCTATAAGTATTTTAGCTGACTAATTCATGGAAACAATGCAGATTGCTTGAATGCTGTTTGTGAATTAATCACCAAAGGTTCTTTTTGTTTTTATTCAATTTGCCTAAGGATGGGAATCATGCTGGTAAAGAAAATTGTATCAATAATTTTCCCAGAACTGAAGTTACCTATATAGCCTTTATACTCCATTTTTGACATAGAACAAAGAAGGACCAATTCTCAACTGCATTTTGGCATACTTGAAAAATGGATATTTCAATGCAACCATTTTAACTACAGTGACCCCCTGAGTCTTGCGGGTCATCAGGTCCAGTCCCCTCCCACAGTGCCCACAATCTGCGAAGAAAGAAAGCTCATGAATATACAATTAAGCCCCACCCATCACCCCACCCTCCTCAGCTCTGGAACGCTGCACAGCCTTTCTGGGACCACGCCGCACCCTGAGCCGGCTCAGGAGTCTGAAGGGAATGGCTTCTGCCCATTTCTGTCCAGGCAGTCCCAGGATTCCTGCTTTTTGCCTCCGTACCAAGCCCAGAAACCCTGCGGGAGCCGGTGCTCCTGGGAGTTCTGGAGGTGGCCACTGCCCTCCACATGAAGCCAAGTGGGAGCGTCTTCTGCCACTGTTTAGTCCCTACTGTGTGTATAAACATGGCATGTAGGCCAGGGTTGCCATGCAAAGCGAGACCCCGGCACTGCGGCCATAGCGGAGAGGGAGCAGGGGCTGCAGCTGCAGTGGAGAATGTCAGGGTCCCAACTCCCTCTCCACCACAGCCACAGTGCTAGGGGCCCCACTCCCTCTCTGTTGTAGCTGCCCTGAGAATGCTTTCCCAGTGCTCAGGGGCTGACGGGGGGTGGGTGGGTGCATGGGTGATGGGTGGGGCTTATTTACATATTCATGAGCCTCCTATCTTCACAGCATTATCTGCACATGCCCAGATGCGACTTTTTGCAGAAAAATGAACTGCAAAGGACTGAACCCACAAAGAGCAAAACTGTGAAGAGGGGGGGGTTTACGGTACTTTTTAGTAGTCAAGGTGACCGTGAAAACTGAGGTTGCAGAATTGCACAGCATACTTTATAGGCAGACAGGAAGTCTTAAAATGGGCTTTTATATGACCATTAAATATTTCAGAATATTTATTTGACAACAAGAAACCAGGGTGGTAAGCCTAAGAAATTTTAACTTTTAATTTAATTTGATTTAAGCAAAGTTTAAATTACGTATTACAGGTAGAAAGTGTTCATCATAAAAATAATTTTGACCTAGTCTTACTGAATCCAGTAAAACTTTCGTAAGATTCATGAGGAATGGGAGAATTCACTTAGCTGTTTCCCTGTATAAATGTGATTGTCTTTGGTCAGTTGATTACAGCTGATGATTCGCACTTTGTTTCTCCTCCATTTCAGGTACCAGCTCAGAAGCACAAGAACACTGTTGCTGTATTGGAGGTGGCAATTACAGTCGGCTCTCTTGCACTTCGCGCCCCCCATATTGCAGCTTCAGATCTTAGCGGAATGACTTTTTTAGTGATGTAGGAGACCCGTTTCACAGCTGCACATGTGCAACCTGACACCATGGCGGTGGCAGCTGCGGCAGCCGCGGCCTGGGCAGCAGAACGGGAGGTGGTGGGGGCGCGGGCAGCATCAGGGGCAGCATGGGTGGCGGCCGCAGCGCAGGTGATGGCGGCGAGGTCAGCGGTGGCAGCGGCCGTGAGTGCAGCGGCGGCGCAGCTGCCATTCGACATGGAAGTCGGGCTACGCAGGTCCCAAATAAGACCGCGGGTGTGCGATGTAGGAGACCCAACTGTATTTTCTTCATAAGGAAAAAATCCACACTAATTGTCCAAAATGAAAATGCGGTTAATCTTGTATAAACCTGTCCTGCAACTAGCATAGGTGAAAATACTTTTTTTAAAACGCTGTTTCACTGTCACAGACTGCCCCATAGATGAGGCAGGATGAGCAGGGACCCAGCATGTGGTGGGCATGGGCTGGGAAAAGGGGACAGCTGCTTCTCATGCTGCAATCAGGTCTTCTCACCATCCAGTCTCTGTTGTGTTGCTCAGAAGATCACACCTCAAGGAAAGCTTCCTATGCTGGTCTAGTAGCATTTCTTGGACAGCTTTCCCACCATAAATCCCCAAATAGCTTGCCATGAGGAAAGCAACAGAAATCAGAGGAACAATGAGAGCCTCAGACCACCTACACTGCAATCAGCAATGCCTGCATGATCCAGGGACATGCTTCTGAGACCCTGCACAGGCACCATTATTTCTGATTTATAGTCTTCATTCCCACACTGGAGCTATGCCAATGGCCGTCATGTCCAAGACCCTTTCTTCTAGCCAGGTGCTCATTTCATAGCTCTCCTGTGCTCTCAGAGCTGTCCAGTGCAAAGTTGACTGTACATCTTTTATTTCTTTATAGATAAGGCATTCCACTCCAGCAATATTTACATCATAATCTTCTTGCTTTTCCATTTACGATCCTGTGCTTTATTCTTCCACAGCATCTGCAAGGCATTGATATCCAGAGCTTTGCACAAGAAAGGCCCCTCGTGATCCATCTGTCTCTTGGGTGCTGTCCTGCTCCACTTGAGCTCAATGGGGCTTTTGCGGGTAACATCAGCTAGAGACTCTTACCAGAGTGCCTCAGACTGCAAGTGTTTAACACATCACAGTCCAGAGGACAGCTTTTTTTAGTTTGCTTTTGAGCCAGGGAAGATTTCTGTGAACAAAAATGCTTCTGTATAGCAGAGGCTGCTCTAGCTTCCACTCTTGCATTGAGATTTGTGAGAACTTCCCAGTTGCCCACCAGCAATGCTGGAAGTAACATCCATTTTGGTGTGGTCACCAGACAGCAGGTAACATGTACTTAAAGAAGAGGAAGAATACTTGTTTTTTGTATATGCTCTGGTCCCTCATAAAAGAGTCTTAACTGACAAATGGGCTACACTCAAACCAGAAGAAACATTACAGGTACCAGATGTTACTCTTCTAGAGAATAAGATATTCAACCTCATGATGATGTGGTTTTATCACAAATAATGGACCTAAAAGCAATTTCCCTTACTTTGCTCTGGTTCATACACTGAGCCTGCTTCCTACTTGCCTTGACCATTGTTTAATCAATTCAATCTTTACAAAGTCATTTTTAAATATTTTACACAGGCACACTGCATACATATAAATGAAAACATATGGGTCTGTGAAGTCAAACTCCTCAGCTTTATCTGCTCTTAGGATATCTTCATGTCTCAAATTCTCCAACCCCCTCCCCCAGTATCTCCTATCTATGAACCTTGCAGGTGCTGTGTAACAACAGCTGGATGGCCACCACAGGCATTTTTCACAACATTGGTCATTGTTGTTCCTAAACATTTTCAGAGGGGATTGTTCTTGAGGTTGTAAGTCCTTTTCAAGATGGCCAAGAAATATGATAGCCCCATTTGTATCCTCCAGCCCTCAGGAACCTCTTTGGTAAGAGCCCAGCTACAGGGAGGTCTGCAGTCCTTGAGAAAGCCTTAACAGCTTTAGTCTGAGAGAGTTTAAAAGAGCAATGGTGTTTCCAAAGGGAAGTGCAAGCACGTAGCTGGCTGACCTTTCAGGGCCTTTGTGGCATCATTGCCCTGAAAAAAAGAGAAGCCACAGATCACTCAGTACTTCTTCTACTGTTCCTTGCAAACACTGACATTTTGAGAGTGTTTTCTTCCTCCCATGTGAAAATTTCACACTTTGACTTACTATGTCAAAGGAAAAGGTTGATTATTTTTTCATCTAATGAACATTTCAGTTTGATTTCTCCATAATGGACTATCCTGCCATGAATCCTGGAGCTTCGAGACCCCTCAGGAGCCATCGGAACTCCCCAGCCGTCCACCCTCAATCCCTCCAAATCAGAGGGGTTTCAAAGCAGTCCCCGCCCCAGAGCAAGCACACCACAAACAAGCAGCCCCACCCCTTAGTGGGAACAGCAGTTTTTCCGTTCTAGAGAGTCCATAGTAGTTTTGATATGACAAATAGTCCACCTCAAAGGATAAAGAGGCCTGTGGCTTTCTGACCTCCCTGAGAGGTTTCAAGAGCAGACAGCAGAGGTGTTTATATCCTGCTGATTCAGGGCCAGAGCAGGCAAGTTCTGCCGTGGGATGTCTCTGCTTCACCTAGAAAGAATCGATACCCAAGGACTCATCATTTCCTACGTAATAGAATATAGATATTAAAACCGTTTGCTTTATCTTTCTTTTTTTTTTGGAGATACAGGCTGCATTTCTGGTTCAGTCCTCATCAAGGTGTAAAGGGACTCAGAAGTTACCTCTGCATTTCTCCCCTTGTGTCTCAAGGCTCTTCCTCAGCAACAGAAATTTGTTCCACAGAGCTGCACCTGAAGCACACCTACCACCTCTCAGGGAAGGCCTTCAGCCAGGATTGCACCCAACTGGTGCTAACAAGGGGATAGTAACTTTCTCTTCAGTAGCATGTTGAATGGTGGGAAACCTTGGTGACTCTTAAATATATGTTGGGGCAGAGGGAATTTAGCCAGTGCCAAATTGCCCAGTGAATGGAGGATAAAGTGAAGCTGTCAGCCATATATTATTCTAATTCTTGAGAAACTAGGAGATTTTTCAGCAGGCCACTTCATGACACATTTGAGGGTCAATTTTAAATCTTATTTTTGGCACCAGTGGCAGGACAGAGAGATTAAGTACCAGTCATCTGTTAGCAGAAGCAAAGACCATACGTTCTATTTTCCTAAACATAACATTGAACTTTCCCCCTAGACCTCCATGGTTCAGTTAAATGGAATAAACAAATAAGAATCTTTTAGCTGACTAACTGGAAAGTATTTTTCCTCTTAATAAAAATATGCTGAATAAGTAGTGGGGAGATAGAGGGAGTCTTTCCAGAGCAAAATTCAATGTACTTATTTCATATTTTGTTTGACAGAGACAGATAATTTAAAAGAACCCCATGGCAGAACAGCATACAACAGAGGAGCTTCATCCTCAGCCTGTCGCTGATCTCAGATGTTTATCCTTGCACTTTTGTCATCAGTCAGTGACCACATCACAGCAGTAAGCGTCAGTAGACTTGGCTTAACTTCCATCCTGCCTCATGACCTGCTCTATGCTAATGTTCTTCTCCTCTGAATTCAATTACCTTATTCTTCATGCCAGGAAAGCTGTATTATTGCATGCTCAGAGTGCCAACTTCACAGTGTCTACAAATCCAATGAGACTTTGCTAGAGGATGCCAGCTGCATCCAAGAGCCAAGAACTCACACAGGAACACTTTCACTTGCAAGCAACACAGAGACCAAGGTTATGATTACCTAAATACTGGGGAATAAATGGTTTGGGACAGGGAGGAAGGGTTGGGAAAACACTCCCTGCACACAGGTTGCAAAGCAGCAGACGGGTGTGGTCCAACACAAGGAGTCCCTGCTGCCCTGACTCCTGTGTCACGCTGAACACACACTTCGCACACCGCAGAGAGTTTTGTATGTGCCTTGCACACAAAGGCATTTTGACACACTCTTTTCTATTGTTTTTACAATGTCCCATGAGTCTCAGAAGCACTTGTGATGTTTTACTATGGATTCTGCTGAAATCAGTCTCTTCACACACCAGCCATACACAGCAAGGGCCCCCTGCTACAATCCTGCCACAGATAAAGCAAAGCTATTTAAAAGGGACAGGGGATAAAGCCTTGCAAACATACTAGACCTCATTCCAGCTTTAGAAAGAAGAAAGCTGCTTCAGATACCACTGAATTCTTGATGAACAAGCTAACATGCTGCAGGAAATATCACCTCAGCAGTATTTGATCCTTTAACTTAAATGCCTGATGCCTACTTGTAGGCATAAAACCAAAGAAGAAGTTAGTGCCTTCAAAAATAAGACCAGTTTTCTAGTTAAATCACAACAATATCCCTGGAAACTAATTTCAAAGGAAGAAAGGAAAATAGAGCCCAGAGGTAAATAAATTCTGTTGAAAGTACCACAAAATACCAAGTTATATCTTACAAAGCAATAAACAGAAGTCTTTAAGTCTTCAGACGCCAGCTTATCCAACACACTATTCTGCTCTTCTCAACCCAGGATATGTGAGGATACTTAAGGAATGCAACCCAGATGTTTATGCTTTTTTCAGATGTAAGCCTTTCTGAAACACTAAACCAGTGAGATGGGTAGAGTTCTGCAGACACCAGACACCAGCCTGTTAATTGCAAAGCACATAGGCTTGTCTGGGTATGCTGTGTAAAGCAGGGAGGAACCACTTGTGCTAATGAATACTGAAATAGAAGATTCAGAAGGTAACGGCACTTGACAGTATTTTTTCTTCTAAGCTTGAATTTTAAATTGCATTGCAGTCCTCCATCTTGCCATCCAGGGAAGATCCTGTTCCCAAGTCAATTTTGGTAAGGTAACTTCCTCAGCAGCTCCTGACTTGTGGTCCACAGCAGAACCACAATACATATCAACCACTGCGGCCAGCATGTTGCCAGAGGGCTGTCAAGAAGGTGGTTAATCCAAAATTCATATTCCAACACATTGCCCGGGTTTGACTTGTTTCTGGGCTCACAGATGTGGACAAGCCAAAATAAATAAAAAAGCCAGTGAAAATAATTACTGTCATTATTTCTTGGCAACCACTTTCCAATGTATATAATTTGGCACATTTTTTTTATTTCACATGCCTGCAGATAGCTTTAAAGGTATTACTGGTGTTTGGACATGCAAAAGTAAACCAGATGCCTTGGCTTGGCACCAACTTCAGGTTTGCCCCAAATTGCCCATTTCTAGCAAAGGTTGTTTCCAAAAGGATGTTGTTGATCTAACTTTAATAAGCACAAGAGAAGTAGACTACACTCCAAAATACAAAAACATCCTTAGGACTCCTTAGGATTAAAGCTATCATTTCAGCTCAGAGCTGCTTTTGCTCCATTTCTGTCAGGACAGCCATGGAGCAGAGCAGTCTCTCCCTTTTCCTTCATCTTTCAAAGGCTCCTGATGGAAGCATGCTGGAGCTGGCTTCCCTCAGAGCCCAGTCACTGCCTTCCCTCCCAGTGCATGGAGGAAGACATGGCTGAGTGTGTATGGTTTTGGACTGGGAGTCCAGAACGTCCCTTTTTTAGTCTTAAATTGACCTTACAGCTACTGAACATCTCAGGTATCTATATGGCTGCTCTATCCCACAGTTTTCCTTCCCTCTTTTCATCTGAGCCCTCTATTCTTTCAAAAAGCTCTTGAGGAATCACAGCTCCTGCTAGAGGCTCTAGATGCTCTGGTAATGGGGGGGAAAAACAAACCAAAAAACAGAAACAAGAAACACACACACAAAATACCACCACCACCAAAAAACCCTCTAAAACCCAGAGTTTCAGGATTTTACTCTATTACTTCTCTTGCTGTCCTTTGGGAACGCACTTATCCCACTAAACAGGTAAAACACAGAAAGGTAACTTAATACCAGGTCTTAACATGCAGTTACTACATGGGCTTGGTATTTTTATTCGGGTTTTTTTTCAAAGTCTAAACCCACACTATTATTTTTCTTTTTCATAACAATCACAGTAATAAGAGCACAGCTTGGAAAATATTGAAATACAGAACTGGCATTTCCAAAGCCTCTTGGCTGTCTCATTTTGCACTTGAAGAGCTATCTTCTTGGCACTGTCCTAGACAGCCCAAAGACATAATATGTGTTGCATCACATGCTAATAGCCAGAAAAGCAACATTTATGCTACTTCATATGAATGAGACATGAAGAAAAATAAAGTGTCTTATGGATAAGTCAACAAGCTCTTCATCTAACTGGGCCTTAATTTATTTGATCTATAATAACAAAATATTTCCTCCTTTATAATTTCATTCCTTAAATTCACCAGATGACAGGAGAATATTGTAAGCAGAAATTCTGTACTAGAAACCACATTCCAGTGGTATTGAGAAATCACTTTCTTGTGGTGGAACTAGAAGCCTGTTCTTGGAGTTGCAAGGATTTCTTTCTCTCTGCAACAGTTTTCCGTGTGGTTGAGATGCAGTGTATGCTACAGAACAGACCTTATTTTGGATGCCGATGAACCTCATGGGTAGTAAATCTTTTTTCTTAAGCAATTAAGTTTCTGGCTTTAATCTTTCATTCTCTTGATAGAAGTGGTTTCCTGGATCAGGCTGAAAGCCAGAAAATAATCTGCAAAACAAAGGTTCCCCCCAGCTCTAAACTACATTTAAAACTTCTCTTTCATTGCAATCATCCCTGCTGATTTCTTTTCAAATCTTTTTTTTTTCTTTCTTCACTATAATGCAAGAGATGAACCCTCACAGCGGGATAACAGCAAGCAAGTTTCAAGACATGTTGTCTTAAGAGACCTGAAGTATCTATACACACCAAATCTTGCCCTTTCTATCATTCATTAAGGCAAAGTTCTAAAGCTGGAAGAGATATTCACAGCCCTCACCGCCTTGCAGTTACCTTCAAAAGCTCAGTTACAAGCAACACTGGTCTAGAAGGTCATGTCCATCACTACTTCCCCTGTCTAGCCTCTCCTTTCATATCCACGGAGAGAAACCCACTGAATAAAGGTTGGATGATGTACTTGGTGGCATGACCTAGATATTAGGGTAGTGTGTTATAGGTAGGATGGTGTGTTGGTAGCAGGATGGCAACAGGTTAGGTAACAGGTTTGGCTAGGTTAGCTAACAGGTGATAGGTTGGACTTGATGATCTCTATGGTCTTTTCCAATCTTACTAATTCTGTGATTCTGTGATTCTGTGAATGCTGGCATACCAGTTTATCCTTTCTATCTGTAAATGAAAGATTATTAAAACCATTAAAAACCAACAAAACATACACAGATGTAATAGTATCTTTAATAACTAGAGAGTCCTGAAATGTTTTATTTAGGCAGTTAAATGAACCAGAAGGTATTTCTTTAGTAAGACACCACTGCTTTCTATTAACTCTACACTCTGTATCTGTTGGTATGCCTTCCTGCAATGTGACTACAGAGCAGAAAGAGTCATTACGAATGGTCTTGTCCCTTCCAGGGAAGACTCCTTCCATTAAGAGCTGTCTGACTGAACCATATTTCAAAGTAACACAGAAGACTGGATTGGACTGAGACACTCATAAAACTGTGAACCTGAAACCTTCTGCAAGACAGTTTGCATGTCAAATAGTACATTCTGCATCATCGAGGGCATCTCCACCTCTCAACATGTAAAAGACTTGTGCTTTCTGATTATGTGTATTGGCTCTTAGCTGAATAGCTTCAGAGACAGTAATGAGACTTAATGCAGGTCTTCAAAGCACTCAAGCTCTCTGTTGGAAGTTGAAAAGGAGTATTACACATACACACCAATATAAAATGCATTATATATTCCAATGACGTCTTGCACGAAATAAATGCTTCTTTCTTAATTAAGAGTTCACCCTTCATGAGGGTTCTAGAAATGTTTAAAGCATTATGGGACTTGGCATTTGTAAACAAGTTTTCATTGAAAACACCACTTGTGAGATATAACTGCTCTCAGACTTTGGCTCACAGCTTCTACCCCTTAACACAGCTACAGGGTGGAGTTTTTTCAGGTCTGATCAACTGAGCTGCCAAGCTGTGCTTTTTCCTTCTGCTTCCATTGTACAATAAACCTGGCATGATTTGTGGGTATTTGGCACTGAAGTCTGATCCTGCAGACCTTTAAGATCTTGTTTGAGTCTCCAACCCAGAGCATGATGAAGTAAGATGTCCAGGATTATTTACTCCATATAAACTACCTGCAGTTCCTCTTTATGGTCCATTGTGCAACTACTCAAAATATGGGTCCATGTTCCAATCAGAATCACACAAGGACAAGATCAATACTCCTGCACCCTCTGTGGCTAACAAAAATCCTACAATACATTTCAAAACAGTTGTAGAAAAAAGTCAACCTCTTTTGTGCCCTTTCTAGACTCTCCAGAACCAGTTGCTGTGCCAATGTCTTTCTCTTCCAAACACCAGTTTATGCAAAATATTTTTTGCAAAAGTATTTGAATGAAAATAACCAGGAAGATGGTGGAGTTATTTCCTAAATCAGAGCCAGAGAGAATCCCATTTTACTCATTTAAAGTCAGGGAAGTGTCTGTCACAGGCAATTGAAGAAGGTGGCAGAATTAGTTCAGTAGGCTTAATTTATCAGAAAACAGCCTATTGACCCCAAAAAGCTCAGCTCCTTACAGAAGCGAATTGTCATATTTGTTTAATGATTTCAGGAGCAAGCATTTGTAGCCATTGAGCTGCCAAATCCTTCATCCAAGCCACACAACACCTTCCACACTGCTATGCCCCTATGAACAGGAGCCAGAGGTATGATGCAATGCTACAGTTATCAATTTGCCTGACACAAAAGACACTGAGAACTGCAGACTATGTGTGTTTCAAGGAAATCATGGCTCAAAAGGGGTCAAAAAAGTAATTGGGTGGTAATACAATTGTGTGAGATATTAAAGCCTACAGTTATTCATTTTATTACATTTTGTTGTAAGCCATTGAACCAACGATCTATCTAGGATGAAGTTTATTCAGTTAGGTTTAGAAATACACAGAAAATGAGCATTTCAGAGCTACCTTTGCCTTTCTTACCTAGGGCAGAGTTCAAGACACTCCAGGCTACATTTCAAAGCTATCAAGCCTGCAAGAAGCAGTAGGTCCATAAACACTCTGAAAACCCAAGGCAGATCTATTCCACCTTAAACATAGATTCTTCCTACACATCCCTGGAAGGATTTACAAAAGCAGATGCCCTCTTGGAGAACTGCCATAGTGTGCCCCTGTAAGGGGTTTAAACCTAAAATGTGCCCATGCTACACTTGGCAAGAGGTTGCATTAATTCCTGTAGAGGACATTCACAAAATTCAGACAGCACAAGTCTAGTTTTCTAATACTTCTGATTCCTGACACTGGAATATTTAATGGTTAGCATCTGTGACCCATTTCACTAACTACTAGTCCTGCCTCTCCCTGCAGCAGAACAAAGAGAAAAGCGATGGAAAGAGTCGGGGTTAACTAAACTAGCTACAACAAGTTAGATTTTGTTTTATTTAATGGTACTCCTGATGCTTGGCCTCACTAAATATTCAACTTATTTGCAGAAGCAAGATGTAAAATTTGACTCCAATTCACTGTTCTTTCTAAAAGCTTAACAGTAGGTAAAACCAAATGTCTATTTTCAAACAGGTATCCACCATTTATTCATTTACAGTTGCACATTAGAACCATCTGCACCTCCCGGGTTCCTATGTCCAGAAGGGAGAGTTAGATTAAGTGTGAGTTATTTCAACTAAACGTGCCTTTGAGCATTGCATTCACTACAGGTTGTTTGAAGCTAATTCACTTCCTTGACTTTATGGCTTGGTTACAGCTTGAACTTCAAAACAAAAGAGGAGCTAACAATAACTTACTTCCCTAGGGGTTAAACATACAGCTATTTCTTCATAAGGCAGGAGGTGCATCTTGCCGAGTCGCTGCCCACATCATGAGGAAGGGCATCAGCTAAACTCTGCCTAGAACAGCTTATGGTCTATCACGGTTCCTGCCTTCAGCCCAGCTCCCAGGAAAGCGTGTCCTGTCCGCACAAGCTTTGCAGAATGCAGCTCTAATTTATCAAAATCTCATTTCCTGCTATACGGAAGAAGGTGAAAGGCAGAGTTCATGCCAGAATTAGACCATTCTTACTCTGCTCTGAAACACCACACTTCCCATCTCACAGCAAGTGCCAGGTGTAGGTGACACAGAACGAGTGACATTTTCCAAGAACTGTCTGTTCTGCTTTAACTGCAAGACAGTCAAAAGTTACTCCCCAGCTGAGGCAGTAAACACTCCTGCATACTTGCAGCGGTTGGATAATTTGTTCTGCTGATTTGTTGTTCTGTATGAGAGCACTACTACTTGCTATGGCAAAACCTAGCAAAATCCACTGCTGGTAAAAGACTAATGAAATCATCTGGCATAGATTCACTAGAGTGACACTTTGCTTTTTATTTCAGTATTTTCCCCAGATAAATTTGCAAGGAAGTGCTACTTCATTTATGGCTGCCTTGATTGTAGTGGCACTTGTGTATGTTGTTACCCCAGGATTTGGCTTCAAGAAGGGTCATTTCTCCAAAATAATAAAAAAGTTATCTGGTTAGACTGACAAACCTTGTAGAAGCCCTAAAAAGACCAAACCTAGGGGTGCTGATGGGGAGCATCTCACAATCAGTCCACTGACCACTGAACTCCATGTGGCACAGATAAACTACGATAAACTATGTGGCAAAGAACCAGCCCCATGCCAGTATCACACCGGGCTCTGCACAATCTGTCTACCACTGACATTACATCGATTCACTCAGGAACTGTTTGTTTCAGGTGATGCCACAGCAAGGAAAGTAACTGGTGGGCATGATAGACCAAGTCAGTGATTAAAGAGCAAAAGCTTTTCCATGATCATTTGTTCCTCTCCTCAGCCAGAATATAAAGCTAAATCTTATTTCCATAGAGGTCTCCATATTATTCCCCTCACAATTCCTCTTGTCCTCTAAAAGACATATATATGCCATTAGGCAATAAGCTTAGGGATATCAAACAGCAGGTAATGAATGTTAACAACTGACTTAGTTTTCCTTTTCTTTCAGCAGTAGTTTGTGGTTTCCTTGAGCAGACTTTAGAAGAGAAATAGAAGAAATTGAATACATACCAACTAGCAAAAAATAATACACTCCTAAAAGGGAAAAACAAACAGAGCTGGATGTGACTGTGGAACCTATATTCAACACATACTCAACGCTTTGCCTTTCACAGGCACTTTCACTCACTGCCAGCAAAGAGTAGAATGGCAGTAGTCATTTGCCAGCTTCCATATATGTCTTGTGTTTACTTTTGACTACATACATTTTTCTTACAAGTTATTGTGTCAAATGTCAGGACTTTGGCATTGAGCTGTGGCTCAGTATTCCAGACCTCAAGAACCATGTTAAAGTCAGAGTGGCTTTTATGAGGCAGTGCAAGATTATTTTCTTCTTTAAGGGTACCACGTAGAGTTTGGGAGTGCTTATGATGTCCACTGGTCAACAAGATAGTCTAACATAGTTACCAAAAATTGGAAAGTAGCTACTGGAAGTTATTTGCCATTATTAGATCCAGAAAACCCTCAGTGATCTGCGTTCTAATGAGACAGAAATACTCTAACATAGTCTGAAAAATTAAAAATCTCTACTGACTATACAGCTTTGTTGCAATGGACAAGATGTAACAGCAGTGTTTTAAGAAAACCAGTGAAAGCCTCTGCTGTAGTTTCAGGAAGTCATTATGCATTGTAATGAAAATAGTATTTTGTCACATTTTCCAATCATACTATTGCTTTTATTTACACAGAGACAGTTATTAGCAAGCATTCTGCTCATCTGAAGGATACATTTCCAACCCCAAAGGCTTTGCCTGTAACCGGGAATTGTTGGTGCTCCAAATGAAAGGTATAAAGATGTGCAAATTAGTACTTTTTATCGGGCCTAGATGGAACAGTGTTTACAATATAATGGCTAGAGAACATGCTTAGAAAACGTACACGTGTGCAGGATCCTCATACACACAGAAGTAAACCAAGCATCCCTTATGTCCTCTCTCATCATTCAATAGGGAGATGTGAAAACTTCACTCAAAGTATTTGCTACAACAACAAGAAGAGTGTTCATCTTCTGCTCCTGATAGGTGGTGATTTACAAGCCCAGAGTCACGGTCCCATTACCACACAGAGACAGGCTCCGTGTTTAGACTTGTGCCAGGCTGAGTTCCAGGACCCCAAGAGGACTCACAGTTCCCTGCAAATCGGGAAGTCAAAACACAAAAGAAATAGAGGCTGTTCCTGGGAAGATAGCACTGAACTGCATGGGGGGAAATGGATTAAAAGGAATAATCATCAGGTGGGTGCACGGTGCTTTCAAACCAGTATTTTAAATATGTTGTCCTTTGAACTTAGAAGTCAACCTGAAACAAAAGTACATGCTAGACAACACTCTGCAAACAGGCTAGGATACGTAAGTTACCCAAATCCTGTCACCAGGGCGATCAAAATCGATGTTCTGGGAATAAGAGCTGGGCAAGCCCCACTCCACTTCTGTAATGGTTTAAAGACAATAAGCAGCAAATACAAGCCAGTCACCTCAACTCTGATTTTGTGTACAGAGGTTTCAGGAATGCAAGTATTGTATACACACAACCACTGAAAAATATCAGCATATCTCTGGAAAGGACTATTATTTCTAAGGCAAAACTCTTTCTCTCAGAGATCAGTCCTTGATTCTCCTTTTCCCCCCAACAGAGAAGTCAGCTAACTGTTTAGTGTGAAAACAAATTCTCCCAGTGTGGCCACAAACTGAGCTAACATAAGAAACATTTCCTCTTGCCCAGCTTCTGCAGATGATGGGACTTGGTCCCAGGGCATTGTATTCAGTTTCAGTCTAGAGTTGCAGATCAGCCTGAGGCTGGGAATCCCACCCTCGCCCTTGTATGAAGGAAACAGTGTTGAAAGGAAAGCATTTGCCTCCAAGAGGGAGGATTATTTTTAAGGACGAAACATTTAGCTATCCAGGGTACAAACCATGCAAAGGAATTTAGCTAGAAGTATGTACTCAACTAGGGAAATAACACTCAAGTTCCCTCAAGTATATTGTAATGGTTTTGTTAACTAAGTTAGATGAGGAGCAGCAATTTGGTGGTGTTCCAAAAATGGCCAGCCCATATTTTAAGAGAGTAATTCAGATCTGATGAAGTGTATGTGCATTTATTTTCCTTTGTCTTGGTACATAACTCAAATCCATCTAGGCAGCTATCTTTCTGGGCAGCAGTTCTGCCGTGGAATAACAAAAAGAGGTGCAGGCACCCACACATACACAAATTCATGCTGAATTTATGAAAGAGTCACCAAATTATGGCCAGGTATGAGCCATATTCAAAGGGGTGTGGTTTAATGCAATTGCTTCAACCCCAAATCTAGGACACCATACATCAGTGTCCAGATAAGATTGTTCACATACAACATGTGGTAGCTCCACAGTGTTGCTATGCAAAGACACATTTGTCCTTGGGACCATCAACTGTGGAAGTCAGATCCTCTGTCTCACTGCATGATCACCCACACAGAGTAAGAGCATCATTTTTGCACACACTCCAGTTACTGAGGAGGGAAAGGACAAAAAACCAAACCAAAACAAAAAACCCAAGCCAAGAAAATCCACCCCCAAACACCCCATTCTCCTTCACGCAGCCTTTTCATATGATCAGTTTGAAGATTAACACTGACCTTGTAAGTCTTTCTAGGAACTTCCAAGCACCATGGCTATAACACACAAAGTGCCCAGGTGATACAAATCCAAAACTTGGACACTATTTAGTGCTTAATTTGATAATCAAGAACATCTGTCTGTTTTACACCACGGTCACTACCATAACCACAGTTTGGTGTGGAGAAGTTCCAACAAATTCAGTTGAGTAACTGGATTTCAGCATTTGGTCTTTGCTGAGCTCTGGCCTGAACTCTGCTGGTTCCTGGACAGGTAGCTTACAGTTCAAGTACAGCTGCCATGGAGTTCAAATACAGCAGCTGTTACAGTCTAAGAATAATTCAGACGGGTCTCAACTTCCAAATTCTATGAAGTTTTGAAGTTCAGCTTTGAGAACCAACTGGGAAAATAATTGGACTCTGAGAAGGAGGATTATTTCCATGGACTAAACCTTTAGCTGCTAACAGTATAAAATATACAGTAATCTAGCCAGATCTATGTGCCGAACAAGGAGAACATCCAACATCAGGAAGCAACATAGGTACCCATCTGCACCGTAAAGTAATTAGAACAGCTACTGAAGAAGTCCACATTCAAATTTTTTGAGAATCAGGCACCAAAACAGCCTTTTCCTTGTGTTAATTGAGCTAAGCAAGCAGAAAAATATAAGGGCTGGGAAAAAAGTAAAGGAGCTTGGACTTGCATAAAATCTAGCCACTACATATTTTGTTCCCACTCTCCTACAAATAGTTAAGATTTCCACTCCCAATATCTTGGGATATGTAGTGGGAAAAATGGAACAAATCAATTCACACCTCTAAAATTATGCTGCTGTACCCAGCACTCACATACAGAAACTCACTGGACCAAGTCAAGGGGCTCTGTTAGTGCTGAGATTTGCAGGCAGAAATCATCGCTCATTCTCCTGGCACTGGCCAGAAGCCTAGAGCTTTCAGAAGTTTATTATTGCTGTTCCACAGTACACAGTGTTTCACTGATGTATTTAAACAACCTCCAGTTCAGAAAAAGAAAAAACAAACCAGACACATGCTTATCACCGCCAGGGTATGATGTCAAAATAACACCAGCCAGGTCTCAAGGATGGTCTAAGCCTGCAAAAATCAAGGGGAAGGAAAGAGGGAACCACTCAATCAGTCCAACAGAGGCAACACAACTCCCAGGAGAGGAGGCAGCCAAAACAGCTCACTGAAGATGTTTTTTAGGAGCCAGCTCTTCTGAACCAAACTGAATGGCCTCCAGCACAGCTTTGTAAGCTTCCTTTTCCAAGTTTGAACACCTGATGTATGTACTTGCTAGCTACTCAAGGCATCAAGATGGCATGGGAGATACACATCAGGATGCCTTCACAAAGTCTCAGCAAGCAACTTCAGGTTTCGGACTGCTGACATTTCTTTTCTCTTTTCCTTTAGCTTTGCATTTCCTTTCTCAGCTTCAAAGTTGTTTAGTTGCACACAATTTTCCCCTCTTTCTCTTCACTGAATTATTCCCCTCTCTCCTATCAGCCTCCACGAGGGCCAAGCAGTTTTTCACTTACCTTTTAGCCACAGATCACTTGTCTTGTAGTCATCAGTCCACCCAAAACAGAGCAAGAGAATCCATTAAAAGATGCAACTTCACATATCCTTTCCTACACAGTACTCTTGCATTTTACTGCTGGTTCAGAAAGTTTCAATACTCTGCAGTATGGGGAATCTTGATGCACCCAGAGCAAGAACCAATTCCTGCCCTAAGATTACATGATGTTTCTCCTTATTCTCCTTCTGAAGAACTGAGATGATTCCAAACCCTCTCTTCTTCCCAAAAGAAAGCACTGACTTCCTAAACAAATACTCAAAGGTAATGAGATAACAAGATCCATCCCAAATGAAAAAAAAAAGTTAGAGCTACACCAAAGGAGATACTTGTTCTCACTGAAGTCAACAAGATCTAAGTTTCTCTGAAGTAGACTATCAGGCAGACTGAGCCCAGAAACACAAACCCTTGCCTGCCTGGTGGTAGAGTTGGGATCTATGTTTGAAGAGCAACACATACTTGTACTGCCCTGATGCAAAAAGGCTGCTGTGCAGCTGCCAACACAGTGCCCTAATAAACTCAAGAGGGGTTTTGAAATTTGCTTAGATACAAATTGCACCAGAGCTAAAGGATATCATGAGAAGTTTTGCTTAGCAAAGATCTGGATGAGTGAAATTTAATAATGGGTGATTGATTAGAAAAGCATCACTGCATTTCAACAGTTTGAATAGTGCCACTATAGTCTGAGGGAGAGCAACTCAACTGTGTGTGAACCAGAACCAAAGGAAAACTATTTTTATGAGTTAAGGATTGACCAGTCAACTTTCACACAGAGTACTAAGCTTTACATTTACCACGGTGGGTAGTGAACAATAGGAGAAATTCTCTGTGCTCCGATCACTGTATTGAGAAGTTATTTTCACCTCTATTTTTAAAGTTACTGTGTTTATTCAAGGTCAGTCATGGGGCAAATGAACAGTTACTCAAACATGTATTACTTAGTTTCAAAAATAAAAAGGAACTTTTTAAAAGGAGAGAAATGAGAGTACCAAGTTGACTTTAATTTATTTGACTTGAACTTTCTCCTCATATGGGAAGGCAAATGAGTATTTACATACTGTAAAGTCAAGTGTCTAGCCACCAAAATAATGTCATCAAAACGCCATCAGCAGAAAAGGTCTTATTATTTGAATAGATTTTTTTCTTCCTTCTGTGGTTCTTTCTTCTTGAAGTCTAAATAAACACTTGGGCTACAGCCACATTTCAACTACTGGAAGTTTGAGGAGGCTCTGAGCCCCAGTGTTAAAAACGTTTTCCTCTTGGTGAGCAGTAAGAGCAGGGCCTAGAGGAATCAAGGGAGAGGCTTCACAACCCAAAACAATCACCTGTTCAGACTGATTAAGACAAGACACTGCCAGAGATGTCCACGCCTCCTTGCATGATACAAACCATAAAACACAGAGTAACAATGTCCAAGGGAACACTGAAGTCCAGCAGCTGAGACATCTCAAACTCTTCACTGGAAATCAGTTAACTCCCAGTAAAATGTGTTTGCCTAAATTTGGGGCGGGGGAGTTGCCTACGTGCATTTGACTACAATATTGCTTTAGGCAGCCTTGTTGTTCTGTAAAGCCTCCATCTGAGAGGTGTGAAGCACTCTCCCTCTCCTGACAGTGCAGCAGCGATTAGAGGCGCTCCAAAATTCAGAAAGATAGGCCTGTAGCCCTTCTGAGAAGTGACTGCACACCCAGGTTCAGAGGAAGAGAGGTGCAGGAGAACCAGGAGGACTGCTGTGACTTCCCCACCTGGCTGGGCTGCAGCTCCACCAAGACATCTGCTGTGGGATGGTGCTGGCCAGCCACAGCTTTGACAAAACATCAACAACTGCCTCATTTGCTTCTGATTCAAAACCAACCCAGGCAGTACCACTCATGCCAGCCAGAACCTTGTTGTGACCCAGTTTTGGTTTCAGGTGAATTAGAACTTGGGAGCTTGGAGCTGTTTTGGATTTTCATCTAAGATGACACTCAGGGATTGTAGAACAAATGGCATTTTTCATATTGAAACTTCTTCTCAATTAGCAAATTTCAATAGGAGTTTTCCTTCTTAGTGTCAGCTAGATATAAATGTTGTGAAACAAACCCTTCCAGACATCAAAGCAAGAGTGATTGTTTCTGGGTTTCAGCCCAACCAGTACTGGATCCAGACCAGTATCTGCAGACATACTTTTTAATTTTTAAGAGCCATTGCCCAATGTGTTTTCCCAAGGCCTCAAGCCTCGGTCCATATGAGCTTCATCTCCCACATTCCTCCCAGTGGCCAGTCCATTGTTTGTGAGCATCCCCAGTAAAGCTGCTGCAAATAATTTACACAACGCTCAGCCAACCAGGGTTGAGATGGTACCACCAGGGCCACGTGGACATCTCGAGCTATAGCTGGGTTACTTCGCATGTGATGTGAAATGAAAAATAAAGCCCGAGCATTCCAGTCATACCAAGTGTGTTCCCGACAGCACTTTTAAACAAATCTCCACTGTTCAAGGGGCAGAGCAGAACTGGAGTCTGTCTGCTTCGATTTAAATCTCTCCCTGAAAGATGTCCATGAGCTAACAGGGAGAATTACAAGGGAAGGAACAAATAAACATTACAAAAAGAAAAAGAAAACCAGACTTTTAAACACTCAGATGCCTGCATAGTTCCCAGGCTAAGCATCCATGTGTTAAAGAGAAAAAGCCCAATCTTCTCAACAGTGTACAAGTATTAGCAGCATCTAAGCAGCTGCCTAACCTCCGTGGGAATCAGGTATGAATTTACAGGGATAGCGGAGGGGGAGAGGAGAAAGATTCTCATGATCTGTGCCTTGCTGAGCACGTAGTCTCAGGCTATACAAGAGAGCTGGCTGTGGGCACACAGCTCACACCACATAGGCTGGTGTGCAGGTTGTCCTCTCCAGAGTGGTGAGGAACGATCCAGGAAAGTGCTTTTGTCTGTCAGTAGGGGCAATACATCTGGTTGTGTGATTAAGTTCAAAGAGCTTTAGCTACTGTACACAAATAAGAGGTCTTACTGCTACTGGTTTTTAGGATCATTTTTGCCTTTGCTTTCTACTGCAGCAAGGTAGAGACTTGCGAAACTTTGTTTTGTATGTACCTCAGTTGAAGCCTTTCTGGTTTTAGGGCAGCATGACTAGTACCATACTTATGCTGCTGCAGGACAAACAGAAAATCTATGTGAGACATTAGAGGCCCAAGTTTGGAGGTACCAATCACAGCCTGGTGTTAATGTACAGTGCTGAAACACAGCAAGCAACCAACAAGTGACAGTAGGTCACTTAAATGGTATCTAACTTGTCTCACAAAAAGCCATCTAGATTCCCATTTGGCCCAGATCTCGTATTTATGTGGTTCAAATTTATGCCCACGTTTAATGTAGGAATGTTAGAGATGGAGTGTAATTTGTGTTTGTACTTCTAATAGCTATCTAAAAAATATTAGACAAAGCCAATAAAAGGAAAAGCTTTCCCCTGTCTCTCTTGAAACTCCTCTTCAGCTTAACCCAATTTTCCAAGTCACTTAGAGGCCCTTAAATAAAATGAAATCCTAACGATGTTGCTGCCATGAATAATTAATTGTACCAGTACAATCTCTCAAACAAAATCCATTCTCATTAGATTAGAGGTTTTCTCAAGACACACGAGTTCATTATGGCATTTTTACATCCTTCTTGTCTCTTACGTGTCTTTGTCTTTCCTATCTATGTCTTTTCTTATTTGTGCCTGGGACTTAGGACTCCATCACCTCTGTAGCCCCCAAAACAACACGGCAATGCCCAGGGAAGAGAGCACCCAGAAACATGGTGCCAAGAGTGTAAGAGTCCTGTCTGCAGTTTATGGGCAGCCCAGTGAGGTGGGAAGTTCACTGGACACTCCTCCTTCCCGAGTCCAAGGACTCTTTTTGAGTCTACTAAAGGACTCTACTAAACGCTGTAAATCTTGAACAGTTTAAGAAGTATGGTTCAAGCTTTGTGTGAAATCCTTGTTAAAGCCATTCTGAGCATTTTAAGTTACATGAGGTTAAAGAGTATTAACGTTCAACATTAATAACCATTTTTCATTCTACAGAGCTTAATTTTCAGGTTAGTAAGGATAACAGGTGAATTAAGGATAGAGGGTCATGACCACTTCGGAATTGATTTGTCTACCAACATTTTGGTAGATAAAACTTCCAAGACAGTCAGAGCTGCATTTATTCAAAGACCAAAGAAACTCTTCTAAAGTATAATAGGAATAATTAACAGTATTCTTACTAATAGTCTCTGCCACAAGGAACAAAATTTTTGATCAGCCATGACCCAATTTAAACTGCTGGCCTCCAGTATGTTTTTCTTAAGCCTCTGACAGTCCAGGCTCATCCAGCAGAATTTTCTTCCTTTGACAGTGGCAATACTACAGGGAATAAGAGCTCCATGAAGTCTCCATTATTATTATTATTTTGGAAGAGGCATAAAAATAAAGTCCACACCACCAAGCGTCTTCAGGAATCTAATTTAATTTTTCACAGAGGCAAGCATTCTTTCCAGTGCTGACAACAGATTCCAAGTCACTTTATCGCTTACATGTGCCCCATTACTTTAGTGGGATATAGAATCATAGAATGGTTTGGGTTGGAAGGGATTTCAAAGATCATCTAGTTCCACCCCTCCTGCCATGGACTAGGACACTTCTACTAGACCAGGTTGCTCAGAGCCTCATACAACCTGGCCTAGAACAATGCCAGGGATGGGGCATCCACAACTTCTCTGGGCAACTTGTTCCAGCGTCTCATCATCCTCACAGTAAAGAATTTCTCCTTCACATCTAATCTAAACCTATTCTCTTTCAGGTTAATGCCATTCAACCCTTGTCCTACCTCTACATGCCCCTGTACAGTCCCTTTCCAGCTCTCTTGCTGACCTCTTTTAGGTGCAGGAAGGCTGCTCCAAGGTCTCCCTGGAGCCTTCTCNGCCTCTTTTAGGTGCTGGAAGGCTGCTCCAAGCCTTCTCTCAAGGTTGAACAGCCCCCAACTCTCAGCCTATCATCATAAAAGAGGTGAGTAAAAGTATAGTAAAACCTTTTCTGAAGATTTAATTCAAGAAGGAATTTTTGTCACTCAAAAAAGCTTTTGCTGCCTTGAAATCACCTCTTCCTGTAGATAGTCGACGTTTTTCCTTCTCCTGACTTGCAGAGGCCAACTCCCTGAAAAGATAAAATTGTCACAGACAACTTTGGAGGACCCATAAGGGGATGACAGGCAAGGCATTAAGAAGGCCTGAAGAGGGAAAAGCAGCCCGTTTTTTCATTTCTTAAGTTCTTCCACTGCCTGGCATTTTGGGGGTACCTGCATGTAATCTTTCTTCACAAGGTTTTCCATCCCTTGTCATCCTGGTGGCCCTCCTCTGGACACACTCCCTCAGGTGCATGTCCTTCCTGTGCTGAGGACCCCAGAGCTGGACTTGTGAGAGCAGGCCAGAGGTCTCTTAGTTTCTCAGGACTTGCTGGTCTCACATGGCATTGCTGCATCAATACATTACTGCCCTGCCACTTTGGATGCTTCCTCTGAAACTGCAAACCCTGAAGGAACGTGCTGGTAACAGAGTGTTGGATCAGAGAATTGAAAAGGAACTCTGCCCCGTCATGGGATTCCTCAAGCACTACCTTACGTCTACCTGAGATCTTCATCCCTATCACTCTTTTCAGGAAGATAACACTTTCATGGTTAGGAATCATCTTCCAGGCCAAATTTACTCTTAGAGATTACATATCCATATCCATTCTCTTTTAGGCCAGTTTTTACCTTTATACTAAAGAGCTATTCCTCCTGACAGAGTTTATCTTCTGGATATGTTTACAGGAAACATTCATCATGTCACAGTTTTTACCTCAGAGGATTTAAAATCTCCTGGTCATTCAAGTGTCCCTTCTCTCCACACCACTCCACTTCGGAGATTATCTGTGGTGAAAATGGAACTGTACCATGTGTGGTCTCACTTCGGTGACAGTGGAACTATACACAGTATTTTACACTAAAACCTTGAACAGTGGAGTTAACAATTCCTTCCCTTCTGCCAGTTCCTCACTTGAGGTACCTTAAGACATCAGGACTGTAGGTATTTTTTTCCTGGTTACTTTGCACCTGTGGCTCCTTGTGAACACCTGATCATGCAACATGCCCTACACACTCTTCCTTTGCTGTTTCCAAGGGCTATGGTCTTGATTTGTAACCGTAATTCCTGTTATTACTCACTAATTTCTTCACCTAGCTCTCTGCATTGCTGCATTTCATCCCGTTTTCAGCAGCTCAGTCCTCACTGAAGCACATCACCATCCTCTTCATGTTGCCGATCCCTCATAACTTCATGTCAGTGTCGAGTTTCATTAGAACTCCAGAGCCTGGCCACAGGCGTGCTCTGGCTGGGAGGGCAGTAACCACAGCATATAACCTACCACTGGAAGAGCCCAAGGGGAAGGGATGTTACCTCATTAGTGTCTGACTGCCCATGTTAATCCATCCTCAAAAACAGCGCTAGTTTTTATGCAAGATCATTAATTGAACTATTCAATACGAATTCTTCTCCTCAAGGCTATGTTTAAAACGTGTCTCCAGCCCTGTAATTCCCCTGTCAGCAAAGCTTCCCATTATCTCTTCTTTATCTAGCTTTTGTATTCATCCCTATCTTAACCATCTAAAGTAATAAATTGTCTCAAAGAACCATAAAATCTGGTCTGCCAGACACAACGTTTCATGTTCCAATTGTCTCTCCAGCGCTTCCCTATAAAGCTTTTGTCTTCATTCAAAGTCAAGGGAAGTTCTGCACTTTTGATGTCAGTGGCTCCAAGCTTCCTCAAACACCAAGTCCTTGAGCTCATTAGTCCCTCTTGCTCTGCTCACTACTACTCACAAACTAATATCTTAGTTTTCTTTAACAACCTTTTGATTTAAAGGAACTCTACGGCCATTCAGTCAACCCAAGCAGTTTGGTTTGATTTTGATAATCAATTCTTGAGTAAAATCCTTGCTGCTGATTGCGAATGAGTCTCCACTAGTGATGACTCATTTAGACCAATGAATAGTAAAGAAATCTGCCAGTTACTAGTCACAAAACTATCCAGATCCTACTAATTCTAGCTGCTGTTTTCCCTACCTAGATTTTCCAGATGAAATTTAGTTATAGACACCCATCCATTTCTAAATCTAAGCCAGAGTATCTGCAAGCAAGAAAGACTCACAACATTACACCAATAGATTTATTTTTTACCATTCTTCCCATTAATATTTAATCCCAAGTGGGTCTGTTTGACTAGTGTTAACCCTTTTTACTGCCGTGCCATACTGTGAGAAAAGAATTAATCTATCCTGAATAGTGTGCATCTCTTTGAATACCTGATTTTCTTTCATGTTCTCTGTTCTCAAAATATATATGCAATCCCACCAGTAGTTCATATTATTCTATTGCAATATTAATAACATGTTTGTGTTAATACCCTGCTGGCCTTGACTCTACACTTGTCTTTTTAAACAACTGAAAGGTTTGCATAATTATACATTACACTGCATATATCTATGCCCTGCACCTTAACTCACATAAGCATTTTTAATAAGCTAGGTCACTTCCCTGACTCTGCTGTCACCAAAATTATATATGTGATTAGACTACACTGAACTGAGCTACTTAGATGTACTTGTGATTGAAGGTGAGTGTTTGTGTGTCTGTCTATGTGAATACACAGAGGGAATCAGTCTGTTATCCCTACAAGGAAGACCGCTATAGCTATTAAATTACAATGGGCAAAAACATTAGCATTGCCATTACATAAAATTAAAATCAATTTGATTTTTGAGATGATCATTATCCATGTTTGCAATTCCAATTTTTCCTCTTGGAAATGGAAAATTCTACACAAAGGCAGCGCAATGAACTCTAGAGCTTCGTGTTAAACTTAGAAAATCAGGATAATTCACCCTTCATGTTCTTTGACCTAGATTTTTTTTTTTTTTTTTATCTTTTAGCATCACAAGGGCTAGAGACTATGAAGTCATATCATCTGCATTATGGATACCAAGGCAACAGGCTCTCTTTCAGCTTAAGGACAAAGTGAAATCTGGTATCAACAAAGTTCTCTGAAACCTGTTTCAATGATGCTACTTGTGCTCTCAAGTACGTATCTGATTTGAAAACCTACTAGTATTTGTGATCTTACTATTTTTCATACTGTTAGGACACTGTGGACCCTCAGCGATGGGCAATTAAATTGCTTGAAGTGAAAGACCCTCCCCAAGAAATGTAGAAACAGAGTGGAACCTCATACCTTAAGGGATATGTTTTCCCAACCTACATCTCAATTACTGCCATGTCATATCGCCAAATTCTTCACAGTTGCTCCAATACCATTTAAAATCATTAGCAAGCCCAGTTTTTGAGCTGACATGGAACTGACAGGAGAAGAGAGAAGGGCAGAGGGGAAAGCAAATATTTTTCCAAGAGCTCCTTCAGTGTTTTCATAGATCACAAAAGCCAACTTCCAAACAGCTTTTCTGCAGCAGCTAAAAATGCACAAGAGTCCAGGATCTTTACCCCCATTAACAGAGAGGCTCCAAAAGCAGTATAAGGCACTGTGTTAGCGAAAGAAGTCCCCCTGGGTATGCACAATGGAATGGAAATTAAGGGTAGCCATTCAATATTTATTATTTATTTTAAAATTTTAAATCCCTGTTGTAAAATTATCTACAATTTCCTGTAAAAATTCTTCAGCTTGGTTGACAAAAAAATCTGGTATTATTTCCCTTCAATAAATACTAAAATTAAACTTTCTTCTTTAACAGATATCAGGCATCTCAGAATGTTTACAAACACACAGCAAAGAGAAACAAACCTTCACAATGGTCTTTCCTCACAACATATTCCCTGAGCTTCACCATCTGTTTTTCACTGCTGCCCGTCTTCATGCCACACCAGCCTCAGAGAAACAAAGAAATGCCAAAGCATGTTAAAATTTAACTGTAAAATTATCACACTAATCTATACCTCTCATTTTACACATGGAAGGTCCCTAAACTGCAGTCATAAAATGGGGAGTGAAGCCTGTACAGAGAAAAAATGGAAGGAAATTGGTCTCACTCTAACCACATAAATACATAATTCAAGGTAGAGAGAAACTGAAGGATATATGATATTATATATTTCATATACAAGTAAAATTATGTATATCCGTAACCGCTCAGATAATTTTGGGGCCAGATCTTTGCACAGTATGAACAGGCCTAGATCTCCTCAGCTGATTCACAGACTCACAGAATTAGTAAGGTTCGAAAAGACCACAGAGATCACTGAGTCCAACCTATCACCTATTACCTAATCAATTGCCAACCTATTACCAACACACCATCCCATTATCTAGATCATGTCACCTTTTCTTAAACACCTCCAGGGACGGTGACTCCACCACCTCCTTGGGCAGCCCATTCCACTGAGAAATCCCTCTGTCTGTGAAAAAAGTTTTTCCTAATATCTAGTCTAAATCTCCCCTGGTGCAGCCTAAGTCTGTGCCCTCTTGTTTTGTCACTAGTAGCCTTACAGAAGATACCTACCCCTGCCTGACTACAACCTTCTTTCAGGTAGTTGTAGAGAGCAATAAGGTCTCCCTGAGCCTCCTCTTCTTCAGGCTGAACAACCCCAGCTCTCTCAGTCGCTCCCCATAGGGCTTGTGTTCCAGCCCCTTCACCATCCTTGTCGCCCTTCTCTGGACATGCACAATGATCTCAACATCCCTCAAACTGAGGGGCCAAGAACTGGACACAGTACTCAAGATGTAGCCTGACCAGCACTGAGTACAGAGAGAGAATAACTTCCTTGGTCCTACGGGCAACATTATTCCTGATGCAGGCCAGGATGCCATTGGCTTTTCTGGCCACCTGGCCACACTGCTGCCTCATGTTAAATTTTCTATCCACCAGCACTCCCAGGTCCCTTTCCACCTGATCCTCCTGCAGCCACTTAACTCCAAACCTATAGCTCTGCATGGGGTTATTGTGACGAAAGTGTAGGACCCAGCACTTAGACTTGTTAAATCCCATGCCATTGGATTCAGCCCTTCTATCCAGCCTGTCAAGGTCTCACTGCAGAGCCCTCCTGCCTTCTACAAGATTGACATTTATTGCCAGCTTGGTGTTATCCGCAAACTTCCTAATGCTGGACTCAATCCCTTCATCCAGATTGTTGATAAATGTGTATATTAAACAGGACTGGCCCCAACACTGGTCCCCTGGGGGACCCCAGGTGTGACTGGCCTCCAACTATTAACTGGCTTCCTATGATGTGCAAACATCAGATGAAGAAGAGGGCCAAGAATTTTAGGGTTCTGCCTACGTTTTGCTTACACGTTTCCCTTGAAATGCAAACCCAAGATGCTGTCCAGGCCAGTTTAGTGGCTGCAAAATATGCATTCTTAGCTCCTGAACACAACTTTGCAACAATAGCTATGGTCTCATGAGACAGAACCTTTGACAGCAACATCCCCTTAAGATACTGCTGCTGCTGAGTGGTGCTCTCTATCACAGATCTATCACAGAATATTCTGAGTTGGAAGGGACCCACAAGGATCATCGAGTCCAACTCTTAACACTGTCTCCGTGGCGGGAATCGAACCCAGGTCTCCCACACGCCAGGTGGGGACACTTACTCCTGCCATTGCACCGGCTGATTTGTTCATGTGACTGAGATGGGAATCAGACCACAGCCTTTGCAAACCCCTTAAGAATGACAGACTCTTTGCTGTAACACTGGGTAACGTCACCCATATTATGGTACTGGGTCTCTGCAGATACTCTCACCACTCGTAATACAGGACCTCAAAAGCCCTCTGTCAGAGGCCATAAGAATTCCAGCTCTCACCAGAGAAATGTAATCAGCAAAGCAGCATTAAGAAAGTATCAATTGTCCTCCACCAGCAGTGCCTGGGAAAAGTTATTCAGATGACTTAAGACAAATGTTTCCTTCAGCAATCAAAAAAAAAAAAAAAGAAAAACACTCAACTTGCTCTGCAGCAGAAATGGATCTGTACATCATAGCTATTTGCTAGGAGGTCCCGTGGTGTCTTTTGCATTACAATTAATACATAGGAAGATTAATTTGAGACATATCAAGACCAAGTCAGGCAAAGTCACCTTAATTAACAATGTTTGTGCTGCAACTGATGTGTTACACCCCTTACTGCTGGACTCAGGGGAAAAAAATACACTTTTAAATCAACAGGATTGGAAAACTAGCATACAACCCCGTAAACTGATGATTCCACATTTCCCAGAGCTCACTCTGTGTCACATAATCTGTAGGCTGGGTTTTTTCAGCCAGATGAAGACAGCAGGGTGCCTGGCTTGTTACAGCACTGCTTCACCAGGCAGCAGCCTCACCACAAGCATCTGAATGTGACAATCCAGAGGCTCGGCAACAGGCAAGCTCCAGACGCGGCTCTTTGGAGACATGGTCTGGAACATGAAGCCCTCGAGCCAGAGGAGAGCTGTAACAATGGGAGCAATTTAGCAGTTCGCTCGCAATGCTTCATCCACTTTTCTCTCAAGCAGGACTCCTGGAACGAGTGAGGTTTCCCTGTCAGCTGCAGGAATTCGCCCCTGCTGAGGGTAGAGCAAGAGGGATTGGGTTAGGGATGCTTTTTGGTTAGGGATGTTTTTTTTTGAAGGGGACGCTACCCAGCCTTCCCTGGCACCATCAGCTATCTCCTCAAGGGCTGCCGCTTGCAAGGAGTCTTGGCAAAAGTGAAAACATTTCATAAGAAACACAGAACGCCCACTCGGCGCGCTCGCTAAGAGCAGCGACCCGCTGCTGCTGCGGGACAAGCGCTCGACAGGTTCTTCCCCAGTTTTCCAAGAGAACGCGGGGCCGCAGCCGAGGGTGCCTCACAGCCCCGAGCGCCGGGACTGCCCCTCAGCCCGGCCGGCCGCCGCCATCTAGCGGCGCCTGGGAGCAGCGCCCTGGCTCCTCCCGAGTTACCCCGTCACACATGACGTGTCGTCTTGTTTTGTCTGTCAATTATCTCCGCTTGACAAATTGGAGCGTCAAGTGCTCACCGGCCAGGCAAGAGGCTCATTTATTGTTTACATCAGAGTGTTCCTACGTCGCTGCGGTTATTTCACGACGACGGTTTAACCTTGCACCAAGTTACCGAACAAAACACTCGAAGAAAGTGCCCCCCCCAACACGGTAACTTTCACACAAAGACAACTACCAATCTTCAGCTTTACCATCCCAGGCTGTGACAGCAATTCAAGCAGTGAAATCACATCAGCATCACTGATAAACATTAAGGACAAAGAGGGGCGGGGGGGAAGGGTGTAAGGGTATTTACTGTTAAACAGCAACTTTTCTTCATGTTGGTTAAATACAGTATAAAACTCCACGGCAAGTATAAATTAATCTTGGTAAAGACAAGAAAAATTGTCTTGATAAAGAAGTGGAAATATTGCTTATGTACCTTGGGCATTCCCCCACTGGACACTGTTCTTGCCTCTGCTAATTCTAAGTAGGAGAAGTTAGCCAGCCCTAGCCTTTTTATGGAGAGTTCCTTCATGCCCAGTATCTGCTTCCCTCCTCCCCAAGAAGCGCTACTGGGTAGATTGTCCTACAAATAAGTCTACACCAGTAAGCATTCACGGTACTCACCCTCAGCTTCTTTCAAAAGCAAGAGCTTGCATAAACAGCTGGAAGTGAATAAATCCAGCTGAGATCAAGAAGATGCTTCCCACATGGCAACAGCTGAACAGGTACTCCCAACCTAGCACTCATGCAGAGCCACCACCGTGCAGAATGAATCCTACCTTTTGGGGGGTGGGAATGATGGTGAAGCCTATTTATTCCCTTGTACAGTAATCCCTCACTACTTCATGGTTCACCACTCACAGCTTCAACACACCTTGGAGGTTGTTTTGTCTTTATCATATTTATTCCTACTTTGCAGATTTCACTTATCATGGCACTGAAACTGACCCTCCACGATATTCAGGGGATTACTGTATTACCTTGTTAGCTGGACAAGCAGCAGCTTTGAAGCAAACATGGGCTGTGAGCAATCAAGTAACTTGTTCCCAGTTTGCATCATCCCACCTACACCAACACCGCCATCCGAAAGAACAGTACCTTGTCCGCAGGCAAAGCCATGGTGGCATTAACCCCCTTAACAAGAATGCCAGCAGCATCAAAGTATGGATACAAGGTATGGATACTGGATACTTTGGCAGCTAGCTGGCACCAGAGTTAACACAGGCCCACCACCTTATTAACAAGGGTGCACCCAGCTGCGCTGCACTTGATTTCTGATCACTCACCTAAATATACACAAAAATAGGTCAGAGCTTAGAATCACTGGCGTAAATTCTGAACTTCTTCCTTGCAATAGCAAATGCTGCTTAAAAATTAATTCCTGAAAGTTTTCTATTGTATGTACAAGAAACAAGCAGCAGAAACACGACTTATCACACCATCTCACAGAAGCACCAGTGATTCTGCACCAGCTGTTAAGATTACAAACCTCACACACAATGGGATTGGGGTTTTTTTTTCTTCTGCTGCAGAAATAATAAGTTAGTGAAGTCTTAGGAAAAAACTCTTCCTCGAGTACCATGTGAAAAATCCAGGTACTCATAATTTCTCATAGCGAAATTAAGAAATTCATTTCCTCACAGAGACCTTAAGGGTAACAGGGAACAACTGAAACGCCAATTCTGCCTGTCAAGGTCTCCAAAAAAAACCAGCAGCATGAGCAAGAGATTGCAAGCTCTCAACATGAGAAAAGCAATCCCTTTGTCCACTATTCTGTACACAAGAATACTCCATTTTATATTACACTTGTGTCCTAGTTTCAGCTGGGAAAAGAGTTCATTTTCTTCTTAGTAGTTGGTACCAAGAAGTGCTGTGTTTTGGATTCAGTATGAGAACAACACTGCCAACACACTGACGCCCTGGGTCTTGCAGAGCAGCGCTTACCCTAAATCCAGGTCTCCTCTGTTTCCCACGCACTGTCAGTGAGCGGGTGCCCAAGAGGCTGGGAGCGTCATCAAGGCACTAACCCGAAGTAGCCAAAGGGACATCCCACAGCACAGAACATTATGGTCAGTACATAAAGCGGAGCAGCTATCCAGAACAGTGCCAACTGCAGCTCAGGGACAGGCTGGGCATCTGTCAGTGGGTGGTGAGCAAGTGTATTATGCACAGCTTCTCATAGGTTTTCTCTCTCCCCTTTTCACTGCAACTATTAGTATTATCATTGTATTTCACTTATTTCCATTATTAGACTTTTCTATTCAGCTCCTGAATTTTACGGGGTTTTTTCCTGATTCTCCTCTGGTTCCTAACGAGGGAGGGAATAAAGGGGGACATGAGCAAGCAGGTGCGTGGTGCATCATTGCCAGCTGGGCTTAAACCATGACAGCTTGTTAAGCCAACAGTGGCATTGCTAAACTCAATGTAAACTGTGTTTGAGAAGTCAAGACAGGCTTGGATCTGTATGGATATGCACTGGTTGCCAAGTGCTTTTCAAAGCACAGAATTATGAAATCATATGTGCTCATACACCTGTTCCATGAGCACTGCTGATCTCACCTGTCTCTTCACAGCAAGAAGTATTACGTACGGAATATGCTTCACTTTTGTGTCTGCTTCTGGTGTGTCTCTTCATTAACACACCATGAAGCTACTGTACATGCTGGCATAGTCGTGCTGTTATATACATGGAGTTTCTCTAAATGTAGTTACCTGTCATTTCATGTCATCCTGACAGGGTAAAGGCACAAATTAACCTTAATCACTCTTTCTGTATTTAAAGCTGTAGAAGCGGGTGATGTACAGGTACACGACCAAATTGTCAGTACTGGAGCACATCTTTAATCCTCGTGTCTTTTGTTCAATTTCATGCTACAGATTTGCTACAGTTCAGCACGTAGCTTTGAACCATGTACTACATAATTGTGTTTTATGCTTTTGAACATTTTCTACGAGAATACACTAAGAAAAAGCAACTGTGTTCCTATGGTTTTAACTTCTCTCCCACCATCACCTTAAGCATCATATGCTGTTCAATTCTATGCTTGAACTGCTCAGAAATACACACACCAAAGACCTGATCTGACTTATATGAATCAAATTCTTTCCTCTCCTGAAAAATGCACCTCTCTTGCCTCAATCTATTATTCAAGGCTTGCTTCATATTTATTCATGATCACACCTTCTCTTATTTTATTCCTGCCAGTATCTTTTCTCTGCCTCCAGCTATCTCCTCTTTATTTCTCACTCATTTTCTTCAGTAACCCTATTTTTGCTTTTCCTAGCTCGTACCTTCGTAAGCTGGAGAAGCTGAGCGGTTTGATGACCTTGAGATGTTCTTATCAAAGTCTGGCCTCTTCAACTCATCACTGCAGCTCTGTGTTCTGGTTAAAACTCTCAGAACATCTCCCCTCAACATCCAACTGCCAGGATCTCCCATGACACTACGTACTTCAATCTTGTGAAACCTGTGAAATCTGTCTGAATATGAACAAGCAGCGACAGGTCAAACACACGAAACTTCTTCAACCTATTCCACAAATAAGTCTCAAGACATCCAAGACTACCACCTTTAAATTCCTTCAAAAGTAAATTTTTGCAAGAGCACTTCAATATTAGCCCAGTAACATTCCATGGACAAGGTCTACTACATAAACATAAAATATGTAAAGAACTTAAACTGAGAGCAGCTCTCCATAGTAAAAAGAGGAAAACATAATAATTAAACATGACTTATTCACCATTACCACCTGTACAGGAAATAATTCATGCTTGTAAGACTTAGATTTATAAGTCTTCTCTGACAGACTTGTAAGAAATATTTAACTCAAAAAACATTCTACTTCACTTAAACAGTTTACACCTATTGTTCAAACTTGGTTTTTTCCAATGGAGTTAACTTTCAAAAAGCCTAGAGATCCCAATAGAGGTTTCAAAGTCTAAAACTTAAAAGGTTTTAGCAGGTTTAAAACTTTGCTGCATAACTTCAGTAGTTTGACATACACAAGAAAAAATAAATCTCTACTCACTTGTTCAGACCTATTCTAGAACTTCGCCCTGTAGCTGGAAATAGAAAGTTAGACAGGCTTTCCTTTGGTTGTATAACAGAATATTTGCACCCATTTCTAAATTAGACAGCACGTGGTAACTTCAGTTAAGAACAGAAGCAACTGAAAACCTTGCACAGCACTGGTATGATTTCATGTACCATTTTCCTTTTCTCAGTTTTAATTAGGTTAATTAGATTAATACAGACAGTCTGCTGTTGAGGTCACACCCGTGAACTGCGTGAACAGTGCTACAATCACATCACTTTAGTCAATGTTGGTAATGCCACCATAACTTTATTCCACTCTCAAAATTCATCATATCCTTATCCTTCATGATGCACTATTTAAGCATTTGCATTCAAATACGCATATAAACATCCAAAAGAGTTACCATAACAGTTTTTATTAAAAAACCTAATGTACAGGTTTTACCCCAGAGCAGCTATATTTTCCTTAAAAAGTACTGTATGTATCAAACATTTAAGGTTTATCCCATCACTGTCAATTGTCTTTGAAGAGCTGTCAAACACCTCCAACTTTAAAGAACTTCAGTACAGTATCAAGAAAAAGCTTTCAGCTTTTTAAATGGAGAGGCTTAGTATTTTGTGGCATGAAGACAATATGCCAGTAACAAGTAATCCTTGTGTTTACAGCATTCTCTCAGGAATGATATAAGTCCCAAATCCCATGTGAGAATTAATATCCTGCATAAAATTAACACAAGATACATTATTCAGATAAATAGATAGCATTTGGGAAGGTCTGCCAACATTCGTATTTTTAACAGCTCCTTAAAGAGGTAATGATGCAGATTAATTACAAGCTCTTTGCCTCAGTATAACACGCATTTGAAATTAAAATATAACATGGAAGACCAATATCTTTACATTTTATTCTTCAGAAAAGGAAGAATCTTAAAGAAAGCATTTAGTAGTCCACTTGTGCTTAAAATATTCAATGCATGAGAAAGCCAAAAGAAAAAAAAATACACATTTTTATACACCGTGATCAAAAAGAAACGTCATAAATTTTCAGAAATTGCACTGTATTTAGAACACTCTCTAGAATCTGCTCCACCTCTAGGTATGGCTACTGAGGCTGCCTGACAGAGTTCCTTTTCCACTTTAATTGCCAACCTGTGGAGGCCCTTCAGGGATGAGTGATGTGAAGAAGGTTGTGATAAAGGACCAAGCAGAAGCCATGAATCCAGGCTGCTGCTCTGTATTGCCATCTTCACCTGCATCTTCTCCACTGTCTTCATCAATCCCATCATCCATAAGTCGCTCCTTTAAAAACAGAAATTGAAGCAATTCAACTGCTTCTTTTCAGAATTCTGACACAAGGTAACCAGCACTATCTCTCTACATTAAGTGACTTCCCTCAGAACAACCTCCTGAACTAACTATCATGAGGAGTCTGTGACTGAAGTAGAGACAACCAGTAATTGTCAGACTGGAAAAACAGAAAATTTAAGCAACAGGCACAACCTCAGCAGGCACCACCTGAAGACGATGCTGAAAGCTTTCTGGTTAATCAACTCCATTTCATACAAGTTGACTGTGTCCAGGCATTACAGCATACTTTACAACATAATACAGAGGAGGCTCAAAAGACATGCCTGCCCTTACTCACCATCTCTTCAAGATCAGCATTATTTGCATGTTGCCCATCACGGTTCACTTCTGCATTATTGGCTGCCTGTTGCTGGCCTCCCTCTTGCCTAAAGGGAAACCATCCAGCTTGGTGTCTACATAAGAAAGTGGAACAGTTGAAAACCTCTCTTTGTAAAGGAACAAAAACATTCTTCTGCTATAGCTAACTGCTGCAGTAAATTCTTTTAAGTAGTACTTGCAAACGAATCACGATGAACTGATTTTTCTGTAATTCTTACTCCTAGACCAAATGGCTATTCTTTGATCTCTGAGTTAAGAAGGGTCTTGCTGTTCACAGCCCTCAGTCCAGAAGATGAATAGTGTACCATGATTAGGTTATTTAATATGTGAAATACTTTTTTTGGTTATCCTCCCCATTTTTAAGTACTCAGCTAAATGAATTTTCGAAAGCTTTAATTTTCACAGTTGAAATTTGATTTTCTGTGGAAAAAAAGAATTTAAAACTACAACTTAAGCTTGAACCACACCACCATTGTGAATTAAATAAGCCTTTCCTATGTTTTCAAGTGTCTATATTCTGATTTCAACTATCCTATCTGTATGAAAAGCAGAACAATCCTTGTGAGGATTGAGACTACATTGTAAGGAAGATCTGACTCAATGACACCAGTACAAAATATCAACTATTATTGCCATTTTCCACTCCTATTTACATCACTGAGGTATTTTCATATGCAAAATGAAGTGATGACAACAGTACTGATATTTCTTAACAAAAGTGAGAGTGTATTTAAGTCTTTATGGCTTATTATAAAAAGATTTTTAAGACCCTTCAATTCTACCACTTCTAGTACCCACTGCTACAGTATCACTACTTTAACTCTGCTTAACAAAATTTACTGCACAGGTCCTGTAAGTTATTTTTGAAATATACACGAGCTTAGCTCTGCAATTTCATATCCAAGAAGTTTATGCAAGTATACACTTGGCCTATATGAACTTCCCTCCCCTCACCTTCACTTTCTAAATCTGCATCCCAAAATTCTACATTTCCACAATACTGATTTATTAATATCACCAACATTTAAGATCACTGTGTTTCAGGTATAAGTAGTATCCAACTCACTGTAAAAATGTTTTTGAGAACTACTTAGTTCTTCATATCAGCTTCTCTATTTGTTTGAATTCTTTTTTTAATAGACACACCCCATTGTAAAGGAGCAGTGTCTAAACCTGTACATCTGGATAAGTTTTAACTTTCAATGGATTATACATTAGCACCATATTTTGCATCTCATATCTCCAGCTATGGTACTCACAAATAAACCAGCAGTATGGCTCCCATTACCATGACAAATCGACTGAAAGAAGAATAGTAGTATACAATGCTCAGAAGAACTGCTGCTCTAGAGAACGTGTACACCCAGTCCAGCCAGTCCCGGTTGAAGTCCTCTTCATTCACTACTGGGCCACCCTGTGCGTTCATCTGCACATTGGGGTTTGCAGGCCTGTTCTCCTGGACGGCTACGTTTGGCACTGCTGCGGGCTCATTGGCAGGAGCACGTTCCGCAGCCTGGGCAGCTGCAGATCCTGCTGGCTCAGTGCTGGAAGTCACTTGGGCTGAAACAGCAGCTTGGCTAAAAATTTAAACATAAAACTGGTTTGTCAAATAACATGCACCATTGCAACATTAAGCCTATTCTTGTCATGATTTTTACACTAGTGAAAACCAAGTTTCAGATACAATACCTGTCAAAACAAATTGCATTCTCCCTTAGATCTTTACTTACTAATACAATAATTTAATTCTAATGCAAGACTGGATGTCATAACTTGGTGGACAAAACTAAGTGCAAAGAGCCAGACAAAATTTTGATCCTGCAAACAACATGTAATACTTTCTCTTCATTAGTGTAACTCAGTAAGATAATACAGACTTACTATTGCATGTAGTATTGACGTACATACATCTGTTGCCACCATATCATCTGTAAGGGACTGAATGCAGGATACATAGGAAATCCAGCAGGAACACCTTGGCCTGGAAACTGGTTGCCTATATTGCTAGAGAAGGATTTAAAAGAAAAACATTCAGCTCTAAATTACTACATTTTATAAATGTATCAGCTTAAAAAAAAACAATTGAAGTATCATTTTTCCTCTCATTTGTCCCCCTAAAATAATGCACTGAAATAACACTGAAAAAACATGTAGTGACACCATCCAACCCCTTCCAAAAAACCACTACAGTAATCCCTTGCTACTTCACAGTTCACCATTCATGGCTTCAATACATCGCAGGTTTTTTCCTCATCTTTACCGGCTTTACTGTATTTATCGCTACTTCCCAGATTTCACTTATGGCAGCATCTTTCTGGAACCGACCCCCTGTGAGAGTCAAGAGATTACTGCATATTTTCCTAACAGAAATTAATTATCTAAGTTATTTCTACAGAAAGAGTACTTGGCATTTCGTACTTTGTCACCAGCTGCACTTCTGTGTCAAAACCCAATGGAAAATTTTTCAGGAACTGTGTCAACTGCATAAATTCTTCAATACAATTCCTCCCAGGGAATTGTATTGAAGCGTCACCTCCTTGAGGGGTGACCCTTAAAGGTGCTACAGGAGCCATAAAGGGAAAACTTTCTACCTTCTACAGCTTTCTTTCAGAAACAACACTTGAAATACTACCGTGATCAAAGACATGAACAAATTAACACCAGCAATGACAACAAACTAATCTTTCAGATACACCTTCTGAAGACTGCAGCTAAGAACCCTGTAAAAGATTTATTTCCCCCCCTTAAATATTTTGAGCATAAGTGATTCTCCTCCCTATGGACGTTTAACTCTGGTTCACATGCAAGAGATCAAAATTGGGTACGTAAGTTTTAGGTTTGGTTTTGTCTGCTTTTAGACTTCTTGGCCTCTCTTACCTCCTACAGCATAAAGCATGTTTTGGCAAGATTTCCAACTCTTCCCCAAAAGATTGTGATGTAGTGAACTGTAGTAAACCAGGACATCTTTCAGGACAGCATGAGAGTATAAAGCATGAAGAAAAGTTTATTCAGACTGCAGGCAGCAAAAGCTGAGACTGCTGTAATTGTACTGCAGACTACACCTGTTCCCTAAGTAAGGCACTCCCTGCAAAGATATCACCAAGAGAATTCATTAGTCTACCAGGCACTCAGATATGCATGACATGCCCAGAAATAAAGATGGGAGGAAGGCTAGAAAACCCTTTTTTTTCCACGTTACACACAAATAAGTATTTCACTGCAATTCTGGACAAGAGCCTGCCATGCAACTCCATGACCTCTGCTAAATTATTACATTTGTATTTAATTATAACTTATTTTGACAATAGTGGGGGGGAGAAGAAAGCAAAAATATTTTCCTGATACCAAATACAAACTGAGATAACCACAGGAAACGCTCCAAGCTTATTTCAAAAACTGAAAGGGTGAACTGGCAGCCCTGCTGATGCCACTTATTTATGCATAATTAACACGTTGAGACAGCAAAGCTGTCAAGCTGCTATTGAAAAACATTAGTCATGATTTACAGCTGCGAGCTTTAAGAATGTGCTTTGCTGTCCCCTGAACTGGCAAATACTTTCAGAAATAAGACTTCAAAATTCATAAACCATTCGACCTACAAAATGTAAAGACAATTCAGATATTCTACATGGGTGTCATTAAGTGCTAGGCTGAGACAAACAACAGAGTAGTGTCTCAATTACAAGCAGGCAGAGTATCAGATGGAGTTCTGAACAGGCAGATCACTCACTTCCAGCTCAGTCACCAATAAGAAGTGCCACCCAACTTGCATGAGTGAGTTCTGAAGGAATTCGCCAGTTCCTTTCCTCATCAGACATAGATTTTAGGGTTCCTCTTTGTAACTGCTATGTTGAGCTCAACAAAATGTGAGATGCTTTAGGCTCACCCTTCACAGGTAAAACTTTCTGAGCTTCTCCTTTCTTCCAAACTCTTTCAAAAGTTGTTTTCTTCATGTCTTAAAGCTTAATTATAGATTAAGTAACTACTCAAACATGACAAACCTCAGAAGTTCAGTTATATTATGTTCTTTTCTTTCCTATTCAAATATTTTGGTGGGGTTTTGAATTTTTTGTCACTTTTATTCCAATAGTTTTCTAGGAGATATATCTTTTTGAGAAGCCAGAAATTAAAATGGCAGATGTTGTTAATTATACAGCTATTACAGTTGCGAGGGTACTAAGTCAGCTTACGAAATTCAGAAACAACTCTAAACAGCGTAACCTATTCCAGTGAGAAGCAGCTCCCCAAAGGAAAAGGCTCATTTCAGCAAAGCCAGCCAGCTTGCTGTTTAAAGACGAAGGAAAGTAGCACATACTTTCTACTCATCTTTTTCTGAAAGGAGGCTAGAGATATACGAAACAGAGTACTTCAAAAGAATGCCAGCAACAGCACAAGAGCAAAGAAGAAAAAGATCTGCACAGGCATTCCAAGACTGGTGAACAAGGCAGAGCAGACAACAGAAAAAGAGAAGCCAGATGTAGAGGTAGGTTCAGAATATTCTGAAAAGACAACACATGGTGCTCCTTAGGATGGCTAGGAAGCTCAGAATTACATCTTTTGGTCTATGGAAGACACCCAAAATCAGCTAACCAGCACTGAATTTGAGTGTAAGGTCACACTAATTAGCTCCTATCATCATGAATATACTGCTCAACACCAGTGGAAAATAAAACTTTTTATTCAGGCTCATTCTCTGTTATCTGTATGACCCACAGACATCCCATTTAGGGCTCATCTCACATGAGCCTGGGATATCAACCTCAAGTGCTATTTCAGTATCCTCTGCCATGTTATTTGCTACTCAGAAGAAAATACAGCAAGCACAGGCGACTGATACAGCAAGGTATTTAGGTTCTATAACATACTGCATGCTGTCAGTATGCAATTTTGTTGTTTGCTTTCAAACTTGACTGTGTACACAACATGAAAACATTTCACTACATGAGCCACCTGCACTTGACAAATAATCTCACTGCCTTGATGTTTCTTGTCTGTTTACTGGTTCCAAGTACTCTTCCATCTGAAATGCAAGCCTTTTCAGGACCCAACTCATCACAGTGCTTGGCTCTCCACAGCTAAAGACTGACCTGGTAGATAACATAAACTACTTTCCCAGTCACACCACAAGTTTAGATTTTTAAAAAGCAGCATTTGCAGAAGCTCAAAAGGAAAAGTTTAAATTGCTTTTCCTGTAATATTTTAACTCTGAATTAAATGCTGTTTTCCCAAAGGGTATTCAACTCACACACTGCGTGCCAGGGACTGAAAAACCATCAAAACTATAATTTAAATACTTAGCATTCACCTTATTTATTTCTACAAATCAGTTTGCTAATGGAAGCATTGTAAAATGCTCAAGAAAACTGATCTTCATGTACGTTTTCAAACGCCTGAAGACCTCTCCCCAGGAGTAGTGCCCACAGTACACCATGCAACTAGAAGAGAAGTGTTTGGTCATGAAAATGCACAGAGCAATGCCACTTTCAGCTATGAATCTACATTGTTCCTAACAAGTCTCAATCAGTGCAAAAATTACATTAAAGCTGGATTTCATTGCCCTAAAGGATGCTTAAGAGAGCAGCGAAAAAAACAGAGGGCATTTCTCACTGCTGGCATACAAGCAGAAATGCTCTAAAGTAAAACCAGATGCACCTGAGAAGACTACTGAAGCACTAAAAAGTGTTTTACAAGAAGAAAGCAGACTACAGCAGGCACTGCACACAGATTACTTGGAGCTGAGCAGAGCCAGTACCCAGCAGTCCACAAAGACCTACTTTAAATTCTGCCAGCATTCCGTTAAAATACTTGCAAACAAAAAGACCTCGGATTATTTAAGGTTTGCTTATTTTGGCCTTTCTGTTGAGATCGTGAATGCACTCCTAAAAACCTCCTCTTACTACACTTCAGTTTGCACCACAGAATGCTCGTGGATCCCCATATGGATTCCTTCTGGATTACACAGAATAGAAATAGGTGATTTATGTTTGCTGCTGATGCAGCTTAGTCACAACCAGGACCATAAGCCAGGTAACCAGGCTATAGAGTCCAAATAAGACTGAAACCTCTGAAATATGGCAGTGCTGATGTCAGCTTCTCAGCACCTCTTTCAGTCTACAGAGCCACTCAACTCACATTACATGGTGGACAAAGTAAGTCATTTTTAATTGACTTATAAGTTACTCTTTCTTTCAAAGATAGCAAAGTTCCAGACTGATGCCTCTCACTGTCTTTTAAAGACTGAACAATGGTTCTGTTGCCTTTTTGAAGCCCACAGATATCCATTCATCACAAAAACTCAAAAGTATATCCACGTGAAAAGCTAATTTAAAAAAAAAAAAAAAACCCACAAAAATTTCTTCCAGATTAGCCATTTACACAACATGTAATAAAATGCTTCCATATCCATTACACCAAACAAAAATCTTGACAGTCAGCCTGGTATCACACAGCTTTGACATCCACGTGGTGAGAAGATGCAGTGCTCCACCCACTGCAAAGGTTATTTGTTCCCAGCAGACGGTACATTTTGGGTAAGAAAACAAAAAAAAAAAAATTTGAAGGAATTCAGAATGAAAAGTAGCAAGAGTAGGTAAGTCCAAGATAACTCTAATGAGATGATGCAATTTGAAGTGAAACTAAAAACTTTCAACAGTTCTTGGCATTTGTTTTCTTTCTAGCAACAGAAATAACTGTTACTATCAGCAGGTTCACAGCTTGGGTAGTTTTGCTTCAGTATTCTCTAAAATCCGTTTCTAGAATCTCTCCGGTACTGGGAGAACAGCTGGTCAGAAAAAAGGCTTTAGAGTGCCTCCTGAGGAAATGACAGCCACGATCCTCCTGTTGTCCCCTAGCAAGAAACTAATAATAACACCACCACCACGCTTAAGCAGGTGCAAAGGTCACGTGAGTTAAAATTACTTTTAAGTCCAAAACAAATGACAGACTTTTGATAGTTAAAACATGAAAAAAAAATATTACAAAAGAGCCTGAAGGGCAGCACCAAGGGCACTTCATTTCTGATTAACTCCTCGCTAAAACCACTGATTTTCACATGAAAAATGTTACTAATGTGACTTATGCTTCAATATGAACTAACCAAATCATTTTGCAGACTGTGAAAGACACACAATGGCAACTGAACCTTTAATGTACTTTAAAGAGTACCAAAGAGCTGAGGATTGCTTTGGTCTCACTTACCCTTGCATTAAGTAAGGGAACTGGTGGCTCGGTGTGGGATTACTTTGTGCTTGTGGAAGATTCCGATGCCTCACTCCATCTGCACTAGTGTTCAAAGATGTAGATGAAGCGTCTTGGCTCGTGGGTGAGGCAGCAGTTGATCCAGAACGATCTAAATTCTTAAAAACAAATAAAATTGAGGCTGTGAATCTTTCTGGCACAGTTACAAGATCTACTATTGTGTCTTAAAAAAACATATTTGCTTTGATGTTTTGTCACCAGTTTTATTGAGAAAGAATGTAAGCAGCCAGCAAGTCTTCTGGGGTTTTATCAGTTCTGACAAGCCTTAGTAAAAAACAGAAATTCAAAATTGCACTCAGGTGCACTTCTAAAAAAAAAGTTTTCAGAAAGACTCGATACCTGATAGGTTCCAGAGAAAAACCACAAGTCACCCAGAATCATAGTTTCCAAAAGCTGAAGTAAACTAAAACTTAACTGCAAGAGTATTTAGCAGCGACAAAAACTCTAGTGCCTATTGTTAACAGGAGTAACTGCAACCTCAGGATATGACTTCATATTCAGAGACAACAGTGCTAGCAGTGGCTTAAAATACCACTCGTCTATCCTTCTCCTCAGTTACCCCTTCTACTTTGCATCCTCTTCACTGTGCCAGCTGCCCAATCCAAATTGCTGTGCTCACTGCTAGGAGGGGCTGTCAATGGGAACAGGGAAGCAGCCAGGAAATACTTAGGCTCCCAGAAACACACCTAAACTAGCATGTCAAACCTTCAATACTTTGTAAGAATCGATACTTAACTCTAGAAGTAGGACAACAGCTGGCTCCTAAATTGTTTATCACCATAACAAGACTACAATTTGGCCACTGAGATGCATTATTTCAGTTTTAATAAATCCTCAAATCCTGTTCCTAAGAATTACTGTAGTGTTTACTCAGTAGAAAATCCTCTTCAACTCTGACAACTCAGGAAGTGAGGAGGTGCAATTACTTAAGACAGCCATATCACATTTGCCCTACAAAGGAAAACAAGAGAAGTTTACCACTAGACAGTGGGAGGGGGGAGGAAAAATCAAAAACAAATAGAAGGACAAAGGCCATGCAAGCTTTGGGTGTAGGCTTTTTCCTTCAGAGTATTACGACCGTAACACTGTGCGTTTTTAACTGGCATTAATACAGTCATTGAAATACAACATTTACAACTGATCTACATAGCAATACAGCAACCACAAAGGAGGTCTCCTTGTGTCCTGCTTGCAAACAAGAGATACAAATACAGCCCTTGAAAACATGTTTTCACCACTATCCCCTCTCTACTGTTGCTTAAAGTGCCTGTGTTTCTGATTGTCACAGACCAGTCTGATACAGTACTCTGTCAACAGCAGAACTAAGACAGCTTATAACTGGGAAGGTATTTTCCATTTGCTGATAATCAACACAGCACAGATGAGAAGTAGCTACAATGGTATTGCACACACCCCTTTCTGACAAACCTTCAAGGGTTGCTTAGTGATACTGCCAGCTCTGGAAAAAGCCAAGAATTACAGTAATAACTACCAAGTCATCAACACAAACCTTAACTACATGTAAAACATAGCACTACAAACAAAGATCATCATCATTTTTGGAGGGTGTGAAGACGGGAAGGCTCAAACAGCTTAACTAATAAAAGCATTAAAACCACTTTCTACTTCTCTCTGTCTTACAGACACTACGATTACCTTGAAGCCCATAAGTACAGGCCAATTTCTGTCAAATGGAATGAATCCTGGCCAAGGTCTACCTGTATCTCACAACAAGGGCACCACTTTAATTGTTCTCTCTTCAGCGGCACAAATTTTCACAAAATAAACCTGAATCCCATTTTTAAAAAAAATTCTGAGAACCCTGCTCAATTTCTGCCAAAGACACAGGGATAGGCAGAGAAAGGAAAATGTACTTTATAATACAGTGTTAAAAAGAAAGAACAGCTTAGAGGAAGAAGTGCTTTATCATCTAGAAAACAATTGTATTATCATTTGGAAAAAAGATCATTTTTGTTTAAATAAAACGATGCCCTTAAATAATCAAGTCCAATGGTACAAACTCATATGGCATGCTCTACTTTACACATACTATTTTATAGTCAAATATAAAAAGTTACAAGAGAAATCAACGGAAAGTTTCCTCAACGTAGAAGAAATTCATGTCTTGTACATGACAAAAAACTCACTGAGCTACTGCTGGAGGTTGAAGCTCCATGACCTTCTCTACTGGTGCTGGGTTTTGGAGAACTTGGGGGTGTCCGGGAAGTACAAACCAGATGAACCATATGATATTCATCTTGCTAAAAATTAAAGAAATGGAAGAGCTAAAGCAACAACATTTGAGAAATTTACAAGCAAAACCCATCTTTAAAAATCCACTTTCAAAGTTGCATTTGCAAACTAAAGAAATATTATACAAAACAGACCATAAGGCAACATTTTAGCCTAGCACAGGAGAATCACAGTGTTTCTCAGCTAATGTCTTCTTGGCAGTTGTGCACAATAACACATGCAACATTCACTTTATCCCAGTTTTCCCTAGAACTGCAGTACAGCGGAACCAATTAAAGAACCCTGAGAGAAACAAGAGGAGGTATATCACAAGCTTTAACTCCTAGTTTGGAAAAATATCTCATTTTACAGGGCTCAGTTTCCCCAAAGTTAAGAACACTTTGACGTGCACTGTGATCTAATGAAGAGCGTTATTCAACAAAGACGTCAGAGCACATGAGAAACACAGGTGCTGGAATTCCACACGCAGACCAGGATAAGAAAAATGGACCAGCCATTGCCTTCACCTCACTCCTACACTTGGCTCAAGCCTACCCTGAAGACACGCAACTGAAGAGCCTCTGCAGGTCTTCCACATTCAGAGAATGCTATTCCAAGTGCCAGATGAGGCTTGAGTCTTCCTGAACTTTTGAAAGTGAGGAAGCAAAGGAGTGGCCCCACCTGAAGCCGTGTCAGCATACCCATGCCAATTCTGCATGAACATGCTCACCCTCCAGTATGGATGCCATAACAACTTCAATCTGGAGCTGTTCCACTGTACCGAATTAAAACACCCCTCATAAGGCCATAGCAACAGAACAGCTATGATTGTGTATTTTAATTGCATGCTGCAGCTCTCTCTGAAACAAATTTTAAACAAGAAAAGCAAAAAAACCAACCTCTGTGTGTAATTTCTCAGCAGTCAGTGATAGTAAGCGACAATCAGGAGGTGACCAGCACTCTGATCATGTCAGATGCCTTTAATCTAACTAGTCACCTTCTACCTAAGATGAGAATTTACGCCCCGGGAAAAGCAAGGGAAGGCAGACATGTCACTGGTAAGCTTATAATCTACAGCTTTATTAAATGTGACAGTTTATTGTAATATACACTTCTCTTCCTGCACAATGTGTTGGACATCACTGTGCCAGGAGAGGGCCACCATGTCCAGCCCAGACGGATTGTATCGGTGAAATTACACTGGTCAGTATCAAAGAAAGTATCACAAAACGTAACTGAGAGATACAGTAAATCCTCAGACAATATCAGGAATTTATGACTCATCAGGCAGGAAGAATATGGCAGAGAATGAGACTGAATTTAAGTGTAATCATGCCTTTCCCCCCAAAACTCTTAAAAGTGTGAGCAGAAAAAACTCTTCTTCCAACACATATTTCTTACTTTGTTTAAAACTGGTGTGTTTTCAAATTCAGTGAATTTCTTCAACTAAACCCAAGGCCTGTAACTACTAAAGTGCCTTAAAAATCAAACGTGGCCCCCATATCATGAAGGAAGACATTAGCTACCAAGTTTCTCCTCTAGAACATAAGCAAGGTTGGAAGTACTAGTGTTTTCTAAAACCATTCTGCTGTAAGAAAGCCAAGTGAATTTAAGGGACTCAGACTCAGCTTTGCCCTTAACAAGCAAACCAAGATTTGAGGTAAGTTATACAGCAATGCCTCGCTCCGTCATGGTTCACCATTCGTGGGTTCAATACATCGCGGGGATGTTTCCCTGCATCCTGCCCGGCTTTACTGTATTGACCATAGTGACCATTTCTATTTCCTGCTACTTCCCGGATTTCCCTTACCGCAGCATGTTTCTGGAACCATCCCCTGCAATATTTGAGGGATTACTGTATAGGCATTCCCTTGAACTTTTAAGTGGTACAGGCCATACTCTGGTTGGCAAGAGTTCAGTTTCAATTTTCTAGTAAACCTATACATAGCAAATTGCAATCAAATTTTCGTAAGCAGTTTAATCCCATTTAACGAATTTTACTTCAGAATAAAGACTATAAAGTAACAGCAGTGTTAGTCTGCTCATGCAATGTTCAAGATTCCTCTGCATCTGTTCCTCCATCCTTAACACCAAAGTTCAGTTCCCCACTTCCACAAAAGCATCACTCTCCTTTAGAGATTTTCCTCCAGACTAAGTGTTTAAAGGTGACCCACCCACTCTTGCAGTCTGTACACGGACCTCTACCTCATTACAAAAAAGTACCAGTACCAACACCCAGGTACTGCCTTACAGGATTCACCTATTCCACAGGATTAAAAACTGTTCAAGGACCTGATGTAGTTCATTTCCCCTATAGCAGCTATTGATGCATCCTGAGCTGTGTAGAAGGAGTTCAGGCTACTGAACACAATCCATTATCTTTTCTGTCACCATCAAAACTCAAACAGAAGTTCTTTATAATCAACCCCAAACATCTTGTTCTGTAGGTTTTTAAGAACTTCACCAACTTAATGCAGTCACTATTACTTGGCAGCATCACTCCAAACTATTTGAACCAGTCTGAGAACCAAGTGTGCGTATTCCAAGATTTCCTACAGAAGATATCATGCATATTCAGGATTGGAATTTAAATGTTGACTGAAGAATCCAAAATTAGATTAACAGAATTTTATTTTTTTTCAGTGACAACAAACAATCAAAAAAAGAAATTGAACGAGCAAGAACCAACAATCTTTCAAACATTATCAGGAACGGTTAATAACTGACAAATCAAAAATAGGGCAACATACAGCTTTCCCAGGAAGCCATTCAGGAACTTAGAATTCTGGTTTTGCATATTAAATATCTTACTTACATTATTACATATTAATTTGCTTACACAAGTAGCATTTTTAATATAAGTTCTGGATTTAAGTGCACACAAGAAACTGAATTAGGTCCCAAATCAACACCAATATGTTAAATTATTCCATTTATGCGACAGTGGTAACTGTCCAAAGAAACCAAGGCCAGGTTGGATGGAGCTGTGAGCAATCCCCCTGCTCATGGCAGGGAGGTCGAAACTAGATGACCTCTCAGGTCCCTTCCAACCGCTGCCATTCCATGGTTCTGAGGTACACTACAAGTCACTTGTTTGGGACAAGCTCTCCCACTAATCAGAGACATACCCTGATCCACAAGTATCATAGTTCCGCACACACGGAATACTTGAAAATATGTTTTCCAGAACCAACGTAGTGTATGGTTACACCTCTTGACACAACAATGAAAATGTGAAGCTAAACAACACAAATCTAAATTTGTATTTCCCCCCCCAAAAGGGGTTTGATCAAATATCATACGGTGTTGATATAAAGCTTACTTTTCTGAGAACATCTTTCAGCTGCAGGTGATCAGGAAGCAGTCTGCCAGAATACACCAGTCTCTGATCCTTTGTGGACTAGGAGATGGGGACAAAGAAAGGAATTTAGCTTTTTTGCTGCTATACAGGTATACAGCTGGAGGTAACATTTGCAGATGAGAAAATCCCTTATAAAGTCCAACCACCAAAAATAGCCTTAAAAACATTTCAGAGGCTCCAGAGGTCCAAGTCACAAATTAATTCTGAAAAAGAATTCTGCTATTAAGCACTCAGCAAATGTCATAATAATTAGCAACATGTAAAGGAAAATTGCTTTTTTTCAGGGATTTTTTTTCTTTATCCTGCTTCCTTTCCCAGTTGCTCTGTGTAAATAGAGATGGAGAAGTGGTTGGGGCAAAGACAAAAAAAATCACCCCCCAAAATGGCAGAATGAAAGAATGATAATTAAAACGGACAGAAGAAGAGGAACAAGGAATTTCTGTTATTAGTCCTTGCCCGCACCCTTACACCGTAAATGAATTCAGCAGCATTTATCACTTGAAAGACAACACTAACACAAGCAAATGCTAAATGAAGAAATTTAGCTGAACATCAGTGGGACAGACAGGCATTATCAGCGCGGAGTATTTGAAGAACTTTCCCAGCACACTGTCTTACACCTCTCCTCTTTCTCTCCCAGACTTGCCTGCCCACTCTGCTGTCTTGCTAATACTAAGACACAAATAACTGAGAGCCAGATCTCTATGATTAGAAAAAGCTTTCACAGAAGTTTTGACACCGTTGCTGGGGGGTTTTTTTGCAATACTCTTCTACAGACTCCCAGTAACTCAGTAGAATATAGAAAAGTTGCAGAACTGGGGGTTCTTCACCTGGAAAAGATGGGTCATCCCTAGAACAGAGATACTCAAAGCAAATAAGTATAAAAAGTACACAATAAATCTGAGTAGCATTTGCTTCAACTGTTGCCCCAAATTCGTATTAGCCACTCATGATTAAATACATCTTTAAAACATGAGTTCATAAGCTGCCACGTGTTGTACAAAACTATTTATACCTTCTATTTAAGAAATGTTATTTATTATTGTTATTCCGCATTTTTCTGTATTTTTAATTAGTGACATAAGTCACTACGTATTTTCCTAAGTTATACAACACAGGGCACTAGTGTTACCAATTAACAGCAAATTGCAAATAGAGAAAATACTGCAGTAAAATCAACATCAATGCTGTACTATGACAGAGTGTGGTGCCCATGGCTCCAGGGTTGTGGGTTCGACCCCTGTGTGGGCGTTCACTTGGGAGTTGGACTCGGTGATCCTTGTGGGTCCCTTCCAACTTGGAACATCCTGTGATTTAAAACACCAACAAAAAATGTCCAATGCTCATGTTAGACTAACTTCTTTTGAGCTGTACCATTTTGGTTGCTCCTTTCAAGCAGAAAGAGGCTGCTAAGAGAAGGCAAGCTTATTTGCATTTTGTATTTGGGAAGGGGCTTCTTCATAAAAACAGAATTTTCAGCATCAAGATTAAAGAACACTGAAAATAAGGAACTTATTGCTCTAGAATGACCAGTGCAGCCAGAAGAAAAACCTAACAGTCTTTGTTTCTTGGTCCTGAGACAGATTATCTGGGGATTAATTAGAACAGAGAAGCACTTAAAACAAGCAAAACACACACCAAAAAACGCTCAAACTCAAAAACTTTAAATAATCCTCCAACATGGCAATAGAGAGTTTTGAATGCCCCACTCATAATACGTACAACCTTCTACGTTATCAAATTCAGATTCTTCTCTTCAGTACCTCATGTACAAGGCCCCCTTCAACCACCCCTAATTAAATATCTTCTCAAACACAAGTAACTTTCTAAAGAGGTATATTTTACACAGGAGAAACTGCCAGATTAACGTGATCACCCAAAGCTGACTACAGAGTTTTCAGTAACGCATTTCAGCTCCCAACAAAGCCACAAAAGGTTAAATACACAAAGAGTAGAGTCAATCATATTAAGCCAAAGATACTAATGGGGGAAGATGAGGCATTAAAACTCCCTGCTCCTCTCTATGGAACTTAAAACACCTCTCTGAGCACTACAGTATTATCACTTGCAATTCTCAGGGTTAAAGTCATCCTGGAATCCTGAAATGGGGGGGGGGAGTGCAGGCGTGAGGGGGCATTTAAATGCAGATGGAAGCAGATATGATTAATGTGAAGATACATTAGTTCATACACATGCCAAAGTAAATGGAAAAGGCATTCAACCCATCCTCTGTCAGAGGACATTTCACAACCACACCTCCTGCTTCAGGGAACAGCATGCTCACTGCTAGCCCAAACACTGAACTTGTGATGGAAAAACACGAAAGAACACTTCATTAGAGTGGCCCCATTTTCAGAAGCAAGCACACGGCATCAGATAAAATTATTCTAGAACCTAAAGTTTAGAGTGACATGGGAGGCAGTTTGCAGCTTGAAATCCAAAATGTATTTAAAACTCAGAACTCCAGACACAGTGTATTTTAATTCCATCTTTCAAGCAAGACTTCTTCTCCAATGCTCAGTCCAAATCAGCTATGCCCAGCACATCACCAACCACCAAACCTCAGCCAATGCAGCAACCTCCTTTAGGTGCACAGCCCATCCCTGAGCTACACTGCTCCAGCTACAACACCTATTCTTTTGGTTCACTCAGACTCTCACCGGTTCTTCCACAGGAAATAAAAATCCAAACAACCACATCTGGTCCAGTCAGGGAGTAAAAGTATCTATGAATGTGTATCCTTGTACAGACTGACAAACTAATTTACATCGTACCATTTTGAACCTATTTAGCTTATTCGATTACTTACTTTGCAGACTGTATCAATTTTAACAACAACTAAACTAATTTAAACCCGCCTATATTCAAAATTTGTATGTATAGTCAAGTCATTTACACAAATTAATGTGGAAAAATCACAAACCGCACAGCCTCAAGGCCTAACTTCTTATTTGCCTATTTTAACTGCGCACTGTCTGAAGATATACTCCTCATAAACTGTAAGTTTAACTACAACACTTACTGTTACCACCCATTTACTGACTCATTTACACAGGCACGGACAGGGATGAAGTTCAAGTCCTACTGAAAACACTGTGTACAGCAGTGACTACAATTGATTTCTATCTTACACCCTCAACTTCAAGAGCACTGCAAGACCTGCACAGTTTTTGTGTTCTAATGCACTCTGCTTAAATTGCCACTGAAGGAGTTATCTCCAGGATCTGTCCTATTCAGATAATATTGAAATCTGATCGACAAGCTTTTGACACTGATCTAGCTGAAAAGATAAAAAAAACCGGGTGGGGTGAGGGAGCTCCTTAGAGCACACAAAGACTTACACAAATTCCTAAAAAGCAGCAACACTCAACATCAAAAACACATCAAACCAAAACTACACTTTTTGATTTTACTACGCATAGGAGCCTTCCCGTTGAACACCTTTCTCCTCTACCGCGTCATTCCTTTAATTTGAAAGCCTCTATGAAATAAAAATAACTGTGTTTAGTTATTAGTTTAACTGCACGTACAGTAAATCTGCATTATATTGTAATTACTGAGATAGTTTTCACTAAAGAAACTCATCGTTCTTTACCCCAGAACAATTTTGGAGATTCTAAACTGGTCACTTAATAATGACAGGCACGCTGAGGAATCTATTTTCAACAGAAGAAGGATGAAACTGAAATTTAATATTATACTACCATCTAAAGCCTACAAGTGCAACATGCAAACCTCCTGTTCATTAAAAACCCTTCCTTCCAGGGGCCGAATTCAGCAGGACCACAGAACGAATCAGACAACCGGTGTTTAAACACAAACACGTCACTGGAGCAGATTCCAGCGAGGAGGAAGAAGCAGCAATCAGCTGGAGTCACATATTTGTTTTTCACAGTGGACAGGCTACCTCAGCAGAGAATTACTCACGGCAGCAACTACACACGAACTCTCCAAACTGCTCAACAGACCTCAGGGTACCAGTGACACAGCCCGAACTGTTGACTGTAACTCTTCTGTTCAACTAGGTGAAGTCTAATAATTTACCAAACAAATGAAACCTCCTTCTGACGTTTCCTACAGCAAGGTCTGGGCCCCACACACGGCTGCAGTCACTTTACAGAGTTCTCTAGAAAATAAATGTTTACGTATACCAGTTCTGCATGACTGCCATTCTAAACAGGTACAGTATTATCTATTATTGCTTATGCGGGTTTTTTCACAGCCTCTTTTTAACTGCCAGATTTAGAACTTAAAAGAATTCGCAAATAAGCTGTATTTTCTTCAGGAACAAGAAAAGCTATAGGTCTTTATACTAAATTTCAAAACAGAGTCACAGCTGTTCGTAAAACACCTGGGCACAGAATTTTCAGCACAACATGGAGAAAAACGGCTCTTCAAAGAGCGAAAGATAAGGAAATAATTTCAGAGGTTGTTCAAGTGCAAGTTTCAAACATTACGAAGAACAAACATCTGCTCCGTATCTCAGTGAATTCACTAGACGGTGTGAACCTTGGGTATATCGCCAAAACTGTAATTACTTTAGGGCAGGACTCTTACATTGACAAAACTCAGTCCCAAAATGATTTAACCGAGATACCTAGAGCCGGGTTCCCCAACAAGACACACGAAGCACCGGCACACCGCCTTTTGGGACGCTGCACCACGTAAAACAGCAGCTCCTTACAACATCTCCCCCTTCCCCGGCAGCAGAGGGCCGGCCGCCGCCTCCGCACAGCTCACCCTCGGGCAGCAGGATTGTTGTGCCCCGCAATCCCAGCCCCAGGGACACCGGGAGGGGACAGGGCAGGCAGCAACTCACCGGCTTGCTGGGGTACACCTTGGAGAGGTGCGCCTTCAGCCTGCCCACAGTCCACTCCAGGAAGCAGCTGATGGTCTGGTCGGTGTATTTCTGGTTGGGGGCCTTGATGATGAGGGTCACCGGGTGCTCCGCGACGCCCTGGTCCATGGTGCTCGGCCGGCTCTGCTCCGCGCTGGGGTCACGCAGCCGCTCGGAAGCTGCGGGAGGGCTCCGGGCGGGATCAGCGGCCGGCACGGAACTTCCCGGGGGAGCGGCGGGAGCCCATCCCCGCGCCGGCGCTCTGCGAACCGCGGCCGCAGGAGATCGCGCTCTCGCCCCCCACCCCTGCGGGGCAGGGCACAGGGGGCAGCGNGGGGATGGGTTTGGCTTTGGCTTTGGCTTTGGGGATGGGTTTGGGGATGGGGATGGGTTTGGGTTTGGCCACCGTGCTTATGGCCCTGGGCGGCAGCCCGCGGTACAAGCTGTGCGTGCCCGGCGGCCGCTCGGGTCGATCGGTTCATTCACAAGAAGGTCTCAATGAGTGGAAGCTTTAAATGTGTACTTCCTAACAGCAGAATTACGGCGTCGGGGCTTTTNTTTTGGGGATGGGTTTGGCCGCCAGGCTAGTGGCCCTGGGTGGCGGCCCGCGGTACAAGCTGTGCGTGCCCAGCGGCCGCTCGGGTCGATCAGTTCATTCACAAGAAGGTCTCAATGAGTGGAAGCTTTAAATGTGTACTTCCTAACAGCAGAATTACGGCGTCGGGGCTTTTTGTGTCTTGCCTCCCATCACCATTGCATGGGCAGGCCTCGGCGTATTTATCTCGAATGTCCTCATGAGGTCAGGAAAAGCTGCCACAGAATGTTTTGGGTTGGAAGGAGCCTTAAGGATCACCCAGTTGCAGTCCCCCTGTCAGGAGCAGGGACATCTTCCACTTACAGCCATCCAGCCTGGCCTTGAGCACTGCCAGGGATGGGGCACTGTAGCTTCTTCAGGGAACCCATTCCAGTGTCTCACCACACACACAATGAAGAATGTTTTCCTAATATCTAACCTAAACCTCCCCTCTTTCCATTCCCCCCTTGTCCTGTCATGACATGTTCTCCATCTTTCTTGTGGGTTCCCTTCANCCCAGTTGCAGTCCCCCTGTCAGGAGCAGGGACATCTTCCACTTACAGCCATCCAGCCTGGCCTTGAGCACTGCCAGGGATGGGGCACTGTAGCTTCTTCAGGCAACCCATTCCAGTGTCTCACCACACACACAATGAAGAATGTTTTCCTAATATCTAACCTAAACCTCCCCTCTTTCCATTCCCCCCTTGTCCTGTCATGACATGTTCTCCATCTTTCTTGTGGGTTCCCTTCAGGTACTGGAGCCACAACAAGGTCACCCTGAAGCCTTCTCTTCTCCAGGCTGAACAAACTCAATTCTTTTAACCTTTCCGCACAGGAAAGGATTCCCTGTCCCTTCCAATCATCTCAGTGACCCTCCTCTGGACTTGCTCCAACAGGTCGATGTCCTTCCTGTGCTGGGGACCCCAGAACTGGGTACAGCACTCCAGCTGGGATCTTATCAGAGCAGAGTAGAGAGGCAGAATCCCTCACCCTGCTGGCCACGCTACTGCTTTTGATGCAGCCCAGGATAAAATTTGACTTTCTGGGCTGCCAACTCATGTCCAGCCTCTCATCCACCAACACACCCATGTCCTTCTCAGCAGGACTGCGCTTGGTCTGTTCATCCCCCAGCCTATACTAATAATGAGGTTTGCCTCAACCCAGGTGTAGCACATTGCACTTGGCCCTGTTAAACTTCATGAAATTTGCATAGGCCCACTTTTCAAGCTTGTCCAGGTCCCTCTGGGTGGCATTCCTGCAACATTCAGCTTGGTGTCATCTGCAAACTTGCAGAAGGTACATTCAGTCTCTTTGCCTGTGTCATTTGTGAAGACATTAAGTAACCCTTGTCCCAATATGGACCCTGATGTTGCTCAAGAGCTCTGTCTAAAACCATAAAATAAGTTTCTGCATGTCCAGGTTAGCACTGCAAACTGTTAATCATCTTATATGATTTTTCAGTTGCTGGGAAGAAAACATTAAAGGAAAACTGTTGAGGTTGATGGATAAAATGGCAATTAATAAGGGAAAAGTTCAGTGCATGAGACCTCTGCTAAAAATCTCTGCAATGAAAGTTGGCCTCATTAACTTAATAAAAACAAAATAAAATTTTCTCTTGAACAAACAAACAGTGCTTTCTTTATATTTCCTTCTGTCTTCAAACACTATGTATATGTAACTTCAGAAGGCACAAGAGTTTCAGGCAAGTTTGATTTAAAGTTTGATAAAGCGTCCCTTTAATGCCAAAGAATCAGACCTTTTATGAAGCTGGAGTGAGGCATAGAGAAATTTGCTAACAAAGAGAGGACCATAAGGAATTCTACCTTCTGAAGGGAAAGATAAAAAGAAGAGCCTGAAGGAATATCACAGAATCACAGAATCACAGAATCAGTAAGGTTGGAAAAGACCATAGAGATCATCAAGTCCAACCTATCACCCGTTACCTAATCTAATCTAGTCAAACCTGTTACCTAACCTGACCTGTTGCCATCCTACTACCAACACCTCATCCTACCCTAATATCTGGGTCATGTCACCAAGAACTTCATCCAACCTTTTCTTAAACACCTCTAGGGACGGCGACTCCACCACCTCCTTGGGCAGCCCATTCCACTGAGAGATCACCCTCTCTGTGAAAAAGTTCCGCCTAATGTCAAGTCTAAATCTCCCCTGACGCAGTTTAAGACTGTGTCCTCTTGTTCTATCACTGCTAGCCAGAGAGAAGAGACTGACACCCAGCTGACTACAACTTCCCTTCATGTACTTGTCATGCGCACCCAGGACCTAATTCCCTCTTCTAAATAAAACCCAGATACAGGCAACAGCTAATGTGAGTGTTTGGAAAACCAGGAAACAGCCTTCATTTTTATGTTTATTGACTTATAATTACTTTCCTCTACAACCACTCCTTTGCAAACCTTGTATTTGAGATGGAGCATGAGACCTCTGTGTTCCTGCACCACCTGATGTCCTTAAGAGGGCTTATCAAACTGTAAATGTGGACAACTGGTACTTGGCAGCACCTTCAGCTGCAATATTTAACATGCTTATACCAGTTTCCCAGACTCTCCCTTGTTATATAAGAACAATTATTTGCTCTTGAAATTCTGAACATGCTGTCAATGCCAGAGAATGTAACGTGGAATTCCTGAGAATTTCCAAGAGTAGACTAAAATTTCCAGGCACTAGACAAATATTTGTACCTAAGGTGATGCACCAAAATGGATCAACTATCTGATCATGAGCACTTGGAAGGATTAATGCAAAAAAATCAAGGCAAATAGTAGATTTGCAGGATGCTTGCAGTTTTGTTGCTTAATTGATGGTCTATATACACATATAGTATCTCTATAACACACACTTTATATACAGTATTTCTATAACATTCCTGAATTACAACCTGAGAACAGTAAGATCCCCCCTGTGGTGGCATTTTAGAAGCTGCATGTTGTCCCAGCTCTGTGAGCGGATCCCTGCACTGTGCACAGGACAGAATGACACTCGCAACAATCTCATTTTCAGACTAAAAAACTTGTAAAACTAGTTTGACATTAATTTGCATTCCAGAAAGTCATAGAATTATAGAATGGTTTGGGTTGGAAGGGCCTTTAAAGATCATGTAGTTCCGATGTCCCTTGCCGTGGGGACATAAAAGTCTTATGAATATACATTGTGAAGTATATGACATTGGGAGCCCATTTGATATGTTGACATGCAAGAAATGGTGTTGTTAGTCTTAATACCTGTCTGGCTTGACATACCTTGGTACATCCACAGTAATCTTTTTTCAAACCTGTATAATCTGTGTAGTTCAGAGGAAAAATCATGACAAATTATCTTTAAGAATGCCAAAACTTGTATTTTTTTAAATAAAGGAATTAATGCATTAAAATATTAAGGAAGAGTGAGGATCATCTTCTGGCTCTTGAAATGTCTAAAACAGGTTATGAAATGAGAGCTAGAGCTTCTCATACAGCCATTTGTCTATCCAAGAGGAAATTCAGAGCCTATGGGATCCTACATCACTAGGTTCTTAACTAAGTTAGGCACAGAAGATACATTGTATGATTTAGCTATTAGACAGCATCCAAAGGAGGGACATGAAGATGGTGACGGGTCTAGAGGGCAATTCATACGAGGAGCAGCTGAGGTCACTTCACTTGTTCAGTCTGGAGAAGAGAGGGGAGAACTCACCACGGTCAGCAGCTTCTTAACAAGGGGAAGTGGAGGGACAGGCATTGATCTCTTCTCTCTGGGGACCAGTGACAGGACCCAAGGGAATGGCATGAAGCTGTGCCAGGGGAAGTTTAGGTTGGGCAACCACCAGAGGGTGGCTGGGCACTGGAACAGGCTCCCCAGGGAAGTAGTCACAGCACCAAGCCTGACAGTTCAAGAAACACTTGGACAATGCCCTCAGGCACATGGTGTGATTCTTAGAATTGTGCTGTGCAAGGTCAGGAGTTGGATTTCAATGATCTTTGTGGGTCCCTTCCTAGTTACGGTGTTCTATGATTCTAGCCTATGTTGATATCCATTTATCAAGTTGGAATAGATGAAAATCTCAGGTTATTCACATAAGTAAAATATCATCTTTGTTGCTCAATATATTTGTTTATCTTCTGATAAAGATAGTAAGCGTGCAGTCTAAAAACTCTGGATCATTTCTTTCTTTCATTCCTTTGCAGAAGCCCACAGGGGACAGCTTAGGAGGTGTAATGCAAAGTAAAATCACAGCAGCTACAAGATGAGCTGCAACTAACAAATTGAGCCTCGTCTGTTATTTATGCTAATAGCTGGGGTCATGCGAAATGGCTGACCTGTATGTGGGATGACAACCAGAAAGAATTTGAGAATCTGTATGTTCAGACATATCAGTTCTCTCCAAGACATTTTAAAAACTGTGCCTTACTTTGGAACAATCACAAGGATTCCCACATTCCTTCCTTAGAACAAACAGCTTTGAGAAAATTGGTATTTCACTCCTTGCCAAGATTTATTCTTATAAATCATGGAATTTACATATCAAGTATGATCTGGAAAACTTGATATGTTAGGAATAAAGAGTGGGTTTGTGCTGTTTGTGCTCTCTCAGTTGTATACATGAAGCCAGAGAAGTTTATTCCTTAAGAAAACTAAGGGAAAGGTTATGTCCACATGGGTTTTCTGACTCTGGAAGTGTGTATCATCTCTTCTGTATTAGAAATATGTACAGCTCATTCCGAACAGTACTACAAAAATTTCCATAATGGCTTTCCATTAGGAAAAATATCTGGAAGCCTTTTTGTTGCCATATTAACAATACTGACAAACAGATTTGACTACATGTCTTTCAACAAGAAGTATACAATTCATCAGTGATATTTCTGATATTTCTGTAAGCAAAGAAGCTGAAATACATATGTATTTAAATATAATATTGTGCTCTTCAGTTGGTTTTTAGGACTTACATGCTTATGTTTCCTATATGTAGCAGTTGATTCTCTCTCTCTAGCCTTTCAGCCCAGTGGCTAATTTCCATCAAATTTCACATGGGATAAAAGTCTCAGATATACAATACTGAAGGCTTCAAGAATTAAGGGACTATAAAGAGAGAGAGATAGATTTTATAAGTGTATTCACTGATAAGAAAGCTAATAAACCTTCTCCTTTCTATCCACCACAGAATTTCAATGGAGCATGCTGAGAGAGAAATTCACAACTACTCTCTTTCACTTGCAAATCATGGAAAGAACATGACAGTTTAAGGCCGCACTGGTCTGCAATAGATGGCTGGTGAACAGATGGCAATATGGCAGTGGGCTTCTAATGAATTAAGCTGGACTTTATTCAGTTGACTTGTGGTCTTACAAGACCAAGACCTAGTTTCTAACAGGGACGTGAAGGTGATTTTATGGACAAATCCCAAAACAACTTTTGACTGTGTGCTACGTTACTAGCAGTGGTAAGCCAGTTGGCAACTTATGTCCAAGGCATATCTTGAATTGGTTAAATGAAAATGAAAATGTCATTCATCTGCAAACATTTTTGACCTGGTGGTATCTTCAAGACTGAAGAGGCAGAGCACTTACCTCTGCATTTTTCTTCTTACATGTGAGGTGCTTCAAAAGAGACAGACTGTTAAGAGTTTGTTTTGGCATCTTATTGTTTCAAGGGAAATTAAAACGTAAGTATGCTGATTAAACAGCTGCAGGGATAGAAAAGTCTTTGGGTGAGCTCTCTGAGCCCGAACTTAAATGAACCCTTTTTCATCCTGTAAAACTGTGGTATAAAAGAGATAGACCTCTGTGTCATACGGTGTCAGATCAGATCTCTGATATGAAATCAGACACGGACTATGGTTGTTTAGAATAGCTTTTCACTTGCAGAGCTAGCATGGAGTTTTATTGGGAATTATTCTGTGTGCTATTAATTATTCATAAGCACGTGTTCAAATTAGACTTGTATTTTCAATAATTTGTCATCCATTTTAAACATTAAAAAAATTATAGAAAGAATTGTTAAAATGTCAACAAATTGTTTTATTGCAGAATGCCAAAGAACAATATTTAATTAAAATATTTAATATTAAACAAGGTGCTAAGATAGCGACGGGAAATTAGCAAAACCAGGTACTGGCAGGATTTTCTTTAATAAGAGTATTTGTCTTTGTGAAAAATACTGTTTCCATTTAGCAAATTCCTTGTCTGTTTAAATTTCAAATAATTTTAAGACGCTACTAAGAGAAACTGGAGACATTGCTACAGCGGTTGCTACAGCGTTGCTACAAAGAAAGATCTCTTTTGCAAAGGAGTGAATACAAGAAAGTCCACTGATATACAGTAATTGATTTTTAACTTTCAAAAAGCCTTTAACCTTTCTGCCCACAAGAGGCTCCTAAGGACATCAGTGCTGTGATCCAACTTGTGCTTTCATCAGGAGCATTCTTTACTCATGTGACGCCTCATTAACATTAAGGGCAGTCTGCCCACATGAAAGAAATTGCCGTCGGCTCCTACACAGGCACTGATAGGTACGACATACATGATAAAGCGACACTGAGACCTGAAATAGTGCTCCTCACTCTAAGTGTTTCCTTGTTTTCTGTTGTTTGCTTGACTTTCTTTCGAGGTTATAAGCCCTTTGGAGCAGAGCCTGTTCTCCACAGTGCCTAGCTGTAGACCAAGCAACTAGTTAGTTGTGGTTTACAGGCGTGGTAGGCGCACAACTGTCTTCAGAAGAGGGGCTTCTTTGTGCATTACATCATGGCACAGTCCATGCTGCTCCACAGTTCTGGGTCCATAACCACAGAAGTAACGAGCCCTAAAGGATCTCTCATAATCTGGGATCAAAGCAATATTTAATTAAACTGAGAAGAAACAAAGTGTGACTCTTTTCTCATAGTTCTTTTTACAATAGCATACAATTAGTCCGTGGAACTTGCTATCCAAAGATACTCCCAAGCCCTAGTGTTGAGGACAGTGTCAGGAGGCATTCAGTTAGAGAAGCACACAGTTTATTGGGGGAACGGAGTAAATTATCTCACAGCTATAAACTGCCCAAGTGCAGTCTGAAAAGAAGCCTGTTTCATTCTCTGTAATACACAAGCTGTGTTAAGGCATTGCCTATAAGAAGCTGCTCCAGGAAGCAGCGATGGTCTCATCGGGATTAATGGCAATGTGAAATGTACCATCATTGGGAAGATGGCTCCTTCTCATAATCTGGTTTTTAATTTTACTGTTTTCAGATCTAAAAACCTAAGGGAAAAAAAAGCAACTTGATGTCAGCCAGAATTTTTCATGCTTAAAGGAAACAAGATAGGCTGCTGATTTACTTAACAGGTACTCTGTCAAATGTTTAAAAAGTGTTTTATCTTATCTTATGTAAAGTTTGTGCCAGCATCTCTAATTTCAGCTCAGGACAACACAGGAAGAAATGGGGACACAGGCATCTCCTAGCATATACTAACTAGCATCTCTGCAGTAAATGTGACATGCCCCAGTACATCAGATTTATATTCACTTGAAGTGCAGTTGGTCTCTGTATGTGTACTGGCCAGTTATCAGGATGGCAACCATTTGATCTGCGCATCCAGTCAGGTTGCTAGCTATCCAGGAATCCCAGATATAAGACCAAATTCCTGGATTTCTGTTTGAAAAAAATTTAAGAGGTGAGAGCAAGAAAGGACATGCATGGAAAGAATTAAGATATGTAAGTGAATACTCAGCTTAAAGAAAGGATTGATCCTCCACTATCTGCAACAGTGCTGTTGGTCCTGAATGCCTCCCTAGCTCCCAGAACACGGTGTGAAGAAATGGAAGGGCAGAGCAGAGCAGCACTGTTAGTTCCAGGCCTTCTTCACCATGCTCCATGGACCAGCACCACTGCCTTTTTCCAGTGGTATCTGTGGCATGAGAAGTGGAGTTAGGAGTGGCAGTATGGTAGAAGTGTCTGGGTGGGAGCAGGGTAGCGGAAGCAGAGTGATGGAAATGCTTGGAATTTGCATGCAGCTTCTCCCTGCCTGTGACTGTGGTGTAGCTATTGCCTCCTGGCAGTATCCCTGCAGCATTGCCCTTGGGATCTCTCTCTCCCCCTGTACTGTACACCCTTGTGTGTCAGTGCTACCCAGGTGAAAATAGCCACATAAATAATTCAGTAATTGTCAGGCTGAGAATGTACCTTTGTAAAGGGGATGTGGAAAAACTTAAAAAACTGCTAGTCTAATGATGATGAAAAATCTATCTATTCTCAGGCTCAGCTTTATATCCGTATGTATATGCCTTATTATTGTTATTATTTATTAAAAATCCCCCACATGCTTGCTAACTATTATCCAATCCATAGAAAAGAAGCCATTGCTTTCAGAGCAAGTTGTAATTTTTGAAGTTCTAGTCCTACAGGTTTGCAAATGTCACTGCACATGATTGGAGACTTACAGACTCTAATAACTTTACCCATGAGAAATCCCAGGAAACTTCATGTGTACATGTAGTTACAGAAACAAAATCCAATTGCTCTGGAAATCCATATATTTGGTATATTTATAATTTTTTATATCTGAGCCATTGTCTCATGTCTGTTGTGATGGCACTCATTTATATTTGAGTAGAAGCAAGCTGGTTTAGATTTTCTTTCTAAATATTTTGTTTCTAAATGCTTGTCTATGCTTGCTTGTCTTTTTAGGTGTCATTCTAACATCTGTACTGTCAAACATATAACCTTCTCAGCCTGAAATGCTGTATTTGTAGCTGTATGATTATAGTATCCCCATCTCTCATGCGGGAGACCGGGGGTTTGATTCCTGCCAGGGAGGCAGTGGTTCTGTTTAAGAGTTGGACTTGATGATCCTTGTGGGTCCCTTCCAATTCAGAATATTCTGTGATAATATGACACAATAACATGATATTTAGCTCTATCCATTAAACATCACACTATTATTTAAGGAAAGTTTTAACAAGTTTTTTAAAAGCCTGAGAACTATCTTGAGTCTCAGCTTAAAGTCTCAGAAGCTTGTTGCTCTGAGAACATAGGGCAAATCTGCATTGAGATTTACCCTATGTTCTGAGACTCTATAGTAATATCTCATTTACAGTAGTAAGATAAAAGAAAATAATTTATGAGGGGTGTTTTGGCTGTTGTTCTTTTTGTCTTGGCTTTTTTTTTTCCCCCAAAATTGCAAAGGGTGAATTCATCCTGCAGGGTTTGTAAACAATAGGGATTAAATTTAGTTACAGTAATCCCTCAAATTTCACAGGGTGGTCGGTTCCAGAAAGTTGCCACAATAAGCAAAACCCTTGAAGTAGTGGTAAATACAGTAAATAAGGTAAATGTGGTAAAAAAGGTAAAGCCAGGGGAAAAAAACATGCAATATATTGAAGCTGCAAATGGCGAACTGTGAAGTACCAAGGGATTACTCTAATTTAATTTAAGCCGTGGTGAATTAAAGCCATGCTGAATTCAAGCCATGCAGAAGTGGTTGCAAGAGGAAGAAAGTCACAATTTCCTCATAGTGACACTTCAAAGAGAAGTCTTAGTCATGTAAATCTGGATGCTCCAGTTCCAGCAAGGGTAGTAATCATGTGCATGTATGTAATCATCCTTCTGCTTACAGAGTGTTTAGAGCTTTCACAGCAGCACTGCAGGTTACACAGCTCCTCCGAAACTCAAGGTGGGTCGTGGGACTTCATTCACATGTTCAAAGCTGTCATGAGGCTTATTGGGCAGAGTCAGTTGCTCTGGGCAATCTTGATCCCTACAGTCATTTCACAGGAAAAAAAAAATCAATTCATAACAGTGCAAGACTTTCTAGATTTGCACAAAGTTCAGGGTTTCATTGTTTTCATGAATGCTTTTTGGACTGCTCAGTGAGCTACTTGTGCACCAAGTATGCCAGGTACTTTTTCGCTTCGCTGGCACAGACATTGTTCCTGCTGAACCTTATATGATTATTAACCAACAACTTATTTTCCTTCAGGGATTACAAAAGCCTTTCAGTAAAAGGGAACTTCTTGACATCCATCCAGGGTCTGGTTGTTACTGTAGCAGAAATGGCCTTTAAAAGCAGTATGTTGTGGACTTTAATCCCATTTTCATATCTTTCCTTACAGTTGTATGAACTTCAAAAGTTCTTCATTTTTTTGTTTTAATGAGAGTCTGTGGCAAAACATGGACTTCCTGCAAGACCCATGGTCTTAGAACATACGATCCCTCAGGGCACATAGCACACGGAGTATTGCATGACAGGCTCCATTTTCAAACACCTACATCGGTGCACAACCTACAAACAGCTATTAAAAACAATTAAATATCCTCAATAATTCCTGAGTCAAAGACTCACGTCCCCTTATTTTGCCTGGTTGCTCTGACAACGTTGTGTTGGTCTCCAGAGCAACTCTTTGACTTTACAAACTGATCAGTACTCAGCAAACACCAGCCTTGCATGTCAACCGTGAGATGTGATGCCATCTCACGCCTGGGAAAATACGTGGCACATGCTTAGGAGTACTTATTCACACAGCTCCCTAACCAGATGTCAAAGCGTTGAGTAATAGGGAGACTCAGCAAGTCACTAATCAGCTGTTAATTGTGTGCTTCGGTAATTAGCTTCTGCTGAAAACCAGTTTTCCACAGGCCACAATTTCAGGATGGAAATGGCGAGTTAAGTGAGAAGCACATGAAGGTGCTGTGGTTAACCTTGTCGGTCAGTAGATGGCTGTATTGCTTCTAGCCATCCACAGGGAACCTCGCTGCGTTCCCATGGCCCACAAAGAGAGCACCCTTCGCCGGGGAAGTGTAAGGAGCCAGTGGAAGTGCACATAGACCTTTTCACTTTGTTGGGTTTTTTTTGTTTGGGGTCATTTTTCCCAAATAGTTCAATTTGCACGCAATATTTTTATTTAATTATTTGCTAGTCGCACGAAGTCTTTGTAACTCTGGTTGAGCAGTCTAGCTGTTGCTGTTTCATACAGCTTAACTTAAGTAGTTACCATCTGCTCTGGACATTGCCTTAATTTCACAGCAACAGGTTACAAATACTGCACTACGAAGCAACTGGTTATTTCAACAACTTAAAAATGGGCTGTGAATCTCTTCAGCTATATGGGCTTAGCTTTAATCTGTATTCATAGTAACTGTCCTCATTCCTTCTCATTCTCACCTTGTGCCTTAGCAATGGTATGAGTGATGTTTAGTTTAAAACACGTCTATGCTCACATCACCAAAAAATTACAATTGCTTCATTGATTAGCCCCAGCAAGGAGAATGAATAAGCACAGAGTTCAAGCAACTCTTCCCTTCCAAAGAAACAGTCACACCAAATTGGAATTGCAGGAGATTGCCAGGGCATCAGGAGGGAGCTTGCAGTGTTAGGCTCTCTCTATTTGTCAGAAAAACCCCAACATTTCAGTTACCCAGAAAATCTATTAATGAGTTTTTTCATGCATTAAATGACCACACAAAACCCTCTTCTCCTCTGGCCTAAAAACACAAGCCAGCATGATGCCAGAAAAGCTCAGTGATGCTGGAATTTGCAATGGGCAGAAGGAGAGCGTATTGTTTGCAATGGAAAGAAATTAAAGGCAAGACAAGTTTATTCATTGGCAACTGTGGGCAAGTACATCAAAATTAGCAGCACAAGCAAAAAAGCTCAAGAAAAAAAATAGTGAACACTTTCAGATGCAGGTGGATTTATGTTCAGAAGTTGGTGATATAACCTGAGCTCCTCAGGCACTGTCATGGTACAAGGAAAGCAGCCTGTAGGCAGGATCTCTGAAAGCACTGGGAATGTTTTTATGGGTTTCAATAGCCCATAGAGTGGCCAAATGTCATGCATTTCACTCAGGTTAGTGAAGATCTTCTCACGCTGGCCTGGCTCGGAGCTGGTTTCTCAGGCACTCAGACTGGCAGTAAGAAAACGTGTCAGGTTTTTGGCTTGTAGTTCTGTCTTTGGGCTGTTAGGGGCCTCCATGGCCCTATTGCTGAGGCTTGTATTCATGATTTGTCTGTAACTGGATTATGTCCGACGCAGTGGACCTGATCGATGGCAAAGGTACCAAGATAGGGTTTCCAGGCTGACATATCTGTCATCAGAGAATCACAGAATCACAGAATATTCTGAGTTGGAAGGGACCTCCAAGGATCATCGAGTCCAACTCTTAAACAGCACCACTGCCTCCCTGGCAGGAATCGAATTCCCTGTCTCCCGCATGAGAGACAGGGACATTCACCACTGTACTAAAGTGGATTTCTGTTACAGCAGATCCCCTCCAACATTTTGGTCCACAGTTAATGTAGCTTCTACCTGTGTAAAGTCCAAGACCAAGAATCTACTGCTTTCCTCACCCAGAAATGCCTTATCTATCTCTAATTCTGCCACTGAAACCACCTGGGTCTGCTGCCTCTCTGTTCCCCTGCTGATGATACTGTCAGCCTTGGCGACTATTTCTCCTCATCGACACCATTGTTACTTCCCAGCAGCATCCATCCAGTGGCCCTCTCCAGCAATGCACTATCCCACACCTCTGCTCTGCATGCCTTAGAGTAGTGTTGCCTGCTAGTCTGAAAATTGTTTGCAAGCATGTGTAAAATTGCACACAGAGAGTGGGGCACCATTTGGAGCTGTTACTTCAGTCCCAGTCTGGGGCAATATAATGAGGACAGTAATACGGTATTTACAAAATCAAAGAAACAGTAGTAGCTGAGGCCCATCAAATTTTCAACTTGTAGAAAATGCCTGCAGTCAAGGAATGACTCCACAGCATGTGGAAATGAATGGCCAAGGTCTGAAACAAGATATGTATTATATTTCCATAGGTTTCGTGTGGATGGCAAAAAGAAATCAAGCAGATTGAAATAGCAGGGGAATTTATCTAGGAAATGCTGCCTTACAGAGCTGTGAGAACATGGAACTTTGGAAATCCATATTCAATGAGGGGGTCAAGGGAGATATTTAACCTTTCTTGGACTGTGCACGTACAAAAACTTGTGTTAGATGGTTACAAGCTTTAAAGAAAGCTGACCCATTTTACTGTTTAAAATATTCTGAGACTTCCATGGAGACCTATCTGATGCCACCTATATATAATGACCTAGATTTTAAAAACAGTTGGGAAGCAGATGTCTGGAAATCTGATGTGAATTGTAACATTTTCCATGCAAAGACTGAGTGTAAAACTTGCAGTTTAATTTCACTCATGAGAGACTAAAATGCTTTTAGGACTTCTCAGTTATATAACTAGGATCATCTTGTTTGGGAGATGACTATGAAGTGACAACAGAGCCATCCTTTCCCAGCCAGATTCCTGCCTTGAAGGAGACTCAGGTAAGAGCAGGTCTGAAGTCATTACTATCTAATAACTGTATAGTTGTCTGTGTGCCGTATCTTAATGTGCTTATTAGTAAATGGGTGTCAGTGTCATAAAATTCACCAGCACGGCTAGTGCCTGCCGGCTGAGTTACCACAGGGACCAACAAATGAAGCAGTGAAGAGAATGAATTGCTTTGCCAAAATGGAGCTCAAAGAAGAAAACAGACATGTGATGATCTGGATGAAGCAATTTAGAGGATGACTTCCCCTCTCCTCAGATTAACAGGCTTCAGTCCACAGGTTTTTCTTCCCAGCTATATTTTCTGAAGCTCACTCAACCATCCAGAGCATGGACTATGTGAAGTGGCATTTCTAGAGTTCAGCAGGCAGGCTGCCAAAAGAATCTCTTCTATTTTAACATGAATTTCTGTGAGTTGGGGAAACAAAATCAAGTAGTCGTATGAAAGGGAATTGCTAGCAGAAAATATTTGGGGGGCGGCGGGGGGAGAAGGAAACCGGAATGTCCCTTCTTGGATTTTAAATAGGAAAAAAGTATCCCAGAGCTTCATAGGCTCAGGGGTGCATAGGTCAGCAGAAACTATAAGTAGTAAGCCTTAAAAAAATAAATAATGTAGAAGAGAGAAAAAAGGAAAAATTGTAAAAATAAGCAAAGGCGAGTTAAAGGGTAATTATATAAATAATACTGATTTCCAAAAAAGTATTTCAGCTCAAAATAAGGGGACACAAATATGTTTTTAGTGGAAGCCGACCGAAGATAACTAAAAATTGGTCCATGGGTGCATTATTGGCTTGATTGTCACAGCTATTTAAATAAGATTTGAAATTTTGGAAACACTTGTGTGATACTGAAAGTGCTCATTATAATAAAGCAGGCGTTTCTGAAGGCTGCTAGTGAGAGTTTCCAAGAAAAAGGTTTGGTTAGAGTTTGGTCTTGAAAACCTCTCTGCACAGCTTTGGGAGACCGGCATACACATGAAACTACACGTTTCATGAAAAACTTAGTGAATCACCGTCTCCTTATAAAATAAATGCTTTTTTTAATCCCCTGCAAGCCTCACAAGTGCGGATCCTGTTACACAAACAAGGATGACTCCAGACACAACAATTATGTCTTGAGAAATATCAAGTTAGATCATCTTTCACCAGGGCAAATAAAGACCAAAAAGGATAAAATACTATGAATGTATGTTATCCATTTTAACAGATGTCAAGAAATATTCTGTGTTATAGTAGTAATACTGAATGAAGTCAGGGCTAATATTAAATTGATTATGTATTGTTGCATAGAGTTATAACAATAGCAGACATATGTGCTATGAATTGGAACATACCAGATGCCTTTTCAGATGAATCTTTGTAAAAATTAAGTCTTAACATTAATTTTGGAGCTTCAGCTTCTCAGAAGAACATACTTTGTCCTACCTCCTGTAAATATTTGGTGGTTACCCTTGTAACTCTTCTCATTTCCTGACCACAGTCCTATTAGCGTGAGACAAGGTTCTTTGAGTCTGTTGAAGTCCAGTATGAGAGGGGACTTCCATCTGTTTTATGCTGGCCAGAACAAACTTGGTTTGAATCAGGCAAGCACCAGGGATATTTTAATGTCAGCTGGAAGGACCAGGTGGAAACCCTGGATGAAGGAAGGCTTGGAACAGTGCAGCAGACACAGAGAGCCTGAGTAGAAGGCAAGCCAAAAGCTTGGGATGGACAGAAAACCAATGCTGCCAGATGCTTTAACATCACCTAAGTAATATGCAGTAATTTTCACTTAACTGTTCTTCCTTAAGACTGCAACACAAAGAAGCTTTGCCAGCACCTCCCTTTCTTAACTGCACTTTTGCAGTGGAGAATTTAAATCTCACAGAAGCAAATATGGTACATACTGCTGGCAGCAGAATGGATTTTGTACCTGCAATGGAACTGCAAATGGAACTAAACTTCTGTTAGTGTATATTGAGATTTCCAATTATTGCCAATTATTCCAATTATTCCAGTTATTGCCTATCTTTTATGCCAACTTTAATTAAGAATAACTAAGGTGATAGAAACATATAGCCACTTAACAATCTCATAGCTTGCAAAATTGTCTTCCCTACAATTTATAGTTCATGCCCCACACAAACATGACAAGAGTCAATGCCCAGGAGTTAAACGAACCACATCCTCTGTGAATACATCAGCCCCCAACCATCTGTAGAAGGCCTGAGAAAGTAGAGCCAGTAGTGCAACCCAGAAGGTCAGTAAACTGATTCTTTCAGTTCTGCAATACTTTGGGTTGGGAGATAAAAGCCAAGATGTGAGCTTTCTGAGCCTGTTGCTTCACTATCTAGAGCTGCATGTTCATAAACTGTCTAAAGACCGTTCATGGCTATGTAAAGTCCTCAGCTTTTAACACATATTTGATACTTCCTAATTACAATTCCCTTCAGTGACAGGGCGATTGAAATTCCTATGATGCCTGTTGCAGCTATTTTGCAGGCTTCCTTTATCTACACAAACATTTCCTGTTCTGCTTTCTCATCCTCCCCCAGTGTCCTATAATGGCTTCCTATGGTCATTTCTTACCATTTCTTTCACTGGAGTCCAAATTGTTTTTCACTATTGACAACTCTGTTAATGATATTTCTTGGGTTAGAAATACGTCACGGCTTGTCCCCGAGTGAACGGCTTTTCTGTGTCTAAATGCTTTAGATTAAATAAGTAGTACAGTTTTTCAGATTCTTGACTGCATCTTAATTTGACTAGAGCTACAACACATCTAGTTCAAGTTCTACAACTTACTGTTTTGTAATCTATTTCTGCAATTCACTTTTACACCTGGGTAGATTATTATTCACCAAACACCATAGGTGTAATTTAGATAAAACTTAGGTGCTGTATTTCTCTGTGATTTATATTTTACCACTATAATGCTTTACTATGGAGCTTGCAGTCTGACTGAGATAGTTACAGACCACACACCAAAAGACAAGGGGAAGACCAATGCTGAACAGCACCAGTATGGAAGCTAGTACATTAAAGTCAAGCCAAAGTCAAACCAAAAAAGAGGAATCTTAAGGTGGTTCTAAAGTCTTTGTTATGTGGAATAAGAGAGGCAGTGAATCCCGAAGAAGGTGTGGGAAGCAAACCTGAGTGATGTTTGTCTGTCCTCACCCCCACTTGTGCTCTGACCCAAAAACTTGTGACTGCTTAATCCATTCACCTCTGATCCCTCTCCTACTGACCTTAAATCATATTAGTCACTTTCACAGCCTTTGCTTCTTATTATCTTCCTTTCCAGCCATAAAATTTATTAATATCCCCCGGCTACCACCATTGGCCTTGTTCTCTTACTAGCCCTACCAGTCTCTTGGTTGTTCTATGCCTTCCATTCTGTGTGTCATCATCATGTGCAGTTAATCTGCAGTACATTTTGCTGCCAGTCACCTAAACCTAACCTACCCTACAGCCCAGGGGATTATCCCAGTAACAGTTCAGGCATTTTGGGGTGTCGTCAGTGGCTTTCATTGCAAAAATTTACAAGCCTGGCCATTTTCCTTTCCCTGAAACCCTCTCATGAAATAGGAGTTTGTAGCATGTAACTACATCCTTCTCTGAGATGGTGAGTGACTCCATCCTGTACACCCGCAGATCCTGTTCTGTTAGTGGGTCTCAGTTCTCAAGTGAGAGTGCTCCTCCTTAACTCATATGTATCCCATCACAATTGTAATTATTGTGTATATATAAAATAATAAATATAAGTATAAAATATAAATATTAATATTTTAAAAGTAAACAATAAAATATAAAATTTTTTGTGTTGCTTTAGTGAAACAAGTGGACACTTTTTAGGGTGCTGCATGTTGTTTAAGAGAAAGATGTTAATATGGCTTCACCTAAATCTCAGAAATATGTTGGTTCATCCTCAGCTGGATTGTCTCTCCAATAGCTCTTGTCTTTTGAGAAACCAGTGGATCTAATATACTAGTTAAAGTTAAAAACAAAGGATTTAATTTAGCAGGCTTTTATTTTGTCACTGCTTCTGTTGAAGGAAGGTTTAGAATAGAATATAGAACACAGAATATAGAATAGTTCAGCTGATAGGACCTAAAATGATTGTCTAGTCCAACTGCCTGACCACTTCAGGGCTGACCAAGTTGACCAAGTGGTTTTAAGGGCTTTGTCCAAATAAATGCCTCTTAAACACTGACAGGTGTGAGACATCAACCATCTCTATAGGAAGCCTGTTCCAGTGTTTGACCACCCTCTTGGTAAAGAAATGCTTTTTAATGTCCAGTATAAACCTTCCTGGTATAGTTTTGAACGATTCCCATGCATCCCATCCCTGGCTCCCAGGGAGAAGAGGTCTGCAACTCAAAGGATATGCCTTCCTGCCCATTCACCATCTTTGGTGCCCTCCTCTGAAAGCAATCGAGAATATTCACATCCGTTTTAAAATTTGGGGAACAGAACTGCACATAATGCTCAAAATGAAGTTTCACCATCCAGTTTGGCCATGTGATGCACCTTAGGATGCAATTTGCCCTCTTGACTGCCAGGGCACCCACAGCTGACTCCTGCTGAGCCTCTTGTCAACTGGCATCCCCGGGTCCCTTTCCATGGGACTGCTCTCCAGCCATTCCTCTCATCGATTATACTTGTATCCAGCATTACACTGTCCTAGGTGCAGAATCTGGCATTTCAGGTGGTCAAATTTCATCCCAATCATAAATCCATGCTCCAGTCTATTCACATCCCCCTTCAAGGCCTCTTGTCCTTCAAGACAGTCAACTACATCTCTCAGTTCAGTATCAGCAGCAAACTTGCTAATGGTGCATTCAAATCATGCATCCAGAAAAATTGATAAATATATTGAACAGAACTGTCCCTAGGATTGAGTCCTGAGGAACACTGATGGTGACTGGTCTCCATCCAGACAGAGCCCCATTCCCTACAACCCTTTCAGTTATGCCCTTTAGCCATTTAAAGCTTGAGTAAACAATACGCATCTTTCAATATTTTTTTTTAAAGGCAGGCCTTTGTTTTTTTCTCCCGTTCCAGATGAAATCCTATAGTAAATGCGTGTTCTTCACACTCTGTCTCCTCAACTGATCCGAGTTTCATTTCAGTCGTGACAATTACATCATCCCCTATCAGCTAAGTATCACTGGAGTGGTAAGGAGGGAAATGCAGTCCTTAATGGTGTTGAACCCTATCCTGTGGAAAGCTTAAAAGAGAAAGATCCTTGTCCTACTTGAAAGGCACTCCTGAATGGGGAATCACTATGCTGCAGGGAAGTATGTTCTAAGATGTTCCCATTTGCCTTTGTGCAGATCAAGAGATATGTAGCTGCATGGTGGACAGGTTAACACTTCTGAACAGCTTTTTGGACAGTTTAAAAGATAGAACATTCCCATTTTCCATCTTAGAAATAGTCACAGGGATGGATGCTGCAGTCCCAAGAAGCAGGTTGGATTAAGGTGGAAGGTGTTCCTTCCATCTTACATCTCTACACGGCTTCATGGGTGTTCAAATGCTGGTCAGAATTAAGTTGGTATTACCTGAATGCTGATATTCTTGATACTCTCTTATATATAATCTCTTCTTAGCAACTGATGGAAGGAGTGGAAAGTCGTGATTTCCTTGAAGTGCTGTACCATCTGTCAGCTCTACTCATCTCTTCTTCAAACGCATTTCAAGTTAGCTTTTCTTCTCCTTCTGACATTCTCTATTCCCAGGCTTGGCTATAATTGGATGATTGTTATGTTCAGTTACAGATGATGAGGTACATATAACTGTTGACTTTAGAAATCTGAGGTATCTCATCAAGTGACATCCCATTGATGCAAACATTGACAATTCGTTTTCCAGGAGGAGACGTGAAACAAGGAAGACAACCAGTAGGACCTTCTCAGATATTTCTGAAGGGAGTGCAGATCTTTTTCATCTTTAGAATGACCCCACTGATCCCAGATAGCTTCTGTAGAAAAGCAGCCGGATCTTAAGTTCATTTGTGTGGGGAGGTGCTGATAAACCTTGCAGACTTTTAGCAGAGATAAGAGGATAGTATTACACAATGGCCATAAACCATGCTAAGACAGGTTTGTATTCCTGTGAAAGCTGTGAATTACTAAACCTGGCTCTTTCATATTCTTCTTGCACTTAAAAATACAGTGATTATACAAATGCAATAAATATGGTTCTTTTATATTGAAACATGACTCTTTTATTGAGTAACATCTGGATTATATATGTGAGAAGAAAATATGCAGCTTTTAAAATCTTACGCCTATTCTATTCATTTTAGCTTTGTGTAGACTTTTTTTTGCATTTAAATTTTCTCCTTGCTGCCAGCAGGACGTTATTTTAGCGCTTTAAATTTTTGGCCTTCCCCTCTGCAGTCTCTCCAACAGAGCACTAAAGCTGAAGAGGTTAAAATGACAAAAAAAGCACATTCTTGTACAATCGGGATGCTAAACCCAGCTGAGCAAAGAAAAGCAGAGTGCAGATGCAAGACAGAAATAAAATATGCATCAGACTGAGAAGGGAAAGAATAAAGAAGTCAGTATGGCAGACAGTGAGAAACTAAACAAACACATTCAAAACACAGCCTACGAGGGAAGCAAATACGTACCGAGTATAATGGGGAAAGAAAAGTCAGGCTTGGGCCATCCCCACTCATTGGCAACACAGGAAGAGAGTCAGCAAATGCAAGCTATATGGATTTCTCTAAAAACAAAGGCTTGATTTTCAGAAATGGAATTTTCTTCTTCCCATGAAGCAGCAGATCACTTTGTAAAAGTTGATCTCTCCAAAAAATCAAAGTGAATACTAGAATGCGGTTTAGTGTTTTGTCTTCTGGGGAAATGTTTATCCACACTAACTAGGGCTAATTGCAAAGGAATCATTATAAATTATCTGTTGAACTTTGAAATTTATCTTTTGTATTGTGTCATGTCCTGGCAGTAAAACAGAAGTAAATTAATGTTGGCAGTTTGAGGGGGGAAAGCTCGAACAGGAAACATCAGGAATAGCCAATGCAGGGAGTAGCTACTCACAGTGTAATTTCCATTGTGTGGATGCTAGATATGCACCTGGAGCAAGATGTGCACATGTATGCACATGTGTGTGTGCATGCAGACCTCTGCCATGCAGACACTGAGACAAGAGGCAGAACGACTGAAGAAGCAAACAGCTTAAGTGCTCTGAGCCCATGTTCACACATGTTAGACCTCTGTCCCGAGCCCACCCACACTGAGTCCTTTCTGTTCACTTTGCTGGTCTTGAAAAATGTGACAAAGAGCCCTGGCATGTGGGAAAAAGCTAGTGGTTTGCTAAAGCTCTTAGGGATTCGTACACTTTTTCAATCCTTTGTTAAATGTGCTCACAGCCTGGAATGCATCCTTTCTTATGTTTTTCAAATTGAAATAAAAATAAATAGCTAAAAGGAGCTCGCTGGCAAATTTATTTTATCTATGTGTTGTTATAATTCTGCTAGTAAGCAGAGTTTCTCAATGGAGGACAGCCAGGGCTCCAGGCTTAAAAGAGCAAAAAACAGAAATAAGGGAGTACAGAGCTGCATCCTTCGCCACCAGCCCAATACCTGTTACTAAGATTGTCATCCACAGGCAGCAGTGACATATTGTGAGCTCAGGAAGATCTCATGTATCACACAGATGAAACTAACAAAATTTTAAAAGATGTGTCATTTTAAAGGGCAATGAATAAAGATAAATGTACCTTGTTCCACGTTCCAGAAATGAGCAGATACTCAAGAGTGGAGAACTGAATAAATCTATCATTTCACATCACTTTCAATTCTTCTGCTGTAATTTTCACAGCCAGAATAACTTAATGGGAAAGTGACACAGGTCGCCAAGGTAGTATAAAGCTGAATGTCAGATGGTGACATATGGTGACATAAAATCCTCAGTGGCTGTAACGTTATCAAGAGACTCGGAGTCTTGCACTTCCCCAAAGCCAATGCTATCTACAACCAGCTCTCACAGCATTTGCACTAGGGGGACTGCTGATACGAATGAGGCAAAGCTAAATGAAGTTCAAGACCTGTTGCCAAGGGGTGGAAAGGTTTAAGCACAACAGATGCCTCAGCTTGACAACAAATTCTGCAAGGACTCAAACAGAAATGGGCAATTACTGCCTTATGTTCCAGTTCTTAATCTTAAATTATAGGATAGTTTCCTAATGAGGGGGAACATTGCCAGAGACAGCTGTGGTGGATGGAAGGGAACACTGCTATAATTACAGCTCCCTGCACATCGGTGACAGAAGTTCCCAAACTCCAAGGGGAAACACCTTCATAATGTTTGTTTTTGCAGAATCAAATGACATTTTCAATTTGCAGTGGAATGGAAATGTTTGAGTATGTGAGCCTTTTAACCAGATTGCGACCCTACATGGTGCATGTTGGGAGCTGGACTATGCTGGCAGAGGCGAGTTAGTGTGCTGGGATCTTAATTCAGGTTCACAAGATATGGCAGTGTGATGGAGAGAGAGAAAAGAGAAACAAGGAGACAAGTCTTGGGCAGAACATCTGATATGGCAAAATCAAAACAAACTTGTTTCTTTCTTTGAGGACGACTGCTAGCAGCAAGGGCATTGAATGTTTCATACATTTTCTTATGACTCAGAACATGTTGATGGAAAGACTGAGAAAATGATTCTTGATTTAACACATTTTTTGGTCTTTGTGAGCTATACAGTCAGAGACAGTGGTTTACAACATGTGGTCTGCAGGCTCCCAAGGTTCCACAGATGATTTCCAAGGGCTGCAGCAGAGGTAACTAAAAAACAGGCTCTTGTCTAGTCCCCATCCAAGGATCTGCATCTCTCCAACAAAGTTTATAGGGGTCTATAGGGGAAAGAAAGCTCAAAAACATTGCCTTTACACTACTACTATTACATGAAAAGAAATGGATGATATTTTTCCAATTAATATTTTCATTTACGACTCAGCTCCTACTAGCATGATGCATAACTATATTTTCAGAGTATCCTTCCTTCAGCCGGTACACAGAATAAGACCTGGTTATGTAATGAGCAACTGTTCAACGATTTGTGTTCTCCTGGTTGTTTAGTGAGACTTCAGACTTTACTGTGCTGTATTCTTTTGCTCTGAAGGAAGAATTGTTTGTTCCTAAGTGTATTTATTGGCATTTAACATCATAAAAACTGAGTATTTCACGAATACTTTTAAAGACCTCCAAACTCTGAGGTGAGTGGATAAAAAATGATGGAAAACATAAAATAATTTTAGCAGCCAGTGTGAGGTATTAAAAGCTGATCCTTTCAAACACTGGACATTTAGGGGAGTTTTTCACATGGACAAAACACATAGGCCCCCATTGACTTTAGTTATAGCTCTGAACACAGCACTTTCTCACACTAGGGATCACATTGATCACCAGGGAAATTAGGAGCTTCCAGGTAAACATATACAAAGTTTGCCTGGCATGCAAAGAGTTCCGGAGCAGTGGGACAGTGTTCAAGGCAGCTTTTAAACCCCAGGGGCCATTTATCTGTACCACATCCTCTCGCTGCCCTCAGCTTTAAGTTCTGTACCTCTGATTGAGTCAGTCCTTACTTCCACTCTGTAAACGTCCCCCTCAATCATAATCTTCTTGCACAGCAAATCCTAGGCCCTAGCAAATCCAAGATAAACGGGCCACAGACACCAGCTCCATGTACAGCTTGTTGCTAGGACTAGCATTGTTGTCACTCCCTCTGTCTCAGCATCAACGTCCCCACTGCCTTTCTCCCTTTCTCCAGTGCCATCTCAGCCAGGCTCAGCCCCTCTGGGTACTGCCCAGGTCCCCCAGCTCTGATGCTCCCTTCCAGCCTTGCAGTTTACTTCATCTCCAAGGTTCTGCCCCCTTCTCTGATGCTGTTTTAAATCTTTCATCCTTCCCCCTGCCACCTCCAGGACTGGTTTCCACTAGGTATTCTGAGGCTCCCACTTTGCAGCAGGTTCCCCTTGCCTCCATCGTGGCAGACAAGGGATGCTGGTTAGAAACCACGCTGTGCCTCTCTCAGTTCAGATCTCAACATTGAGATGACCTGCCACAGAGCCTTGTAAAATCTGTAAGGGAGAAAACATTACCTTAAATTTGGACTGGAGTGTGTTCAAGGCAGACGAATCATCAGGGAGGTTAACTGCTAGAACTGTGAAGGTTTCTGTTGAACATTTGTGAATGACAAACATTCAAGGGTTTTCCTCTGCCTGAGCGATCTGTGGCTGGATTTGGGGAAAGAGTGTAAAAGAGAGAGCCCTTTCAGCAAGACCACTTCCCCCTCCTCTCCCTATCCCTCCTGACTGCAAAGGCCAAATCCTTGCTCCAGACGCCTTTGACCGAATGAGGTAGACATTTCACTTTTATCCTGTACCTGAAAAGACCAGCCATGTGTATGTAGATGTACCCAGTAGAGCCAGACGGCTCTGAACAGCTCAATTCTAGGAGCTGAATTCAGAAGTCATAACTGGCTATGAATAGGGCTTTGTGAGGAGTGCAGACAACTTTAATAATACCTGGAGCCACCTGCCTCACCTACAATAATTGATTTTATTCAGAGAAATCTATACAAAAACTGTTTTAGTACAGCCTACAGTAAACAGGGATTTGTTTTACCCTCCTCCTCCCCATGTAAATTGTGATAGATACAGCCTGACATCATTGTAATCTGGGAAACAGGTAGTTAGGAGAGGCATGGCAGCCACACCAGCACCTAGCTTTCGTCTGACTTCTTTTTGGTCTTTGATCTCTTAGCTGGATAATTAAGAAGCTTGAATCAGCACAGTGCCAAAATAGGTTGTGCCTTTTTTTCATTCCTGTGGTACTCAACATTCAGCGAAAAAAAGGGTATTGCTTGTGAGTCTTTCAGCTCTGTTCGTTTAGGTGACCATATAAATGTGTGCTGTGTTTTATTATGGACCCTCCTCTTTCTTCATTTCCTATTTTAAGATGAATTGAGGGGGAAGAAAATATAAGCCTTGACATCACATTTTGCAAAGGAAGCAAATGCACTCCTCCCCAAAACTGAATGAATGGCCTTTTAAGGTGACTGCTGAATTAAATTCCTGTATGATGAAATCAACAGGCATGAGAAAGTCCTTATTTCCGAAAAAGAAAAAAAGCTGCAGGGATAAAAAAAACAACAAAAACCACCCAGTGTGTGATTGCAGGACTGAGAGCTGAATAGGAGCTGTTTACACTGACTCAATAAAATACACTTTACTCAGCTTTGGTAGTAAGGCAGCTTCACAGGCTGAAGGGAAATGGGGATATACATATTCTGAGCCTGTTAAGCTTCTCTAATGTAAGACATGTGCATTTCATTGAAGTCCTGAAATACCTCACTAAGAAGAAAGATGATTGAAACCCCAAGCACATATTTCTGTTTATCACACATTACATATTTTTGACATACTTTGAGAAGTACTGTATACAGCCAACATCAGTTTTATATACATATGCCTGTGTATATATATGCAGCTAAAACCTACTTTCTGTAAAGACCTAAAATACCCTTAAGACAGAGGAAAAATAATCTCATTAGGGGAATGGGACAGTCTGGACATTCTCAGGATAGAAGCTCCACCCAAGCACAGCCTGTCGCTTTAGCCTTGCAGGGGGAAATCACAGTGAACCAAACCACCATGAAATAGAAAAATTAAGCAGTATCCCTGAAATTTGGGGAAAAAAAAGCCAGAAACCTCCACGAAAGCCATAAATTCCCTAGAGTTCAGGAGGTCACCAGTGATTGATTAACACCGCTGAAGCACTTTTCTATAATTTTTCACAGGGATATTGCAGAAAGACGAGAACATTATGAACATGAAATCTGGCTTCATTCTTTCCCCTCTCCTTATACCTGCTGTCCCAGTGGAACTTCAACACCTGGGTCTGTACCAGACCTTTCTCCATGTCTTCCATTGTTGAGACTTCTCTTGTGGCTGGATTGTCTGGCTTGTTGTTAGAAATATGAGCTTTAGGGCAGCAGAGGTCCTGTTAGGTGTTGATATTTTTCATATTATTCCATTAACTAGGCTTGCTTTAAGTAAGGTTAGACCAAACAGTGATAAAACATTGATGTCTTATCTTAACTGCTCTCAGCGTTGCTACAGGTGATGGTGCTATGCCAGAGATAGCTGAATGTTAGGGGAGGGTGGCTCTTTTAGACAAACCTACATCTTCAGGAAGGAAGGGAATGTGACACCTCGGTACAGATTTAGTTTCAAGATAAATCAAGCCAAAAGCAGTGATTTTCTTTTTTTTTTTTCTTCTTTTTTTTTTGTATGTAATTCATCCTCCTATGACAGATTTACAGGTGGTAATTTAGCTACTTGAACAGTTCAAATAGGGAATGGAGAAGCAGCTGAATGATGGCTAGAAGACCTTCCTGAGGCTAGTCACTTCTATCACAGCAGGCAGGGGAACACTGCAGACAAAGCTACTTTTTGTGTCATAATCTGGAGCTAACCCTGAATTGGATGTCTCAGCAGGGGATGCGACAGCATTACACTCTTTTAACTCCTGTCATTTTTGCTCTCTGTCTACTGAAAGAGTGAATTCTGAGTTTTGGACCCTACGTATATTTTATCCATAGCAACCACAACACTTCCCTCAGATTTGCTAAAATGCAAAGCTTTAATTTAGATCAAGGAAGATGGATCTTCCCCCAATTCACTAATTGTGAGCTTGACTGAAATTTAGAGGTAAGCATCTTTGTCAGCAACAGGGCTTCCTGACGGCCCTTCCCATCTTAAAACCTCCAGACTCTGGCTTAGCAGCCCATGACCTTTCCAAGTAATCAGTGGGAAAGTGCTGAAGAAAAATTGCAGGGTGATGACTCACTCTACCACAGATTGGTTGCTTTATCATTTTCTAATGCTGCTGATGGGAAGATATTTTCTATTGTGAGAGGTTTGTTTTCCTGCTCCATAGGAACAATGATCCATAAGGATTTCCTGAGGAGTGACTTCTCCTGAGAGTAAGATTTCTTGTTTCTTAGCCCCTGGAAGACTAATTGAGTTACCCATCACACAGTAACTTATTACCTTCCTGTTCACTCTTGCCTTTTCAACACCTACTATATTGCAGATGACTCCTCATAGGACACAGCCACTGGGAAACAGGGTGTGACAAATGAAAAACCTTCAAAAATCCACAACGGAAGAGGAAACTTGTGGAATCCGCTGGAGAAATCAGGGGACCTATGTGAAAGACAGTGTGGGGGCTTGCACATTAGAAGGGAGCAACACTGTGGGTTCAGTCCTGGCTCTGTTCAGTCCTGGCCTTCGGTGTGAACTCCAGCTTGGAACAGGTGATGGCACAGGACTTCTTTCTGTCCTGATCAGATAAAGTGCTTGGGACTTCTTAAGAAAGCAAAAGCACAGCAGCAGTCAAGGTTTATCTCTTTGGGCAGAGGGTTCAAAGCCACTGCCACCGCTCATTTATGGCCTGGGTAAGGACTCCTCTCCTCTGATGGTCACAGATTGCAATGTTTCATTGCAAGCACAGCTGCCTGTTTGGGGTGGTTTACACGCACAGCTGCACCTGCTAGACTAGATGTTAAGAAAAGAGATGTGTTCTGAGGGATATAAAGACATTGTCTGATCTGTGATGGATTGTATGGCCAAAAGACCATCCTGTGTGACCTCCTGAGGGTGAGTATTGGTAAATATGTGTGTGTGCCTTTAGGTTGGTGGGGTAGAAGAGATGTCAGTCACACTGCATAGCTCGCTATTGTCCAGTTTTTGCTCCCAGGAGGCCGGGAGGAGCAGCTGTACTGCAGAGATGCCAACCATCAGGAAAATACAGCAATTGTTTAATGCTATTTGTCTTCTAATTTATTTACCAGAGACACATGTAATTCTCAATGAAAGCCAGTTTGCTGAGGAGAAAAGTCCTAAAAACACCCTTCAATTTGCTAATACATTTTTCTTATTAAATAGGATTCTTATGTTTTAGAAAAATTAAACTGTATTTAAAAAACAAACAAACAAACAAAAACCCCCAAACGAGTGAGTGGAGAGTGAAGTACCTTGTCAACTCATGCTGAAAGAAACGAGTAGTGGAAAGTAGGTCAGCCAGGTCTCATCTTTTTTTTTCTAATTACCTGGCCCAGCCAGGATGGAGCTCCCATTGCTCTGGGAGTGTCTGGTCCCTGCCTCAAAGGCTCCCACGCTGAAGGGTGAATGGTCACTGTGTAATTGCATCTGAAGGAGTTCAATCACGGTCTCCATGCAAATGCAGCTGCTGGCTTGGTGTTTGCCAGGGCAGGTACTGCAATCTCCTTTGTGTTTACGTACAGATATCAGTAATGGCTGGGACCCCACGGAGAGTGCTGCCAACCTCTGTACCAAGTGGAATTAATTGCAGGATAGAGGCCCACTGTGGAGCTGATAAGAGGGATCTAGAAAAATGACGAAGGCCAGACAGCATTAGATAAATGGTGGTGAGAAAGCCTGCATTAATAGCAGTAATGTAGCTGTGCTTCCTGAAAAGAAAGCAAGGAATTCCCTGGTGTGGACATACATGCCAAAATGCATCCTGAAATCCTCAATAATGAGGCAGGAAGTGGTAAAATCCATCATACGAAATGAACAATATGTTATTTTTTCCAGTATCAAAAATATTTTTTAGGTCCTAACTACTACATAAGAACCATTTTATGGCAAATCAGATTTATTTTTAATTCCATACCAAATTTTTCAGTGATGCAGAGCAAATGGAATTTCTGTACACTAAAGAGTTTTTAGGAGCTTTGTTTCAGTCTAGATCAGCACTTTCCCTTATAGGTGCATTATTCAAAAGTACTCAACACTCTTTCAAATATTTGCACAAATTGAAATGATGTTTTAGTAGTTTCCCAGTCAAGTGACCAGAGAGAAATGCAGAATTATGATAAGCATGTGTTTCATGCTGTGTGGAGTTAGGTAATTTCTCATTAAATTTCATCACTTTGTGTGATTTTGTTTAGTTGACTCCATGACTGAAGCCAGTGTTGATTCTGAACCAGAAGAGGCCTCCAGCTTTGTACCTAGGTAGCCTTGGCTGGCTGTTCTGAGAACCTCCTACCAAGATTTCTCGTTGCTTCTGTTGTAAAGGCGCTCTGTCTTTTCTCTGATGAGTGGATCCACTGGGTGCTGCTGCCTGAGTTCACTCAGCAGAGTAACCCTGAGATTCTTCTTTGCTTGTAGATAGAGAGGAAGGAGGATGCTAACTAACTTCTCCCCATTGTGCCCCAGAGGTTAGGCACCTTGCCATATAGAGATGTTATCAAAAATGGAATAATTTTATAAATAAACTGTGAATTAACAACCGTCTGGATAAATGAAGGCTTTGGTTCAAGACTGATGCGTTCCATCTTTAAGAACATTCTCTAAATAAACTGAGTGTTTTCATTTTGTACTTTGTTATGATTCATCACATTGTGGTTTATTTAAGTCTTTCAATGCTCTCTCTTCCATTTGCTGAACTTTAGATATGGAATTAAAACATGCTTGACTGCACAGACTTCCTTTATATTCGGAGGAGAAGCCATGTAGCTATCATAATGGATTAAGACATCCTACATTAAAACCCTGTCACTTTTGCAACTACATTTATGCAACAAGACAACAGTAGCTAATGGGTCTGTCTAAGACACTGAGTTGAATGGACAATTTTTTCATAGCTGTAGTAATTATGAATACTCTGTAAAAGGCTGCTTTCCCAATTGTAGCCCAAGAAAACTGAATACTGTTCTCTTGCAAAAAATGCTCTGCAAGTATTCAGCCATCTTATTCCATTACATGCCATTACAAAAAAAAAAGCGATTTGTTTATTCATGGAAAGTTTATGCACATACACTACATCTTTTCAAAGTCCCTAATTACTGCTTTAGCCTGCTTTCTGTCAAAGGCACAGCCAAGAACTTTTCTGAAGAATTGCTTCTCCATTTATCCACCATGAATAGCCCATAGCACTAATAGGTGCACAGTCATAAGCATAATCATCATGCATAGATGATTATCAATTCAGTAATCAATTCAGTGATCATCAGTTCCTTCATGCAGGATTCCAGTAGCCACCTCTGCTCCCTGGCTTTAGGCACAGCAGAGTTATGGGGTGATCCACTCACTTGCAGGGAAAAGGCTTCTTTTGAGGGGCATCCCCCAAAATATCAGGACCAAACTCACAAATCTATCCAAAACAACTTCTTCAAGAAGTGAGTTTTTTTAGGAAAGAATATCCGTGGTGTTGAGATAATTTCACAATAAACTCCTTCTGGTCTTACCAAACATACCAACTTCCATTTGGTATGTTGTTATGTCTTAAGCCATTTATTTACTGTCTAGTGATGATTCATATAACTATACAGTGCTGCCAACTGAATTCCATTGCCATGGGAATATGTATTTGCAGACCTTTTAAATAGTTGAGATAAATACAATAAACGATAAAACCACCAAGAAATAAATGGACATAAAATGGGAGATCACTGGCTCACAAACTGGAATTAAATACACTGAATTTTTGAACCAGCACTAGCCAGCACAAAAGTAACTCAGGTTATTCCACAGGTTCACAGGTTATTCCGAGTTGGAAGAGACCCACAAGGATCATCTCGTCCAACTCCATGAGCTGCTTAATAATACACTACAGGTAGAAAAAAACTACAATTCTTTTTGCAATAAATCAGTCAGATCACTTTTTAAAGAAGGGTAATGTAGGCAAGTATTTGCTTCCTACATAACTGAACCTTTTTCAATAACATTCAGTTCTCCAGCTTGGTATTTCAGGGAAATAAAGAACACCCAGCAAATTGCATGTAAGTGTCATGTCCAATAGACTGTTTCTATCCCTGTGTCTTTGGTGAAGATGAGTAGTATCTAAAAACAAGCATGGGCATTAGAAATATGAGCATATTCATAAAACAAGAAGTCATACAACTGGGCTTTCTAGGTCTATCTATCTATCTATCCATATATATATATATATATATATACATATATAAATAAAGTGGGTTTATTAAGCACATCATATAACTGATATGTTCCCATGCACTATAAAAAATTGCTATCAATGTATAACCAAACAATACATGCTTCCCATATATTTGACCACAGTTTTAAACCACAGTTTTTACAGCATTCCATTGGACTGCCAGGGGGGAAAAAAAAAAAAGTGTTGGCAAGGAGTTTAGAAACATCCTGTCCAGGAAGACTTGATGCTGCCGGTTAATTGAAGAAGGACACTTAATGATCTCATGATCCAGAAGTTGTTTCAAAATACTGTATCTATGATAATATGCAAATAACCTCAACCTTAATTTTTCCACACTAATGTAGATTATACATTAAAATCTATACACTATAAGGAATGTGTCTGAAGTTTGGCTCTGTAACAAGCATATCATTTCCTCAAAAAGTCTCCAACACTTTAGTTTTCTGTTATTACAATAATATCAGAACTTTCCTGATCTGGAAGTCCAATGATATGTCTCGGGTTATGCTAATGGATCTACTTTGAAACAAGCTCTTGAAATATTCTTGGCTTATATAGTGGATTCATCATCAAAAAGACCATTATCTTCCATTATGAATCCCAAATGTCTACATAACTGATTCTTTCAGAACTGTGCTCTATTCCTAGTATTGCTCAGTCATCATACCAAAATCACTAAGTACTTTTCTCTTCATGTAAAATAGAAATTCAGAATGATGCAATTCACAATACAAATACACGGAAGTAATCTGAATTAAGTTTCAGCATTTTCCTTGACCTACATTTCCAGTTTTAACTTTCTTCCACATTATGCACCAATAATTTAACTAACTGGATTGAACTACCTATAATGCATTTTGAGTATTTCTATACTATTACTTTCATATTTTAGCTGTTTGTGATTTTCTTATGAAACACAGTTTTGAGGGTTTTTTTTTCTGTTAATAGAAAGATTTGACTGTTTGAGATTGTATAATGCTTAAAGCCAATTGCAAAATTCCCACTGTCACCAATGGCAGTAGCCTTCAGCCAATCCCAGGTGCAAACAGATGCCAATTCACACATGGCTTAAACAAAAGGGAAAAAAAAGAGTTTGCTTTCTACTTTTCGATAAGTATTTTATATCACCTTTTGTTGCAAAGGACAAGTGAGTAGGTCTATTGGATTAACTGGAGCTCTATGCATTGGTGTGTTCAGCTTAGTGGCTGACACCAGATAAACTATTACCAAAATCCAAAAGACAGCTGTAAATAAGTCATCCTCCAATGAAAACCAGAGATCAACCAGTGAACTGTAGAAGATTGTATTCATTGATTGTAGCCCAAGGCTTCCGTAACTGGTTTTAGGCTGGAACCTAAGGGTCAAATACACAAGGAATATCTGAAATTGAAAAGTGCAACTAAGTATCTGAAAAGTTACATTCAGGAGGTGTATGTTTGGTGCTCTGGTGCCGAGACACCAATAATTTTGTTCATACAAAGCAGCTGCTCAGGAAAAAAACTGGAAGGATTGTCTGACTACCTTGGACAGATTACCCATGCTTGTGTGGTAGATTAAACAGGAGTGGTGGTACACATCCTTCCTTCTGTGAAATCCTTTGCTCCTAACGGTTGTGACAAAAAATTAATTTTGTTTAATCAATTCATTTAAGTGCCAGGTGCAGCCTCAAAGGGCAGATGTGGGAGCCAAGTCACATGCCAGTCAGAAGGGCATGTGCAGCGGTGGACTCGGACCTCCCTACCCAGAGGGAGCAGGGTCCAGGCTGGTCCAACTTGTGGCCCAAAGGGAGAGACTTAGCTCTTTGGAATGAATTTGGAGAGGATTCCGGATTATAGGTAGGCTAGTAACAATATCAGAAGCTACAATCTCATTTTTGCACGTAAAGGAAACAGAATGAAGAGACAAAGTGATTAAAATGCCAGTAAGTGGCACAATCTGCAATGCTTGGCTTCAGTTGTTCAGCATTTGTACCCAAGGCCTTGACGTGGCATACTGCTACCTCAAGTCTAGTGTCAAGTACTAGATGAGCGGTCACTTTAGTATTTGCAAGGACAAAGCCCGATTGAATGTCCCTAGGGTGAGGTAGATATCCTTTAACTGAAAGAGGACAACTGAAAAATACCAACCTAGGCTGCTGGGACCACAGTGGCACAGGGGACACAGTACTTCTTTCCCGTCAGAACCTGTCATTGACTTTGCTTTTTATAGAAACAATGTGCTGATATGAGTAAAGAGAATAAAGAGCTGACTACTGTACATACAGAATTGGTGCTTCATTCATCCTGTAATATACTACTAGTATTTATTCTGTAATATTTTACTATTATTATTACATAATATTTGATTTACTATGTAATATTTCACTTCTAAAATTAAAAAACCTCATACTATTTGGCATTTATGCAGGAAATAAATGTTAAAATCATTCTCATTTCAAGAAAAATTATTTTCCTTTTAGAAAGCATAGCTCCTTTCCTGAAATGAAAAAAAACCAGTAAGAAAATGTCACATTGCATTACACGTCTAAGTATTTTTTTTACCTGATCTAATATGCAAAGCATGACAGCAGTACCTTATTCTACACTTGCTAAAATAAACGAGCAGTAAGCCTGGCTCCCCAAAGGCCTTGCTCTCACAGCAGTGGCAGTGTGAGTAGACCCTTTATGCCCGTCATACTCTGCTCAGACATAACCATTCATCAGTGTACGTTCGTCTGCAGCGCTGGTTATTAATGATTATGCATCTGGGGATATGGAAAGCCTCTTAAGGATTTACTGAGACCTGCCCAACCCCAGTGGGGTTTACTTATTAACAAATAAACAAACGGAGAACTGGAATTACAGGACGCATGCCACACACTATTGCCTTGCTCCTGGTCATCCGAGCAGTCATTGCCACTGCCTGCAAGTAAAGGGGTAGAAGGGCCAGAGGGGCCTTTGCTTAAGCCTTCAACTCCCTGGTGTAGGAAATGTATTTTCAAATCTGTCAGCTCGCCATCTTGCAGCCGTGACTCTTGTACAAACAACACATTAGACAGTGCATTTTTCAAATACTGGAAGCCTCCTGTGTTTCCGAAGCTGAGAGTCCCACACCGATGAAGGAAACTGCCACGAAGGCTGTATGTCACCTCACTTAAGGAAGTAATCGTTTGTGGTTTGAGTGCGTGGCCAAGGGTTAGGCTGCCTTCCTGCTTCTACTGATCTATATTCCCTGCTACGCCACTACAACTGCACAAAGCAACCATTTTCTACCTTCAACAATAAGTGCATGTGTGTGCCTCTCACAAGGATCACATCATTGGGTCGTAATCTATCAAAGCCTCTTTCTTTACATAATTGAAGTAATGGATGTATACCAGGACGATACAGTAAACACACTACAAAACAAGAGATGCTGTATTTTTCCCGTAGGAATTGTTCAATAGAAGCTTGTGTTCATAACTTTCACAGCATTTTATAAGCATTTGCTGATGAATGAGGCTCTTTCTTATTGTTGCAGAACACTTTTTTTAAACAGCAAATGGCAAAACATAAAAGGGAGCCAAGAGGTGTACATTTTATGTTGCTTCATTTGCATATCCGTGGAATAATCTTGTAGGTGGCAGCCAAAGATGACAACCACGAAGCCAGCAGCAACAATAGTTAGGACAGAATCATTGAATCATAGAATGGCTTTGGTTGAAGGGACCTTTAAAGATCATCTAGTTCCATCTAGTCCCCCTGCATGGGCAGGGACACCTTCCAGAAGACCAGGTTGCTCAGAGCTCTGTGTTACCTGGCTTTGAACACTTTCAGGGATGAGGCATCCACAACTTCTCCTGGCAACTCGTTCCACTGCCTCACCACCCTCACAGTACAAATTCTTTTTGTAATATCCAATCTAAACCTAGCAGCTCTCTGTTGAAGCCATTCTCCTTTGTTCCGTCACTACAGAACAAGAGTGACAGTAAAGAGTCCCTCTCCTGTTCCTTGTAGGCTCCCTTCAGATACTGGAAGGCCACAATTAGGTCACACTTTAGCCTTCTCTTTTCCAGTGAATAAACCCAATTAATCATCTTAGCCTTTCCTCACAGGATAGGTACTCCATCTCTCTAGCTGGATACTGTGCTGCTTGTGAGCTTGCAAGGATTTTCTGTTTCATGACAGCCCTCCTTTGAATACAGAAGAACACCACAAATACAGGCTTGACTCCGAAAATTTTATTCAGACAAGTGGCCCTTCTGACTTGCTATGTCTCCAAATAGGAAAGGGTCAATGGATAAGATATCAGGGCCCAGTCAGATGTGACACCAGATGCCTCATACTACTGTTAGCCTATTAGCATTTGTATCACTGTTGTGTTAGGCAGTTTCCTGTGCTACTGAACAAAGCAAAATGGTAGCATTTACAAAATAATCATCCAATGGAAGGAGCAACAGGTGTCCAATAGGCAGCACCCTACAAGGACTGGAGACATTTCTGGTCAGCATAACAAGGAGTGGTCAAAGTGTGGTAAAGACGGTGGCAGGCATTATTGGAAACCTGAGATTTAAGGACAGGTTTGAAGGAGGATGCTGCGCTCATCATTCACTGTTGAGAATCCTCAGCCCCTTTCTTGCAAGAGCTACACTGTTACAGGAGCAGGAATTTAGGACTTCACACCCAGTTGGTAGAATAAAACCGATTATTTCAGCCAGACATTGCTTGGTGTGTAGAGATCAGTCACACCTGCACAGCAGCTCCAAAGGATGCTGCATTCATTGGACTGAGCACCCATGATTTAGGCTGGAGATGCACCACGTGCCCTACAAACCCAGGAGGTACTGGAGTTGCCACGCAGGAGCAGGAGCAATTCAGGAGGCTACAGGCACAGTAATTCCACCTCATCCCATACTGGAGCTAATGATATGTGCAAATTCTCCTCATGAGTCATGTCTGCTTGCATTAAAAAAAAACAAAAACAAAATACCTACATAGTCTTCCTATGTCTCACAGGCAAGAAGAGACTGAAACTGGCCAGGCTGGTTGGGAACGAACCTGGCGGCAACTCTAGTTAGCAGATTTTCTAAATAAGGTGAGTGGGATTTGTTTCTGTATCTGAAGACAAGAGGGACACAGATGGCGGTTGAGTTATGGCAGGTATCATCCTACATTTAAGTTTGGAGAGCTTTTTATTAATTTCATGAAAAGCAGTCAGTCACAAAATTGGGTTTTCCATCTTTGAATCAATTAAATGGAATCTAAAGAGTCCTGAAATTCAGTTGTTTTTAAAGTTCAGTGACATATTTAGTGAAGCCTTTTGCTTTTGAAGGAAGAACAGCGGACCACAGTTGGATGGAATGGAAAAAGGTTGGATTTATTATATTGTATACAGAACACAGTATTCAAAACTCAGGGACACATTTGCATTTGCTTTATTTTTCCAAAATGAACCCAGTTTTGCAGAATCTTCCAAACCCTGTGAATTGCTGTATGAAAAGAGACAACACCCCCCCACACACCACACACACACTGCTATTCACAACACAGAAAAATGGGACATTAACCTCACATAAAACCCACTGGCTTGCAACTTGCTTCCTCATTAAGCCTGTGCCAGTTTTACAGTAGATTTCAAAGGTGCAAGCTCACTTTTGTCTTTCCAACGATCTATTCAAAAAGTAATATTTTACTTAAAAGGAAATTCCCAAGAGAGGCACAACAAGAGAAAAAACAAGTATTATTCATATTGTTTGTTTTCCCACAATATATTTTTACGGGATTGCTGCAGGGGCCATATTCTATTCAGTGAACAACTTCTGTGGTGTAAAATGTCTCTTTTTTGGTATTCAAATAACCACAAAAGCAACGTAGCTATATCTCATTGCCATGGATGTTACCACCTAAACCATCCAGAATGAAAAAAAAATGTTTTTTCTTACCTCATCCACTGTGAAAGGCACAGATTTACAAGATAACATTTGGCCGTCCTGTGACCAACGATAATAAAAATCTCATTCCCTTGGGCACCCAAGAACCACAGCGTATTGTAACACTTCCAGTTCTTAAACAGCGCTGAACCACATTGTGCAGGGCTGCATACCTTTCCAAAAGGATTGTGTTTTTCCTGATGTGATCACAGAATCACAGAATCACAGAATCACAGAATTAGTAAGGTTGGAAAAGACCATAAAGATCATTGAGTCCTACCTATCAGCTATTACCTAACTTAGCCAAACCTATTACCTAACCTGTTGCCATCCTGCTACCAACACATCATCCTACCTATAACACACTACCCTAATATCTAGGTCATGCCACCAAGTACTTCATCCAACCTTTTCTTAAAGACCTCTAGGGACGGTGACTCCACCACCTCCTTGGGCAGCCCATTCCACTGAGAGATCACCCTCTCTGTGAAAAAGTTCCTTCTAATGTCCAGTCTAAATCTCCCCTGACTGTGTCCTCTTGTTCTATCACTTGTAGCCAGAGTGAAGAGACCGACACCCAGCTGGCTACACCTCCCTTTCAGGTAGTTGTAGAGAGCGATAAGGTCTCCCCTCAGCCTCCTCTTCTCCAGACTGAACAATCCCATTTGTATTTGTTTATCAAATGCACATACACACACGAAAGTTGGATATTAGACAGAAAAGAACTGGATGAATGGAAATCTTTGCAAAACAAAGGCAAACTTAGTGTCTTCGTGGTTGTTCTGGTCAGCCTGGCTATGACTTCGCCTACAGAAACATTGCATTATTGAAAATTTTGCTTTTGCTGCTGAAATGTTTATCCTCCTAGTACCAGGGCAGGCTGTTAAGATATAGTCCTAATAATGTCAGGAAGAAATCATACAATAAACACTAAATTAATGTATTTTTGTTAGAGAAGTCCACTTTGTCTTGCGCGAAGGAAAAGGCAAGGGAAGGACCATGTTCAAAAGCACCTTAAGTCTCCACTCGCACACCATAAATACACTATTTGTTTGGGCATAAAATATCGCTGAGTTTAAAGGCTCCAAAGACACCCGGCCCAAACATAAAGAGGAACCGCAAGATTGTGAATCGAAGAGGCAAAAGGCACTTTTCCGCCTCTCTCGGAGCCGATGTTTTCCAGCGCCATTCCTTGGCCGCAGCATTTCCCAGGAGCCAGCCCAGGGTGCCAGGGACGTGCCACACCAGCCCACTCGGGTCGGGCTTGTCACCGGGATTCCCCCTTTGGCCTCCTGCAAGGATTTCACCCAGCGCCTGCCAACAGCTGCGTTCAATTTATTTATTTATTTATTTATAAAGCGAGTTCTCATTCATTTCCGAGAGGCTTGGGCAGAGGGCTGTGACTCCCTGAGGGGTCGCAGAGGGACGAGCTCGGGCGCTCCGCGGGGCACAGGAGGGGCTGGCGGCTCCCGCTCCCCGTCCCCTCACACGCCCGGCGCCAACTGCGCCCCCTCAGCGGCCCCGAGCCCGGCCGACATCTTTGC
>WEKX01026232.1:253746-279708 GCA_013390025.1 Pitta sordida
CCCCCATCCCTCCTCCCCATCCCTCCTCCCCTTTTTCTCCTTTTGCGCCCAAATTTGGGAGCGAGGAATTCGCTGCTGCAGGAATTAAAGCAGCCTTGAGATATGCGGGGGAGGCGGAGGAAGGGGCCGCGGGTGGGACCGTGCGTGGCAGCGGGAACCCGCCTCGCTACATCGCCGCTCCCGGGTTTTTTTCCCCCTTTTTATTATTTCTTCACCCCCCCCCCCTCCTTTTCCCTACCCCCTAAGGCATTCTTGGAGGGCTTTAGGTCTTTCGGGTCCGGCTTTGATGGGCTGCCCCTCCGGCCCAGCCCTTGCAGCCCGAGGGTTTGCCTCGGCTGGTCGTTTCTGAAACAAAATAAAAAGCGTAAAAATAGCAATTTACGGATAAGCTGCCCCATAGCTCTGTGTGAAATGCCTTTTTGAGCGGTTTCTGCGCTCTCCTCTCGCTTAGCCAGCCAGGCTTTTGCAGAATAAATTGGGGGAGTGCTTTGGTGCTTCAGGAGAGCGACTGGGAAAAGGGGGGATTACGGACGAAGAGGGTCAGTGGGCGACTTGAGGAAAAGCGGCTGAACTTATTTCAGCACGAAGCCAACAACTCCATGTTAAACCAGTTATTTTCGAATGTAATTCCGTGAAAGACAGCGTTCAGGAATCTTCTGCAGGCGCTCTGCGTGCTGCCTCCTGCAGATGGAATATCCGTGAGCACTGTCACAACTACCCATTCACTCAATGTTTTCCCTTGGCCATTGGAATCTCCCCCCGAATGACGGCGGCTTTACGTTATGTTCAGTGAAAGAAATGTTTCCACATGCAGGAATTCCTGTAGTCTGTGTTAATATCGGGACCGAGAAGGTGTCAGCTTGTATGAATATGCAGGCTCAGCTCCCGGGAAAGTGAGAAGAGCCACTGTTGTATATCCCAGTTAAAAAATAGACCATAATTCTTTATGCAAGGGTTTTGGTTTTTGGTTTTTTTTTTGCTGTAGTACCACCTTTTAAGTGCTAAATGGTGATTTATGACTAGAACTTTTACTGAGATAATCAAACTAATATTATTGTGGAGTATTTCTTCTTGATAATTCTATCGGCTTAATTTTAAAATTTGTGCCTGCTGAAATTTTAGGAAATAGGGAAAGATGTATTTTTGTGTAGTGTTTAATGTCTTCCACTTCCACTTCCTGCTTAGTTTGTGGGATTACTTGCATCTTTGGCTGTCGACTCCCGAATGCAAGAGCAGTAATTGATCCTGGCTTTGGATGGCTGCTTTTAGTTTTTTTTTAAGCTGACTCGTGAATAATAAAAACCAATCCACAGAAATTGTACTTAGGAGAGCAGGTTTCGAGAAGCCATTGCTTAGGGGAAAATTACTGTCTTGTCTGTGTTGAAACCTCAGTTGCAATGCAAGAACATCACCTGTTCTGTTTGCTACTCCCTATAGAGGAAAGGGTTGTTACTTAGTCGTTTTGAAATGGGTGCAGATGTACCAGGAGCTGTGCGTGTCTGACTGACGGCAGCTCGCAGCATTTCCTTCTGTTTACCCCGAAGTGCAAGGAATGGTACTTGTGGTACTTACTGTCTTACACAGGGCATGCTCGTTCTTCTTGTACTTTATTTTCTGAAGTTGTAGTAGCTCACTCCTGCTGCGGTGCTGTTTTTAATGCGTACTACCTTAAGATACCCATTAGGGCAACAAATAGTTGTAAAACACAGTGGCTGCAGATTCCAAACCTCATTTGAAGCACAGAGTCGGTGATGAAAAAATTTGCCTCGGAGAAGGTGTGGGAGAGAGAGGTTTCTCCTCAGAACTGTAGCGTGACATACGTTTTTAGCTTTAATTTATTGCCAGACTGTTCACTTAACCTGTCTAGACCAGAGATGCGTATGTATGAGGGACATTCTATGTTCTCTAAGTTGGTGCTCCAGCCCCTGAAATAAGCCTGTTAATTGCAAATGTGTTCTCTGTAATTAGAACGGCATTTAGTCACCATTTAAGTAGTTTAGTTAAGCCTCGTTTAAATTAGTAATTCAAATTCGGGGTAGTGTTAAACTGTAGGCGGTCGCAAACTATTCCCTAGGAGGGTTTGAGTGTCTGGAGCAGATGTTTGTGGAGCAGATGCCTTGCAGAGGTGGAGATGGTGGCAGAAGTGAGGTAAAGGCATTTCTCAACTGCAGGGGCCAGGAACTCGGTTCGCAGAAACCAGTGACTTCCTGCTCACCTTGCCTGAGTGAGTTTCATGTGTGTCAGGGGTGAGTCAAATCGAGCTTTATTTCCAGCCCAGGGTTGATGGTCCCTCTGTGATGTCCACAGGTAGCTCTTTTCTATTGGCAGGGGGTGGGGGGGGGGTTAACGGGAAAGAATCTTGTCGTTTTGCCTTCTGCTTTAGTTTAGTGCAGCTGCCCTGTAAAATCGGGTATTTGCTGCATTGTGTGAACGTGGCTGTGAAACTACTGTGAGTTATGACATCGTTACGTCACATTACAATGAGAAGGCAGCCAGTAGGCTCATAAGCACTTCAGAAGACAAGACGTGTCCACGTTCCTTGTGACAGCGTTTGAGCAATGTAAAACACGCCTGACTGAACCGTGTTCTGATGCACATCACGGACTTCCTTCCCACAGAAGGCGCTTAATCTTCTGCTTTTTGTGCATCAGTGCTGTTCCACGCTTCTCAGCGTGCCTTGCAGGAACCTGCCCCCAGCTTCAGAGTTGGGCTGGTGGGGCTGCTGCTCTGAGAGCTGCTTAGGGGGAACGGAATAGTTCTGTTTTTTTTTTTTAAATGGCTTTTTTAAAATGTGGCCGTTTTCATGCCAATTTTCTATCATTTTACACAGAGATAGTTGAGTATGCGTTTGCAAATAATTTTGGAAGCAGTGTTGCAGAACCATGTCACTATGGGTGTTATATTCAGAAGCACTTAACTAAAATAGAACTGAATTATTTCTTAGTGCAGGAGATCTGGACTTTTTTTGGTCAACATTGGAAATAACATCTCAAGGTACAGCTCTTTTTAATTGCCCCGGTTTCCTCTCTTTACACTTGATAGCAACGTGCTTTTTATTTATTTACTTAAAAAATCTAAATATTCAAGGTGTTGACTTAAAACCATGGGAAGGACTGATTTAAATGTTAGGGAGATTTCTTCTTCCTTTCACCCAGTGTAGCTCATGGGGAGGATCAATATTAAGATCCAGCATCAAGTTTTGGTGGGACACTTTTGAAATAGGGCTTTTTAAATGGAAAGATTGCATCATACAAAACGTACAAGACCTGAAGAGGGGAAAAAAAATACTTTACACTGGTCTTTCTTTTGACCACAAAAAAGGTCTAAGGTGACAGTGGTTGTAGAAACATGCTCCTAAAGCAGAGAATAACCCATATGAAGCCTTTTTCAGTGCTGTGGGGTAAAGCATAACAAGAACAAACCAGATAAATATGCTCTTTTACATTGTTGGTGAGTGTTGAGCTGTGAAGTTGTAGTTTATCAAATTACAATCCAAACAGTCTTCTGTGTAGAAGTAAGTTTGTCATACAGTGCTGTTATTATAAAGAGATCTTTCAGAAAGGCAGCTGAAGTCATTATGACAGAATTTCTGGGGTGACATTTGCCTGAGAAAGTGGTTTTGGTCATTACAGTTGATGCTGAGAAAAATGTAAGGCAGCATGAATGTTGTCACTGTGTTATGGGCAGGTAGATTATTGGAAGAGTAACGCATGAAATATTACTTATTTTTATGTCTTGTACATTAAAATATCATTCATGTAATGATTCATGTTGAACTTGTAATAAAATGAAACTTGACCAAGTGGGGTAGTCAAAACTGGCAGTGCTTAGGGTAACGTTAACATAAAGTCTAAATTAAACCTTTTCCAGTGCTGGCCAGTTGCAGGGTTTTAATCTCATTTTTGCATAACTTTTCATGGTGTGAAGGAAATTTTAATGTGCCCAGCAGTATCGCCTGCTTTCCCTCTTGTTCTTTCTTAAGAACCTTGTTTTGCGAGTCCATAGATCACACGGGTATAACTGGATTGCAGTTACATCTTGTCTTGATTGTGTGTTTTTTCTGCATTGTAGAAAAACCTCCAGCGTTCATAGGCTGGTGTGATCAGATGAGCTTGCTGACGGAATGGAAAGTGAACCTTATGGTAGAGTAGTTTAGGGCTGGACATGTGAGCTGCTCTCCCTTGTTGGATGTACAGTTGTCAGGAGTGATGTGAGGGAAGCCTGAGCTCCCCCCTGATGGTGCAAATCTCTGATGGTGCAAACCCTGGGCAAGTTCTGAATCCTTGAACTTGAGAGGAGGCAACTGCTCTCCCCGCCCTCACAGCCCTGGTCCTTACACCCAAGCGAGTCAGTTCATGGGACTCAGCTCACAGTAACTGCCTGTTTCTTCTTCAAGATCATTTTTCTTTCTATTAGTTGAGGTCCTTGAACCTTTTGTATCATGCAATCACAGAAGTGTTGGCATGGCAAAACAAATTCAAAGAGGTGGAGCTTCAGCCAACCGTTTGGGCAGCAGACAAATAGGGCCAGTCTTGGCTTGGTATCTGTGTTAGACGGTGGAACATGGCAGTGCTGCAAAGGGATGGGAGCTTATTTTCTCTTCCCGCCCAGACACTGAATCCTGACATAGGCTAGAAGTTGGGTTAGTGTGCCCAAGGCAGCAGAGATACGCTTTAGTTGATCTGGTTGTACAACTTGTTTATTTCCTCTCTACCAGTGGTTAAGACAGGGAATGAGGAGAACTGTATCCTGTTGGAGGAATTAGTGCTGGTGGTTAAGAATGTAGTACTCACCTGTGGATGCTGAGCTGGTGACTTAGCTGAAGATAAACACAAGTGGGCAAAGTTTAATGGCTCTCCTGCAGCAGCTGTTGCTCCTTGAGCCCTGAATGGGTGAGGTGACTTGCTCTTGATTGTCTGCTGTTGCATCATTGCTCGTGTGATTTGTATTGAAACTGAAATTAGCATTGGGACTTTCTAGAGTGATTTGCAAAACTAAAGCCCTGACTAATGATGGCTGCGGAAATCTGTAGCCCTGACCAGACCCTAACTGATGATTTCTTAAGTAAGTGGAAATACCAATTGTAGCTGACTTCCTGTGATGGGGGAAAAAAAAAAAGGCAGCTGTGAGGCACTAAATTTGTTGTAAAAAAAAAAGTAATCTTCTGGAGGATTTCTGAGAGCAGAGAACTTTTTGGCTCTGTGACCTTATGAATACTCACTGTAAAACAAGAATGCCAAACTCGGAGTCTCAAAATGACTCAAAATCAGTTTTGATTTTGGCTTGAAAGTAATTTAATGTTTTCAAGTTTGAGACAGTGAAAATTTTCGAAGCAGAATGTTGCCAAGAAACCATCCTATTATTTCTCCCTCTCCCCGGCTTCTGGAAACAAACACTTCCTCATTGTGGTTAGTGGAGGTGTGCTAACAGACCAAGAGATTCAAGAGTGTCTTAGTTTCTTCTTTGGAGGCTTTGCCAGATGGTGCAAAATCGAGGTCTGAGTAATCCTGTGATGCTGGGTAAAGGGGAGCCATCCTGTTGCCTCCTGTGTTACATTTTTAGCACTTAGTTGAGGGAGAACTTGGAGGAGAATAGTCTGCAAACTGCTGCAATATGGTGCTGAAGTTCACAGTCACCTCCTACTGTTCCCTGTGCCAAGTACTGACCTTCAGCACTCTGGTTTGCAATTCTTTGAGCATCTGTGGACATGCAAGTTTTCAGGGCAGTGGAAGGAACCTGCAATTTCCAAGTGAGTGCTGGAAGCAATGAGGAGCAAGACCTTAGAGAGGCTGGCACAAAAACTAGTTTATGGTTGTTCTTTGTACAGTTGTGGATTGTGAATAAAAGGAATCTCCTCTTCAGTCAGCTAAAGGAAAAATTTCTAAATGTTACAGTTCAAAACAGTGGTGAAGACAGATTTTTGAAAGGAGGAGGAAGTAGGAGTAACGAGTCCCCATCCTATAAAAGTCTGGCAAGGAAAGCTGGGAATTTCACCAGGGACTTTTTCGTTATGAGCAGTTTCAAATCTAGCAAGTAATTTTTGATCTAGATGTTGGTTTTCCTTTTCATGGTTTGAACAGGGGCTCTGTGGAAGGTCTTTTTGATTTGTGTTCTGAATCCTTGAACAGTCGAAATTTTCAGCTGGTGAGTTCAAAATCATGTCAGCACTTACTATTTTATGGAGACCAAGATGAAGTTATTTGGGCATTAATATGCTATGAAGGGACACCACCGTGTTTGCCCAAAGATCTGTGAGAGTTGATTTGGAGAAGTGATTAAGGCGCAGCTTCTGCAAAGAAATGTTCAGTGGATGGCCCCTACCCTGATTTGCTGAAACATTTTCACTTGGCCCTGTGTCTCTGGCCTCTTGGATAGCGATATTCCTGCAAGGCATCCACTGTTCCCTTAGGTAAAGGTGACTCTCTTTGGTGTGTTCAGTTCTTTCTCACTGTGCACAGCAGCAACAGTCCTGGTTTTCCTGTTGCTTTGGATTGTATTTCTGGTTGTGAGTCTTGGCCATTGAGTACTCTGATGTGGCAGCCAGGTATGGGGAGGATTTAATTCCCACTCTAAAGTTTAGCAGGGCTAATGCTGCAGTATAGCTGCTCTGCTGCTGTACATATTTGACCATGTAATCTGTGCTCTTCATAGCCAGCTGCCTCACTAGTACCAAAACCAGAAGTCTGTACCTGGGAAGCTGCGAAACCAACGGCTTTGGTGCAGTTATCGCCTGGGATGTTTTGCCATCCAGCTGTGGCTTCACTCCTCTCAGTCCTTAGTCTTGTTATCCAAGGCAATTAAACTGCTGGTGATCTGGATGCTCTCAGGTTGCCTTTCGCTTTGAGAAATGTATGTGATGAACATCAGGGTAGAAATTAAATCCTTGGCATCGACTAAATTAAATAGAAATTTCGGGTTTCTAACTGCTAACCTATATTGCAGATTAATGTTGGTTATATCAATTCGATATTGCAGTAGTTAAACCTGGACAGCACATTTTTTTATCACTGTGGACCATTCATTGTATCAGTTGCCACTGCAACCTGCAGGGAAACAATCTTTGAGTTTTACTTACTAACTTGCTCAGTTATTACAATGGGAGCTATCTTTCTGTGGTACCTCTTTAACTTAAAAATAAGCATAATTAGAAACAATGCAGCCAAACAGCTGTTTCAAAACAACTAAGTTTAACGCATGGAGAGGTTTTTAATACTTGGTATAATTCTTTAAAATAACACCTGTGTCTTTCTTGAATCTTCTTAGGCTCAATAGAATTCTTCATATTCCAAATGCAGAACTCGGTGTGGAAATAGTTAAAAAGTAAAGTTTTCAGAGCATTAGTAGTTCAATAATATCCCTCAGAACCTCTCAAGGTTTGCTAAACCTTGTGGTAGAAGTATTGAAACACAAAAATGAACGTTATTTCAGTGTATCATGAAAACTCAGTTTATAATTAAAATTCTGTCTTTTGGTGTCATTAAAATACGGTCCCATGGGGGAAAATGGATGCCACAGAAAAATACCTACTCTGCTTCCAGTGATAACAAATACTCTAACTTACCTTTGAGCTGCCGCTGTGCTCCTTTTCATATAAAAAGGTGTTTTAAACGCTTTGTTGGCGACACCTCATTAATGATGAGATAGTCTTGAGACTTATTTTCATTTTGTCCGAAGAAGTTGCAGGTTTGAGACAAAAGAATTGGTGTTTCCGGGAGTACACTTGTGTTTCACTCTTCTGGGGTTCTGTTTTGCTGCAGCACAGAACTAAACTAAAAGACAAGGCAGGGACATGTGTCTGAAAATTTTAGCTCAAAATGTCTGTCTTGTGGAGGCCTGCAGGACTTCTGAAGGCTTCTGTGAGCCAGAGGGTGAGGTGGTTCAGCATGGAAACTAGGATTGGAAAACAGGATAGCAGATAGAGACGGCTTCTGTGTCAGAATGAGTTGCACCCACCACACAGAAGTGTTCACGCCAGTTATGGCAGATGGGAATTGCCCATGTCAACAGAAGCACCAGTGGTGGGAAAAGATAGTTTCTCTCTTTAAGGGAAACATGCTTCACTCAGACTGTGTTGAAGGTACTTGAGTATTTTTGCATGGGTGATTCACCTCTCATTCGCATTTCTGTGTGTACACCTTAAAGAAATGTTACTAGATCTGATAGTAGCCCTTTAGGCCAGAAATGTAATAATGTTGTTTCTTGTGCTGCCATCCTTCCAGCTTGATGAGGAAGGAGAATGGGATATGCTACTGGGGAGTTCAGGGCATCAGACAGAAGGAAGTGTGGAGTGCACAGCTGCAAATACCTTTGGGAGTCCCTTGGTTGAAATACCCACAGCTGGGTTGCAGGCATCTACTTTTCCTGAAAAATTCACTCCTGTGCTTGGGCTTATATAAGGTGCCCTGGCTGTTACTGCTGCTTCACCTAGAGATTGAGGGTGGGAATCAGTTGGTTTGGTTTTGTATTGGTTTTTTGGTTGTTTTTTTTAATCACCACCTACTGATTATGTGAGTTAACTGATCAGTCTGTGTGCAGATTTTGCAGGAAAGTGCAATGTTAAGGTGAGCCTGAAGGAACTGAAGGAAGCCCAACAGTATTTTATGTTGAAAGGGTATGGCAAAGGAACTAAATGATACACTGCAGTATGACACAGAATCACAGAATATTATGAGTTGGAAGGGACCCACAAGGATCATCTAGTCCAACTCACCATCTAACACCCGTAAAGACTTTAGTGCATTTCTTAATGCTTACTGTGTTTTGTTGCCTTTTTTCTACTCTCTATTGCTAAGTGAGACTCTTGAGATGGTTTCCATGTAGAGACAGTAACTTGCTGGGAGAAGAATTTTCATTTCCTTAAAAATGGCTCTTTTCAAACTCCTGGGTTTGTTGATTTCATAGGAGATAAAAATAGCGTTGAGATAAAACTGTCTGAAACATCCGACCATTTTGGGTTTGATTGGTAAGTTTTAAAATTAATTTTGAGGCTTTTATTTACGTGTCTTTTGGGAAACATCTACGAACTAAATAGACAAGAGACATGTGAAATATGAAATGGAATACAGACAACTTCTTTTTGATTCTAGTTGAAGGAGGGTTTTGTTTTTGTTTGGTGGTGGGTTTTTTTTTTCCTTGGAGGCTTTGTATCCCGGAAACTTTTATGCCTTTTCTAAATTCTCTTTTTTCTTTTGTGTCTTTCATCTTCACCCCTTGGTTCAGTGTTTGTGTTGGAATAAACATTCAAGGAGAGCAGAACTGAGGAGGAGGAGTTCGGAGGGAAGGTTAACACTGGCGATAGACACACCAAGTGATGTGTGTCTGATGCATGGTGTGATGCTGTTCCTGACACGAGGTCCCCAGCTGCCATTTCATTTCAACCCCTATTTTACAGAGTGGAAGATAATCGGTCACTTTACTGTCAAATGTGATTTTGAGTCAGATGCAGATTGCTGTGTGATGGTGGATTTGTGTGTTGCTTTCTTCAGGCAAACCAAGGTGTTTTCTTAAAGCTGGAACAAAGGGGGAAAAGACACAACCCAAGAAGCTTTAAAATTGTATTCCTGTACTTCTAAATTGTATTCAAAATGCACAAAAAAATGTTTAATTAATTTTCAGTGAATTAATTGCCTAGCTGATTCTAGCACAAGTTGAACTGTTAAATAAAATTGTCAATTTCTGTATGTGACTGGCCTGAATATTCCCTAGAGTCATCATGGGTAGAACTTTTAATACATATTGTATATTTCAGTGATACAGGCCTGCTTTTATAGTTCAACAGCCTTCCCCACCTCTTAGTCCCACCATATGCCTGTAATTAGTTTTGTTTTTCTAAATAGTTAACAGACTTCATTTTCCTGTAGTTGTCTGCTTTTGTGCACTTTGACTGCCCTAAGAACTGCAGCACCGGCTGTGTTGGCTGCAGCACTTACAGTCCACAGACTGAAGGCTCTCAACTTGCTTTTTAAGTGGCAAGTGAAGGTTTATTAGTTTGCCTCCTACATCCTCTTTGTTTCCCTTCAGTTTTCTGCCTTCCTCCTGAGCATGCTGCCTGCAGCTCAACAGATGGATTATTATTCTACTCTTTCTGGTCTTTACAGGGCAGAATCCTTTTGCTCTTGGACATAACATGCTTCAGCATTATTTTTAATAAACTAGATGATAGTGTGTGCCATGGGAAAAGAGTACTGTGCTCGCTACGCCTTGTGAGATTTTGAGGAATGGTTGAATGGGAAGTGCATTCACTGCACCAGTGCTTGAAAGTATTGATTATTGACTTAGTTAGCTTGCTGCTAGAGACTGAAAGAGATGCTCACTTCTTAACTCTGGGTATGCATTGAAAGGATTTTGTTGGGGTTTTTTTTGCATCCTTTATGAAAGTGTTTTTAATTTTTTTCCAATGTAGGCCAGACCTTAGGTTCATGTTTGGAAGCCAGATTGTCTTGTAGAAGAAGGCTGCAGCTGAAGCCTGTTTGAGGGAATAGAAGTGCTCATTTCCTTTCCATCAGTGCTAGACTTCTACCATGCAGATTATAGCAGATGTTACTGACCCAGCAGATATTTTTACTTCACTTTGAATAGTGAAAGGACAAACATGTTCATAGATGTTCAGCACAAGTTTAACTCTACAGGCAGATCTGATGATCTTCCCCTTTATATTGTAATTTCCGATTTTTATTGAAATTTTTGATTTCAGGGTTTTTTGTGGGTTTTTTTTTAATTTGAGGGAGTTTTTTAATATGGATTGTGCAGATTTTCTTGTTTTGTGGAGAAAAAAATTCAAGTTGAGGTACTGTGTATTCCATTAACAAATGCTCATGGCTTGTAGAAGCATTACTCCATTAAATACTGCTATGCAAAGCCACTGTTTTAAGAGTGCAGTAACAAAGGCTGTCATGTGCAAGTTGAGCAGTTGCTGTCTGCCTCGGGGACGTGGGAGGACAGGGTAGGGATGTGTATCAGCTGTTTGTTTTGGTGTTTGCCTCCATATTGACAGTTGGAGAAAATGCAGAGTTTGTTAAACTGTAGCGAGGGGTTTTGAAGATGTTGTAAGGCCGCCTTCTTAGCAAGTTCTGGAGGCTTCTGTGTACTGCTGGAGACTTTCAACAATTGACATTGTTAGGAAGAAGTTTGAAAAATGACTGTGTCAGCTATAGTGGCGGAACTATAAGTGAGTACACAGTATGTATTTATCGACCAGTCTTTCTGCATAGAGCTGGGAACTCCATCAGTCTGATCTTATCCCAGCATGATGGGAAGACATTGCATAGACTGGTGGAAGAGTTTGCAGAAATTTAGCCGAAAGTTCTAAAAAGAGATGATCTTAGTGATTAAAATCGTTGTTAGAGCAGGTGCAAATTCTTATGTTTTGGCAGCACCAGCATCTTTTCAAAGTAAACTGTGCATGGAGAAAACCTGCCCTAAGTCCAGGTATCTTTCCAGAACAAATTGACTCCCTAGCAAGTGTAAATTGTAGAAAAAAATACTTTGTTTAGAGCATGCTCCCAGTTCCAGTGATGTGAAACAAGTTAAAAATGATCACTTTTTATTTTCATCATTGCTGACAAAACCCATTGCTACCATATGCCTAATGCAGTGGGTATCTGTGCCCTTTCTAATACTGGTTTATGTTGTGGTCAGAGCTCAACAGTTTTGGGGGTTTCTGTGGTGATTCTGGATACTTCTAAAAATAACATTTCCTGGAAGGCCACTAGGAGGAAAAGAAAGTGTTTCTTTCTCCTAGAATAAGTTTGATTGAGGAGCACTAAAGCCAACTTTGATTGAAAAAACCAGTGACTCCCTGATGTTACACTGCTCTCCTGTTTGGTCTTTTTTTTTTTTTCCCCCTCTCCAGCTGTCTTCATTGATATTTGCTGCTAGTTTGGTTGTGTCATAAATCCTTGAAGAGTTTTCACGATATCATGGTACAGGCTGCTGGTTGCTGCCAGTGCATAGCAGATGCATTTACTCGTGCTGAGTGTGAGCTCAACTCTCAGGTTGCACTTTTTAGAGGTAAGAATTGGCTTTAGCTCACCTTGGACTTCCTCTCCTCTTGATCTGAGGAGTAAGGGATGCCCTTTTGTTAGGCAGTGGATCTTGTGCCAGAGATTGTCATCATTTGGCCCAGATCGTAGTACTTGAAGAATGACTTTACATTTATCATTTCTGGACAGAGGCATGCCAGAATAAAGAAGAAAGGTAAATTATGGCCTCTGGGCAAGGGCAGAGATGATAGACAGGCTTGAGAGGGGGGGGAAAAAAAAGAGGATTTTTTTGATTGTCAGTGCTCTCCCTTAGAACTCCTTGGAAAGCCACTGAAGCTGCCTTCCTTTCTTTCCTTTCATTCATTTGCGCAGTGAGAGCAGTTTGCTGCTGGCTATTTATCCATTGGTTCTGATGATGGATCTGCTCCACAGCTGGTTTATGTGGGCTGTGACATTTGGCTTGAGGGAGACCTACATTAAAATAACATTTGAGTGCAGAGTAGATGCATCGAAGATGCAGCTGCGGACAAATCTGTAATTGTTTGTATGGCTTGCCTTCATTTGTGCTGAGTTACAGCAGAGATGATGGACGAATACAAAGAAGGCCTGATGTAAAATGATGGCTGAAATGCAGCCTGTGTGCTCAGGGATAGGCTGTGAACATTTTTTAAAGCTCAAGAGCAAGAGCAGTATTCGTCAAGAATCAAGTTACATGTGAGGAATCAGTAAGAAAGGATCTGATAGTGAGAGATACCACATGATCATTCTGTGGATCTGGGAATGTTTTGCCTCTTGGATACTGTGTGTGTCTTCTGGCATCTCGAGAAGAGTACAGAGCTGGAGCAGTGTTATGTAAGAGCAGCAGAAGCAGTCAGAGGCATGAAATGGCTTCTTTTGAATGAAGTATGCTAGATTAATCAGGTGGTGTTCCAATGCAGATACTATTGTTCAGCAATAGGAGGTAATTTTGGAATTATGAAGTCCTCTCTTTAACAATATACAGAGGACATTCCTTGCTAAAGGTTCTTTTGTGGATGTTCTGGTTTTGTGATATGAAGAAGAGGGTGCATGGAAGAGAAATTGGTCAAATGCTATTTAAGTGCAAAAAATACCCCCACCTTAAATGCCTGAGAGGGAGAGTTTTGGTGACTGCGTAGGTGTTTAGAGAAATGGAGTTCTCACTTTATTCTGTTGTATGTGCTAGCTTAGATACGTGGTTTTGGGCACTGTTGAGGGCAGGAAGCCTTGGTGTGACTTACGTGGCTGTCCTTGCTGGATGATGGGTTTTGACATGGCTTTTCTCTAGGGCACCCACCCCTCAACTAGAAGCCCTCTGTGCTTGACAGTGTTACCTCGTTTCGAAGTTGAAAGTAGTGATGTGCGACATGATAGTAATACAGTACTTAAGGTGGTTGATACTGAACCCTTGGGGTGTTTACACTGCAGGAGGATCTGTGGTGTGAGTTGTATTCCGGCCTGTACAGCTTCTCCAGCTCTGCTGCGTGTGCATTTGTCGTCACCCCAGAACCCCCAGACTGGGGCTGCTCAGCAGGGCTTTGCTGCTGCCTCTTCTGAGAGGACAAAAAAGCCAAGTGCCCGGTGGGCTGGACTGTTCTGTCTCTGGGCACTGGCAGCACGTGAGTGAGACAGCAAAAACACAAGGCTTTTGTTACGTCAGGTAGAAAAGGGGTGTTCAGTGCCGTGTTGGATCGTAATGTCCATCACAGTGTAAATTTTCTAAAAATTGACTTGGACTCTGGGAGTATGGGATTGATTAAAAAATAAGATGTCAGGGTGCAGAAGTGTCTTGACTGCTGGCCTGGAATTTGCTGTTGAGATTTTTTTTTCTTTTTTTGCTATTAATGACTTGTAATACTCAAACATGGAAAGGTGTTTAACAAAAAACCGGAAATCTAAAAGATCTTCATGACAAGGGTTTGCAGTTAAAGCATTTTAAGTGGCATGTTGGAGAACTAGGGCGGATCTTTTCCCCTCTAAAATAAAAAATATTTTACACTAACGTGGTGAAATGTTGTTCCATGTTCTGGTGAATGCCTGTGAAGAAAATCAATACCCTTGAACCCATTACAGCTTCAGGTGGCTTATGCTGAATAACTGGAGTAAAACGAACTATGGAAACCTGTCTTAATCATTAAATGACGTGGAGAAGTCACGTACTATCTTAGCATGGAATTAGGCTGTCATATGTATAAAACAAACTGAATTGGGGTTGCTAACAAAGTCAACTAAGGGGACCTACAAGAGAGATGAAGAGGGACTTTTTACAAGGGCATGGAATGAGAGGATGAAGGGGAATAGCCTGAACTGACAGAGGGTAGGTTTTGATTAGATTTTAGATAGAAATTCTTTTCTCTGAGTGTGGTGAGTCACTGGAACAGGTTGTCCAGAGAAACTGTGGATGCCCCATCCCTGTCAGTATTAAAGGCCAGGTTGGATGGGGTTTAGAGCGACCTGGTCTAGTGAAAGGTGTGTCTGCCCATGACAGGGGAGTTGGAAGTAGATTATCTTCAAAGCCAAAGCATTGTGTGATTCTGCTTAAAACGCTGTACGCTGAGCATAGTAGATATTCATATTTTGTGTTACTTTGGTCAAATGTAACTAACGTATTCTTTTTTTTTTCTTTCTCACACCACCCCTGTGTCTCTTTCTGGATTGCGGCTGCACCTGTGTGGACTTGTTGCTGCAATGGTTCAAATTCATCATTTTACTGGACTACTTCTGGATGTGTTCTATCCCTTCCATGCCGGAAATGATGGAAACGTGTTGTTTACAAAGTAGCTGTAAGTATTACCTTGATACAGATATTCTACAACTATTGTGGGAAGAGAAGCAGCGTTAGGTTTTTAGTAGGTGAACCGAAATTGGCTGAAGATTGGGAAGGGATAGAAGTTAAGGGGAAGCCATTGTAAGTAGTATGAGAAACATGAGATCTCACTTGGCACCGTGATCAATACAGCAGAAGTCAATTCTTTAACAAAGAAAGAACTAAGTTATTTTAAAAGCTGTTGCAGAAATTAAAGAAACTCAATTCCTAGTTTGTTCTGGTCTGTATAGAAATAGCAAGTTATGAACAAATGCAGCCATTTAAAAAACAAGTGTATTGAAAGCTTCAGTCTTAGTTGTTATACCAGAAATCTGGATCTGACATCCAGCTTCAAGTGTCTTGAAAGTCTGTGGACTATAAAAGGTCATATTAAATACAGGATTAATGCCCAGTGCAACACTTCATACATCTTCATCTTTATGGTTAGTAACATTTATACTTCATTATCCGAAGTTGTGCATTTAATTGCTATAGACCCAGTTAACAGAGCGAACAGCCCAGAAGTTGCCTTCTGTTATTTAGCAGTTCATTCTCCATGATCCAAAAGTTTTTAGAAGTAAAGCTATCCTAAATGTGGAGCTATGTATGAAGGGAAAAGGAAGAGAAATAACAATAAGTCAAAACAAGGATGACATGTAAACCCATTTTTCGGAGCAAAAGAAGCATTAGCTACAGTTAGTGTGGGGGTGAACTGTTTTTGGTAAGCATGACATGTTGAAAGGTGTGTAAATATTGAAATATGCTGGTGGTTGACAAGTAGAACTATAAGGAGTGTCTGACTGTGATTAGATATTTTATGTCTGGTGGGATGAATAGCAGTTCCATATCCATAATAGTTATGAAGGACATGCCCTGGTAAGGAGCTCTTTAATGTCTTAAAAAGCACCAACCTGGCATGGCATGTAACACCTCTGAAGCACTGGCTATTCAGGGGTTTAGACTTGGGTAGATTCCATTTGTCATATGTAGTAGTAGATAGGAAAATTAATTATTTGGATTTTAAATTCCTCACTGATTTTTTTAAAACGTTTTGAAACCTTACAGATGAGACTGTTGCTACATCAAATGCTGATATATTGAAACAAAAAAGTTCTTGATGACACAAGGCAAAGGTTCCTATCTTTAGAGAAGTAATACCATTTGTTGTGTTGTGTATATTTGAACTTGAAACGCTGTCTTTGTAGAGGTGTAGCTTTGCTTGAGAATAATGGTTTGTTTGCCAAATGGCAAGATCAGCTTTGTAACTTAAAGCAGAGCCCATTCTTAGGCTAGTGCTGTTGGATTGCAAAGAAGATAGTTGTTCTTGCATTGAATGCTTTGAAGGGGATATGGTGGATTTATATGCACGCAAGGAAGATTTGCTTTAATTAAAAATAACCTAATTAAAAAACTCCAGGAGTTACTACTATGTGGAATTTATTCTGTCCATTTTAGACAAAAGATACTGAAATAAGCATTAGTCAAACGCATACCAAACTTGAATTAGCCATACTCTGTTGCACACAGTAGAATTTTTTTTTAAATTATTTTTTAGTATTCCTCTACCGTCTCAAAAAATCATTTTAGGAAGTGGAATTTAAACTTGTAGGCAGCGCTTGAGCTGTGTGGATATTTATAACTCTCTTAAAGTCTGAAACTGAGTCGGTACCACCATCACATCCTCTCAGCTTTGTATGGGCATAAATCCTAAAGGCTGAAATCATTGTTCCATGAGAATCAGTGCCTTGTGTTGCATTAAATCAACAGTTGTCTCAGAAAGTATCTTCAGGTTCTTTGTAAAATAATTAAACTGTCTTGTTTCATAAGAGAATCCTCAGCCCTGCTGTGATAACAAACACATGTCTAGGATTCCGCTGGAAGAGTGGTTTAAAGGTAGCACAGTAGATCTTTGGAAGATCCCCGCGTCTGCCACAGTGAGGAAGAGGCATTTGGAGCACCTTTAGCATTTTCATTAATGTGGTGAATGAGTGGGTACCATCAGACTCGTCCCCATCATAGTCTTTCTTCACAGAAAGAGTGATTGGCCATTGGAATGGTCTGCCCAGGGAGGTGGTGGAGTCACTGTCCCTGGACATGTTTAAAAAGAGACTGGATGTGGCACTGAGTGCCATGGTTTAGTTGATGAGATGTCGTTAGATTGTAGGTTGGTTTGGATGGTCAAAAAGGTCTTTTCCAACCTCGTTAATTCTGTGATTCTGAGGCAGTGCCGCCATGACTTGGAGGTACAGGAGAGCTTCATTCATGCAACTTGCTTGTGTTGCAAATGAGCATTGGAACAAAGTTGATTCCAAGTATTTTAATTTGTTTGCACATGCACGCTTGTGCTTGCACAGTCATAGTGTTGTAATTGTATTTGCTCAGAGTACAGTTAACTTGCACAGAAATTCAGCTATGTTTTTTTTTGGCTGTCCATTAAAAAAAGACCAATTTTTCTGATTTATTGCTGGAGTTCATTGCACTGTCTTGAAGGTAGGTAGCTTTGGCTGTTGAGAGGTTTAGTAAGTAGCACTTACCTACAAATGTGAAAACAAAGTGAACATGTAAATAACTGGAATTGAAATACAAGCCAGCTAAGAATTCATATGCTTTTCTTTTAACTTTTTTCCCCCTAAATATCTCTTGTTTTAGCAACAGAAGAACCTTGAAGGATATGTGGGGTTTGCAAACCTTCCAAATCAAGTTTACCGGAAGTCTGTGAAGAGAGGATTTGAATTCACGCTCATGGTAGTAGGTAAGTCTCTTTTTTCGTTTTGAGTGGTGATCATTTGAAGTACTGTGACGTAGTTCTTGAAGTCTGTGCTGATAGTGTAAGTATGTTTTGCATGATCTTACAAGAAAACATGGATCTTCCCCTGCTAAACTGCTCAGTCTGGAGTGATTAAAAGAAACATGTTGTCTGATACACAGATTGATGAGAAGAATAAATAATGAGCTCTATAGTTCATACAGGCTCAGAAAGTACTGTGTGAGTCTTGCAAGAATGATGGAAGTAATTTAAACTTGAATTTTCATTTGAATTAAAAAAAACCCAAGCAAACTGTTTTTCTGATTGAGTGCAACATGGCAAACCTTGTCCATAACCAGGCAGTCGGATCCTGTATATCCTGCACTTCTGTGGCCGCAAAACCGTGCTTCACAATCAAAGCTTTAATTTAAACAAACCTTTGTAGCTTGTATGGTTGCAGAGAAACCCAAATGTAAACAGTTCGTTCCCTATGGACTGCAGGAAATGGGAAACTGTAGTTAGTATGAATGAATAATACCATCGGGAACAGTTCATTGAGGCTTCAGTCACAACCCAAATTGTCACCTTTCCTGCTAGAACATATGATTTCTTTTTTTTTTTTCCTTTTCCCCTCGATCTTTTGAGTACTTGTGTGATAGCAGACTGTTAGTAAGGGTGGGTACCTTTGAGTGTAACTGATGCTACTGGATATGTGACCCAGTTTTGATGTGATGATGATAATAGTTTAAAAAGTGTTTTGGAATAGCCAGCTGTAGCTTTGTTGGCAGTTACAAATCAAGGCCAAAGCGGTGAAAACTTGTTGTAGATCTTTTATCATTCGACTGCTAAAGCGAGTTAGAATTTTAATATTTGAAGGTTACTGTTTTCACAGAATCAGTAAGGTTGGAAAAGACCATAGAGATCATCAATGTTTTGTTTTGGAACTTGGTTACTGGTTCTTTTGTAGCTTAACATCCAAGTTACAAAACTCTTTAGTCTTAACAGAAACGCAAATTTTATTTGTCTACAGGAAAAAAGGAGGAGGAAGGGAGGAAACTGTCTTCATAATCTCTTAGTAATCTTAGAACTGGAGGAAGTCTGTAAAATTACTTTGGTGTTCTTGCATTTGCCTGTAGTACAATTTAAAGAGATTGCACCTGGGGGAACTGTTGAAGATTGTGACTGTCAAGAAGAAAAATTGGTCCAAAGTTAGTTTTTGAGCATCTCACTTTCAGTCTGTTTCTAGTTTTGTTATTTTTGTATTCACTACTAAGACTTCATTCATTTACATGGAAATTTGTGCCATTGTCTGAAAGTTTACTAGGAGGGCCAGAAGTCGTTTCCTAAATTAAAAATGCGTGTAATTCTCTTGTTGTAACCCCCAAGTATAAAACTCAGATACTTGGAAGTGAATGTTTAAACAAAATGACAGCTGAACTTCTAATGCCCTAACAACTGGGGAGGGGTAGGGTAGAGAAATGTTTTTGTTTCAAAGTTACGTGCTTGGTAACAGGATGCCTTGAAAAAACGTCTGTTTTAAATAGGGAGATGCAACAGTTTGTGTATTACTGATCACTTGTGTTGATAAACATTGCAGTGTAATCAGCAATTGGATTCTTAGAATTGTAATTATTTATTGCTGTGCTCATCCTTTGCGATGGTGTTCTCTAACTTGGTTTGAGGTATTTAGCTGACATAATACAGTCCTGTGATAGTAAATGGAATTATCTTTAATCTACTTAGTAAATATTAAAAGTAAAATGTAGCAGTCATCTGTGTATGGTCAGTGCTGGAAGAATAAGAGTACTGTCTGTATTATCTCTTGGAGATAATCCAAAATATTCTCCTGCTCTGTCTACTACCACGAGTCGTGTGCATGGCTGCCTGTTACTGTACATTGCACAATTACAGATCTGCTGGCTGTGCTTTATCCGTGGGCAGTTCAGTGTCAGTACGTTACCTGTTTGTTCCGAAGTGAAAAAAAGAGAAAAGCAGTGCTTGTGGCTGCTAACTGGGTACAAGGAAGGAAAAGAAATCAGAAAAAAAAAGTCATGTCTGAGATCTCTGATCTGCTTTAGTACAGTGGTGAGTGTCCCCACCTCTCATGCAGGAGACCAGGGGTTTGATTCCCACCAGGGTAACAGTGGTACCATTTAAGAGTTGCACTCAATGATCCTTGTGAGTCCCTTTCAACTCAGAATATTCTGTGATTCTGTGTCCTGCTGTTTTCAGTGTTCTCTGAGACTTGATATTGCAGCTAATGCATTTGTATAGCAACTCTTTTCCAGTTGTAGTTGTTGAATAGCCCAGAGCATGGTTTGTAAAGCAGGTTATCTTCTCCTTATCTGAGCTGGTTGGAGGCATTGCTTTGTAAGCGGCCCCATTTCAGCCACGGGTGCAGTGTTCTGTCCAGGAATTTTCTTTGAGTGAGGACTTAGTGAGGTCAATTGGTTTGAAGCTTGTGATGCTGGTGAGGTCTTTTCTCTAAGTGTGGTTGCTAATTTCCAGGTGTTCTGGAGTTTACATTAAATACGTATAACCAAAGGGGGAAGTGGTTATGAACTGCATGTGTTTGGTATGTCTAAAAAATAGATGTTGAAACACCCGTTTTATATTTCATGTTTTGAGAATCATTGAAAAGTAAATAGAACCTGGTGTTTATAATATTTAGCCATAATAAGCATTTCAAAAATTTGTCTCATTAAGCAGTGTTTGTTTTCCCTAAGTTTTATTGTTTCTTTTATTAGTGTTTGTAAACTTTTCCTAAGGAACTGAAGACTGAGGTAGCTCTTTATTTTCCTTATTAATCAGTTGTCATTCTTGTATTAGTTACATTCTCAGAGGCTAAGCAGCAGTTTTTATTGTGCTGCTTCTGAACTGACATGATTCATTGCTAACAATGAACCTCCTCTGAGGATAAGACACAAAGTAGACAGAGGTGTGCATTAAACTGACCTTCATTCTTGATGCTTTGCAAGTCAGACACTTAAGTAGGGGTGTAATGCAATTCTACATCTGAAATATTCAAGCTCAGCAGCAGAAAAAATGTCAGGCTTGGTAGGCTGCTTCCTTCGTAATCTTGTGTAATCTCTTCGAGTATAAGATAGTTGTTGAAACGCTTGAGAACCCGACATAAATATTTAGTCTGTTTGAAATCCAAAGTGTATTCTCTGTATTTCTCTGCTGTGTGGGTTTTCTGGAAGGAAGTACATGCCTAAGTCAGATGCTTAAGAAAAGAAAACTTCCATAAGTTACTAACTGTGGTTAGTAATTCACAGTCAAAGGAAATCTTAATTGTATAATTGTAGTTCTTTCTGTTTATTAATATAATTTCATTTGCTTAAGTAGTGGGTGTCTGTTTTTGTTTTAGTGTAATGAGGTGTGGAACAAATAGTTAATTTTCAGTGTTTCTTTCTTGTAAACACTGAGTCAGGAAATCCCTCTTCTGTTGTTCTTGTATTGAAATGTCGCTGGTAACGTGATTTGAACCAACACCCAAGTAGGTGCAAAGTCATAATTTTCAAAAATTCTTTTTCCTTGTAGGCTTTATGTACTTTTCCTAGAGCTGTATAATTTGAGGTGTTCAGGCTTCATGAGTCTTAGTAGAGACTGGGCTTTTAAAACTTTATTTTATTTGAAATAATCTGATTTACAATGTGCAGAATGCTTGCAGTCAAGTGACTTTCCAGAGGACCTTTCTAAGCAGTTCCTGGTTCTTGAGTTTTTGACTTTGAAAGCTGTTTTGAAACCTCTCCTATAGCAAATTGTCCCTTTTGTTTCCAAATTGCCTCTTTAGCCTTGTAGATCACCTGTAGATTACAACTTGAAGGAAAATGTCATGCAATATTGTTTTAGTGCTTTAATTGTAACTATGTACACACTCAAGTGTTTTGGTTTAAACTTGGCTTTTTGGGGTGGATGCAAAGAAAAGGATTGTATTTTGGGAACTTGAAGTTATGTTAAAGCAGCAGCACACTCTGATTCTGAAATACTTTTATTGTTCATTGAGGAAAACTTGGACTGGTTTAATACTGGTGTGTTCTGGTGATGGATCATGTCCTGATTAGAGATTCCCTTGTTAAACAAATGGCAGGATGGGAAGAATAAATAAATGAAAAATAACATGTGGATTACAGCGCAGTTTAGTAGAAACATTTGTAGGATGTTCACAGTTCTTGTTGACTTGCTGTGATTTTAAATGCTGTTAATTAAAGTTGCAGTGATGTCCCTACTACCACAGTGTCTGAATAGGTGTTGGCCTTTTGTTGTCACCTTCATTACCTGCCTTGCTAGCATCAGTGAACTATTGTTGCTGAGTGTTCAGTGCCTGATCTTGCCATTATTTTAGAGTCCTCTTAGCTCTACTGTCACACACTTATAGCTTAAAACGTACTTTCTTTTAAACCTACTGGAGGGGAGGAAGAAGTGATTTTATTCTGTTTTGAGTGAGTTTTTAGCTTCCCTGTGCAGTGTTACTGCATTATGGGTTATGGAGCTTTTCCATGTGTGTGCAGCCAGGAGAGTACACTGGCGTACAGCTCTTACAAACTAAAAACATATTATGGAAAAGAACTGGCAAAGTTTCTTGAATGTGTTCTGCTTCCTTTTCCCTTCCCAGACACCTCAGTCGTTCTCGTTCTCTCGTCCTCAGAACTGTCACAAGTCCCTTGCTCCGTCTTTGGCTGCAGCCGGTTTTGAGCCGCTTGCTTGGAGGCGACTTGTCTGTCTGGGCAGAACTGCTGTGCCCGTGGGCTGGGGTCAGGTTAGACAGCCCCTTTCTCTTTTCAGGGTGCTTTTTACATAAAGTGAAGTTGAAATCTGAGTTCAACTGTTGTGCAGATGGCTCTCTTAGGAATCTAGACTTCAAAAAAAAATACAGAAGACTCAGTTGAGTGTGCAAGAAGTGGCAGAGGTAAAAGCCAAGGAAATTGAAAGCTGGTGAAGCTCAGAACAGAGCCAGTGATGAGAAGACAGGCTGTCCACTAGAGTAGCCTCTGTTGTGTGGGGTAATACTTCACCAACAGCCTGTCGCTCCTTTTTGTGGAAAGAAGTTGATAAAATATTTTTGAGCAAGCAGAATAGATGAACTCTGAAGATCATTCTGTGAAGAGGCAGCAAGTGTCTTCAAGATGTTAGAAATCAGTAACCGAACTGTGACTTTTCTGGCCTGCAGTGGATGATTTTCCACTGAGTTTCTTTCAGATGAAAGCATATTAGTGTGAGTAATCCTCTCTCATCCTTTTTTGTTGGTTTATGGTTGGGGTTTTTTTCCTTAATCTTTTCCTTTTGTAATGCAGTGAGCTACAGTTTGCCATATAGTTGTTCTTCTTACCTCTTTTGTGCCTTTTTTTTAGTGTTGGGTAAAGAAACCTGCACCAAGTCTAAAACCTTATGGAGGAGGAAAAGCTTTTTACGGTGCATTATTGTTGAAAGTTATTGTTGGGCATAGTCAGTTCATCTACCTATCTGAGCTTATCTAGAAATTACAGTTCTTCAAATACTTTCACAATGTGCTCCAAACATAGTGGCTTTTAGTCGCTCAATATGAAAAAACCCAAACCCCAAACTTCATTTTTGTTAAGCTCATTTTAAACATTTTCCTCTCTGTGCAGTAGCTTAAAGGTTCTAATGACCAGAACTCAAGTTGGTATTTAAAAGGCTTGATCTTCAATTCCCATTTTTAAATTGTTTGCAATTACAACATTAATTGGAATTGTAGTGCTTACCGGATAACTTCTAAAGAGCCTTTGGAATTTTATTTTCTTATTAAGTGCTTGGGTGCAAAGCTTCTTGAGTAGATTATATGAAAGCAAACTTCAGGAAGGTGCCTCTTACTGGATACTTGCTGTTACATGTCTGAAGTTCTGTCCAAGTATTAGTGTCTTAAAATACTGTGTGGAAAAATTAAGGTTAAAGATTTCGTAAAGCTTAGGTGCTTGTATGTAAAAAGAGCTGATCTGTTTCTCATGTGGCAGCATTTTGATCAGAACCTAGCTCTTCTATTAAAATTCCTTGTTTCCTGGTAAAATTTTAATGGGAAAAGGCATTAACTTCTAAGTGTTTGGTTGTGAGCCTGTAATTCCTCAAAAATCTACTGTGACCTTATTGGCTTTAATGTCTTTTTAAAATTGATCATTCTGTTAGAAACATCTTTTTTCCTCTTCTGTATATAATTTTCTTGTCAGTCTCATAAACAATGGTATTAATTCTTCTACTGGGTCTCTAAGAGATGAATTCAGGAAATCTCATCAAAAAACAATCTAATGAGATACTGTGCTGTGCACTGTGTAGGTGTCATCTTCACTTTTTGAAGCTTTGTGGAGTTTCTCAGGAGTTACTTACATAATTAATCCGGTCACACCAGTAGCTGTTGTAACTTTTGCTGTGTTTCTAGCTACATAAATATTTTTACTCCAGGTAGTTTTTCTTATTGTAGGTTACCAGTTTCTCATTTTATTTCTGAATGAAAATGTCCTTGCTGATTTTACACATCTGAACATGTGCACACATGCACACAATTACTCTCTTGGTATTGCATATACTGCAGTGTGTTTGTTCATTATGGTGACATCTGCATTTCACCCTGATCCGTGTTCTCATTGTCTAGAGGCGTGTTGATCACTATTTAATAACTGGATAACTAATACCTGAAGTGAATGGATTTGGCTTTTTGATATTAGAATAATTACTCACTGTATGATGTTGTAGTTATGCTTTTGTAATTACATAGTTTAATGAGGTTTAATGTAATGTGTGAACTCAAACACATATTAGAGAAGGTACCAAACTAATGGATATGTTTTATCTCTTAAATTAGTTATCATGTTATCATGGCCAATGATACCACTCAGCAGATGCTACTCAGCTGATTGTCCTGAGCTGTCATTGTGCTTTGGTAGGATGTGAGTGAAATGCTCTGTATCTTGGACGCAGTGACCTGTTACGAGTCAAACTGCTGCTGGTTTCAGTTCCTTAGTCCTGGATTAATCAGGCACCACTTTACTGCAGGACTGGTTTTGAGTCTTGCTATGCAAGCCTAGACTAAGATTTGAAGTAGAAGCCATTTTTTGGTGTAGATAAATATGCTGTATCAGTTTAAAACTGGCTCACTCTTGTTGGCTCAAAGGGTCGGGATTGTCTGCTGTATCAGTAAATGTTGACAACAATTTAATGAAGGAATAGGTCCATACTGTGATATTCTGGGGTGGAGTACTTGTAGTCTAAATAGCCAATTATAGTAAAGCTGCTGTGACTCATTAAATGTCATTCAATATCCTGTGAATCCACTTGAAACTGTTACATTTTTATTTTTCCATTGTTTTTCTTTATGTAGTGTGACTGTTGCATGCAACTGTTCCATCTTGGGTTTTGTGTTTTTCTGTTGAACTTATGAGCACATTTACTGATAAATAAGTTTATACCATACTCTTGTCTAGAATTACTTCTATTAAAGAGCATGAACATCTGATGATAATTTTAGTTCTCACTTCTCTTCAGGAATTGTAGTCTGATTTTTTTTTTCCAGTAATTTACCATAATACAGTACTTAAGGCAGAATATCTAGACTTTACCAGTGATTGGAGGTCTCATCAAATTAATTTTTCTATTTGAGTTCTTGTCAGCCTTTACTTTCATCCTGATTTTTCACTGTAGGTAGTTTACCAAGGGCACAAATGTAAGAACTCTTGCACTCTCTCTTGCAATGGTGCTCAGTTTGCCTGTGTTGGTTTAAGTGTGTAATGATGCCATTCATTGTGGTTCCTTCCCTCTGTTAAGCTTGAAGTGAAAGCTTTTTTGGAAGGTCCTGGATTCCTAATTTCACAAGCAGTTCTGGCTTTATATCCCTAAAGTTTCAACTTTGGTCATCAATGGGACCTTAAGCCAGAAATTATACTGACATCTTATAGCTGGAGCCACACGTGCCAGAGTTAATGCAAAGTGCATCATTCAGGTCTTTGTGGAGCTTCTGTGGTTAAGGCCAAATGAGAGTGTTTTACGGGGCAGATGCTCCCTTAGAAGGGCAGAAATGGTCTGTGATTTAAGGGAATTAAACTCTTGGCCTTCTGCAGAGTCAGAAGCAGTACAATGGAAAGACGTGAATAAATGTGGACCAGATAAAGGTATCAAGTGGCAGTTCTGACAGCATCTGGCTATGGTATTTTGCTACTTGGGATGTGTGGTGCAGTGCTGCTTTCTATGTAAGGTGACTGCTTGCTTTTTTGAGAAGGATCTGAAGCATTTCCAGGTAACATCTCAACCTGCAAACAGCAGTGCCTTTTAAAATAGCAGTTTTGCAGTCTGAGGTTATTGTATATTAATTTTTTAATTTGTGCACTGATCTGGAATCTTGGATTCGTTTTCTGTTTCTAAGACAGTGAAAGCAGTGGTCTGAAAGCATCTGTTTGTCTCTG
>WEKX01026232.1:279748-294203 GCA_013390025.1 Pitta sordida
TCCCTGTATGGGCATTCACTTAGGAGTTGGACTCGATGATCCTTGCGGGTCCCTTCCAACTCAGAATATTCTGTGATTTTGTGCTATTGCACCAAATGTAGTTCGGTTTGCATTATTTGCAATAAAGATCAGATTATTCCAAAAGAACACAATCTCAGGAAAATTCTGAGTTTCTCTCATAAAAGATCTGAATGGTTCATCTGTGATACTATATTCTGCTGAAGAGCTAGTTGAGCTTTCATCTCCAGGTATCTCCTTAAGCCCTGTGATGTGAATCTGTAAAACGTTTACTTTTATCTGTGTTAAACTGTGATCCATTAATCTGCTTTCACATCTTCATTCTTTTTCTGATGAGGAGATACTATTAAAGTTTCTGTGCCATGCTGCGGTACTAAAAGGGAGCTGTAGGTTTTCTGAGAGTCAACTCCTTTGTCTTGAAAGTCAATAATTCTCTTTTACCATCTGTTCTTCTTTTAGTTTTATGTGTGAGACAGTTTAATGTCAGTTTCTGATTACTTTTTACTCCACTGGTTTCAGAGAGGCCTTTGAGCAATTCCTGCAATAAAAGTATGTATCCTTTCTTCACGTAGAACTGCACAAATAAATAACAGAAGGGGCTCTTTAAAGGACCTGAAGACAACCTTGACTCTGGACATGAGTTTTCTTGGGTCTTGTGGTGATGCTCAGCTTGAGAGGTTAGCTACGTAAAGTAGCGTTCAGCTTCATTTTTAAGGGGACTGCTCTTCTGAGCTTAGTACATTTTGGTCACCAGATTCTAGCCTTGAATCTATCTCCAGACTTCTGGCAAAAGACTTGGGGAATGTAGAAGCTTTTGAGATGGTTGCATGTGGTGGACTTAGATCTAAGGCTTCTGCAACAGTTGCATGTAACTGTGGCTAACCTTCCGTCAGTGCTCTCAGCAGCAGAAAAATTATGAAAAGAAATCATATCATGTATTTATATGTGTTTAGTGTATGACACTCCCTACTCTGAAGAAGCCAAAGATAACTTTGTTACTGTGGGTCTTCTGATGTAGGAAGAAGTTGAATTAATGAGAATCAGAGCCATGATGTTTCCTTGTGCTTTGAAGCCTGTGTGAAGGAACTTGCACAGAAGTTAGTTTAAGCAGGACAAGTGAAGCCTCTTGTACCACACCCAGCGGTGTTCCACAGCACCACCATTTGTGGTTGATTAATGTTGGTGAAACTCTAGCAAAGTCAGGCCTTGAAGAGCATGGTCTTGTTTGCGATGCCAAATCCCTTCTTCTGTGTATATTACTGAATCAATAAAATAGCATTTTACCTTCACTTGCTCAGTAAAACTGTGCTGGAATTTTTCCATTTTATTCTATTATGGTCCGGGATGCTTGTAGTATGTGAAGTTTTTCTTTGAATTGTTATTTCAGCGGTGTGTATTGTCTTCTTTCTGAGTAACTGGAAACTAAAAAGCAGAACCAATTAACACTGCAGGGCAACGTCTTCTGTCAGTGATTTTGTAAAATCCATACCTACTTCTGCTACAATACAGGTCAATGCAGGTCCAGTAATGCATGTGACTTACTAGTTCACTTTATAGAGTAATACAGTCCAGTGGTTGAAAAACTGAATTCATGTACTTTAAGAAGAAAAACACAGTGCTTCCAAAATGCAGTTTTTGCTCTATACGTCTTGTTCATTTTACCTGCTGTTGTTGAACTGTTTGATAGTACAGCCACTCTATGATCAAAAGTCTTTTAGTGCCTAAATGAAGAGAGATGAGTCGAGACCTGGATGATCAGACCAGATTTTTGCTTTAAGTATTCCTTGAATTCAAACAGTTTGGCTTGAATTATCACAGCTATTTCAGTCTATACAATAAGGAGAAGGATATGATTTTTATACACTGTTAGACTGTGGTTTGAACTGAGGACTGTTCAAGTTTTTATTTGACTGTAAATTTATCTGCTTTGGCTGATTTATGTCAAATGGCAAGCATTCAGATAGCTAAAAAAAAGCTGACTCAGAGGAAGTATTTTATGAACTTTGCAGGTACTTGGACTGTTTGAGATTCTACTTAAAAACGGTTTCTGCTTTAAGTAACAACAAGTGCATTTATTCTACAACTTGCAAAACATTTTTATATACCTGTCTAATTAGAAAGGAGCTAAGGATGAAAAGGTCAAGACACCTGTACTGTATAATTAACAAATTTCTGGACAGTGTATCTCTTTATCCCCTGGTTTTTGCTCTTCTGAAGTATGCTGTCTTTTCATTTTTTCCTCTTCTCCCTGCTTTCCCCCCCCCCTTTTTTTTTTTTGTTCTTAAAAATAAACCAGATTTTTAGAAGTAATTTGCTTTGGGGGCATAGCATAGAGTGCTCTAATTGTATTTTCTAATGCTTATTAAATGATGATGAGTAGCTGACTGAGACCAGGCAAGGATACAGATAGCAGGGTAAGTAGAAAATACAGGAAGTCAGAAGGAGGATCATCGTTACGGTAGGAGCTGAAATCGTGACATTGTATTAATTTGGACAAAACAGGTATCTGTAAAGTTGAATGTAGAGATCTCCAGTTGGGTACCTCCTGCAGTTTCTTGATTCTGCCTCTCTAGAGCTCTTTAAAAAGGCTTCAGAATAGGTGTCCTGCTAATAAGTGTTAAGCAGCGAATTCTTTTTGAAAACATCTAAAGTTTGTGACTAGCTGAAATCTGTGCTTTTGGTTTTTGAGAAATAAATTCAGAGTTTCATAGCATCTGGGCCTGTTGATTGTGATGGCTTTATTGTTTAGTATTTGTGACTTTTCAAAAGCACATGTTGTTAAGAGATCAATGTAAGGATTTCTGTCGGCTGCCACCGTAAACTTCAAGAGATAAGTGATATTTCAAGGAAGTATAACTGCCTGTTTGTGTGCCTTTTTACAGAATTCTGGAGTAGTTCTGGTTGGATGGAATCTCTCAGAAGTCATCTAGTCCAGCCTCTATTTGAGGCACTTCCATGTGCTTTATCTTGAACATCTGCTCTTGTCCTCTCTCAGGAGGGTACAGGGTTAGATAAAATAAGCTAAGTCCCATTTTAGAGTCACAGTTGATGGCAGTGGTCTGGTATTGGTTGCATTCTTGAACTTCTGCTGAAACACAGGCTCTTCAATCTGGTTATTAAAATTACTTGACAAATGATTCTGTCAAAACTGTTCACTTGATAGTCCAAGCCTTTCTAGAGACAGATACCAGACAGGATGAGATGCTGCATAGGAGTCTTTGCCATTCAGCTTTCTCATTTTGCCATTGGAATGGTTTCATTTTGCCTCAAAAAAGGCTGAATTAAAAAAATACTTCTATACCATTTCAGCCAGAACTGGAGCTTGGGAAGATGGTTGTTGATAGTTTAATAGATGTATGAAACCTTTGTGGATCTAATACCCTTTAGAATTTGTCAATGATTAAATTTGTGTCCTGACATGCTTCACAGTTGTTAATCAGGTGAAGTTAGGCCACTCACATTTTTTTTTTTGTGCCATTGACAAGCATTCCCTGTTACTAGTAAGATGAACTGCTGTCAGGGAGAGAACTTTCACTGTACAACTTTTAATTCTCCAGAGCCACCTCAGTACCAATGAGTAAGAGCGGTGCGATTATTTTTGGGTTTTTTTGTTCCTGCTGTGATTTGTAAGGTTTTAGTAAGAGGCAGAATGCTGCTTGCTAATTGTCCACCTCCTGAGAACTGTGCCTTTGCAGATATACAAGAGTCAGCACTTTCTAGAAAAGCATTGCATCTTAAGCTGTTTGTTGATGTAGACACATTGGTAGTACTTCAGGTGAACCTTGGGCCTGGCTATTCTTTGTCAAGAATCTGAGCCCTTCTCAGTGCTTTTAAACTCTACAGAAAAGATAAAAGAAGAACTCTGACACAGTTGGAAATACTGCAATTGGTGCAAAAGGGTGGTGTCTGTGAGAAGAGGTAGGTGTATGTGCCCAATTTAGGTTGGCAGTAATTGCTGTCTGCTTCCTCTGCTGAGAATTTTCCCAGTAAAGTATCTTATCTGGTTAAAATACATGTTTTTTCATGTAAGATGTTGCTGCCACATGTAGTGATAGTATTGTCTGAGTGGCATGAGCAACTCAATAAATACTACCTGTATATTACAAAGAGGCAAAAATGTGCAGCTTCTCTTATTTGTCATGAACTGCAGTGTCAATTTGCTGATTCCCCCTTTTGGGGTTATTATATAAGGCTGCTTCTTAGGTGAAGTTTTATGGTAGGTTTTGTTACATATGCGTGCAAAAGGATTTAAACCAACTCATCTGGTCATCTGAGTTTCCTTGATACAGTGAGAAGCTGTTAAATGAGGTGTCTATAAAAATAAAATTAAAAAAAGAGCAACTGAGGAAATTGTATTTTCCAGCTAAGAAGACTAAGATAACTAAAAGGACTGACTGTCTTTGTTTCTGTAGATGCTCACATATGACTTTAGTTAAATTGTACCTTGATTGTGCTTCTGAGAATGGAAGATGAAGGGCCATGTCTCGCATGTCTTTCTACCTGTTTTGTTCGTAATCCCTCATCATAGCTGTACCATTGAGTATATTTAGCATCCTTTCAAATTCAACAAACGTGGAGATCTTGTTTCTGATGTTTCTGGCTGCATTTTGTTTGTTTATGCCCTTTGGATCCTTTCCGGAAGGCTTTTTCTTACTTACTGTTCAAAAACCCTTTTAGCTCTTTCCACATGTTCTGACAAAGTGACTGCATATGTCAAAACATATGTATAGCTTTGGAGTTATCTGCTTCTAGCAGCAAGCAAAAGCTGTGGTTCTTGGGTCTATTCTGGGAGAAAGTGAAGACTTGATAGGCTGAGTGTGAAGGTGGGAAAGTGCTGAAGGGGAAGGTGAAAGCAGAAGACAAAGGAAACAACTTGTGTTGCTTCTTAGTCTTGAGATGTAAATTTCGATTTGCAAAAATAATTTCCATGGATAAAGTGTGGAAAAACGTGACTGGGACAGATATTTCTTGTCTGTGTTGCCATCTCAGTTTGAATTCCATGATTCAGATTTAGCACTGGGCGCTGTTAAAGAAGCAGAAGGCATGTGGCTGGCTGGTGATAGTGTCAGCAGGGACAGCAGAGAGCTGTGGTTCATGGAGAGCCTTCCTCAGTAGGATCCGTTAACAACGGTGAATTTCTGTCCAGCCTCTTGCAATACAGCACAAGAGGTTGTCAGCTGGTACCCCATGACCCCGGATTTCTAGTACAGTAATCCCTCAAATATCATGGGGGGGGTGGTTCCAACAGTAAATAGGGTAAAGACTGGGGAAAAAACCCCTCGATGCTTTGAAGCTGTGAATAGTGAGCTGCCAAGTGGCGAGGGATTACTGTATCTCAAATCTACTGAATACCACAGCTCTTTATGATCTTTTCTTGAGGTAAGGCTACATTGGAATAATGCAGTTGAGTGAAATAGAGGTGGTATACTGTGTTTCCCTTAGAGATGAGGGTAAATGAGTTGCCACTTAACACAGGTTGTTATGAAGAGGATTTGTTAATTTCAGTGGAGGCTCATTGCCTGTGTACTGGAGTCACATGTGCTGTGGACATTGTGCATTGGAATTAGTGCAATTGCCTGTTTTGTCCTTATGCTTTTGTAATTGGTCTGAATATTGTATCATGGAGAATTTTTGAAAAGATAAATTAGCTACCTCTTTCATCAGAACCTCTTTTTTTTGCTATTTTTTCTTAATGTGAGTGAGCTCATTGGGTGTTTCCTCTCAAATGCATTTTAGTTTTGCCCTTTCTGTTGTTAGAATATCACTAAGTTCAGTAATCCTCTGGATTCCTTTTCGGGTTTATATGATTCATGCCTAACAAAGACAGACATGATTAAGGTTAGGTGCAGATCTGATGTGGTGATCGGTTTGCTGATTGTCTGCATTGTGCTATCACAGAATATTATGAGTTGGAAGGGACCCACAAGGATCATCTAGTCCAACTCACCACCTAACACCCGTAGGGAGACCGAGAGCACATCGCAGGGCATAACACCAACCTAGATCCCTCACAGTCTAGCAGGCCACTCTGAGCCGGAAGGGGCCCAACGTCATCCAGCCCTACACCTCCCTGCTAGACCATGTCACTAAGCTCCTCGTCCAGTCTTGTCTTAAACACATTTCTGTCCAGCCTCTTGCAGTACAGCACAAGAGGTTGTCAGCTGGGACCCCATGACCCCGGATTTCTAGTACAGTAATCCCTCAAATATCATGGGGGGGTGGTTCCAACAGTAAATAGGGTAAAGACTGGGGAAAAACCCCTCGATGCTTTGAAGCTGTGAATAGTGAGCTGCCAAGTGGCGAGGGATTACTGTATCTCAAATCTACTGAATACCACAGCTCTTTATGATCTTTTCTTGAGGTAAGGCTACATTGGAATAATGCAGTTGAGTGAAATAGAGGTGGTATACTGTGTTTCCCTTAGAGATGAGGGTAAATGAGTTGCCACTTAACACAGGTTGTTATGAAGAGGATTTGTTAATTTCAGTGGAGGCTCATTGCCTGTGTACTGGAGTCACATGTGCTGTGGACATTGTGCATTGGAATTAGTGCAATTGCCTGTTTTGTCCTTATGCTTTTGTAATTGGTCTGAATATTGTATCATGGAGAATTTTTGAAAAGATAAATTAGCTACCTCTTTCATCAGAACCTCTTTTTTTTTTGCTATTTTTTCTTAATGTGAGTGAGCTCATTGGGTGTTTCCTCTCAAATGCATTTTAGTTTTGCCCTTTCTGTTGTTAGAATATCACTAAGTTCAGTAATCCTCTGGATTCCTTTTCGGGTTTATATGATTCATGCCTAACAAAGACAGACATGATTAAGGTTAGGTGCAGATCTGATGTGGTGATCGGTTTGCTGATTGTCTGCATTGTGCTATCACAGAATATTATGAGTTGGAAGGGACCCACAAGGATCATCTAGTCCAACTCACCACCTAACACCCGTACAGAGACCGAGAGCACATCCCAGAGCGTAACACCAACCTAGATCCCTCACAGTCTAGCAGGCCACTCTGAGCCGGAAGGGGCCCAACGTCATCCAGCCCTACACCTCCCTGCTAGACCATGTCACTAAGCTCCTCGTCCAGTCTTGTCTTAAACACATTTCTGTCCAGCCTCTTGCAGTACAGCACAAGAGGTTGTCAGCTGGGACCCCATGACCCCGGATTTCTAGTACAGTAATCCCTCAAATATCATGGGGGGGTGGTTCCAACAGTAAATAGGGTAAAGACTGGGGAAAAACCCCTCGATGCTTTGAAGCTGTGAATAGTGAGCTGCCAAGTGGCGAGGGATTACTGTATCTCNAAGGGTTTTCTTGCCTTGTGCCTTGTAGCTTGTTGAAAACTTGTTTTCAAAGGGTGCTTGACATAACACTTTAATCTATAGTCTCCATCTAAAATTATAGATCATAAGAAGTGAGCTGCATCCAGAACAGGAGATGATATTGTAACTTTCAGAGTCCAGTATGGCTGAAAAGAATGCAAAAGAATATATGGAAGCTATTCCAAAGCTCTCTACCTTCTTCTGGCCTTTTGAGACATGAAGTCTCTAATCTAGTTATAGAGACCTCGAATATAGGATACGAATTTGGTGTTTTTTCTCTAATAAACGAAACATGCATATGGAAATTATGGTGCTTTGTTTTGGCTGATTTTTTAAAGTTCTACAAAGTAACAAGGAAAATTTGGAATACTTTGTTGGGAACTTTTAAATATGAAGTATAAGTTTTGCTAAAATGCATTAAAATTTTACCTTTTGTATTTGCTTTTTTACGTTGTGTGATGCTGTTTTTGAAAGGTAGAATATTTTTTTTTGCGGGGGTTCTTTGGAGTTTTTTTGACCTTGTCTGTATTTGCCATTGGCCATATTTGAGTTTATGCTTAATGACTATGACTTGTACTGTGTTGATAATTTATCTGCTCAAGCTTGTCGAAACTACTCTATCCTGCTTTTCGGAAAAGTCTTCTTGAAGTCTCAGTTTTAAGCCTGCTAATTAGTAGTCAGCACTGGTCATAAATCAGAGCTAAGCGCTGTTGTGTATGCTCTCGACAGGGTGAATTAAAAAAGCTTACTGCCTTGTTGCAGGCATGTTTTTCTTGGCACTTTTTGTGTGAGTGTATATGAAATGTAGTAGTTGTCTGATGTTGATCCTTCTTAGATAAATGCACTGAAGTTCTAAAATAGTGATTTACCTCTACTATGGTTGTAATAGTGGTCTTGAAAAGAGGCAGGTGAAAAAGATAAAGACAACTTTGAAGCCGTAGTGTCGGGATTTTTTTTATTCTGTTCAGTAGTGTGGATTTACTTAATTTTATATGAAACTGGTATGCAAAAAGGTGCTCAAATATGTTGTTTTTTATGAAATCTCATGAGATCTGGTACATAAGGACGCATTCCAGGTAGGAGTATCTTTGCCATGTACTGTGCCATCCTTCATTTTCAGAACTGTGAGAAGAGAGATGGCATTGAATTTCCTCCCTTTAGGATCCAAAGATAATAAATTCTATTTCTTTTATATATATGTATATATATATTCTTATGTACTTGCCAAACTACTACTCAAAATAGCCTAACCATATTGTGCAGCTTATTGCTGTCTAAGTCAATGAACTAATGTTAGAATTGTGAATCAAATGTATTCAGTGGGTTATGAAATCTTGAGTAGGAGCGTGGTTGCAAAAATCACATAGTTATATGTAGACCCTGTTAGGTTTGGAGTTTTTTTAGTGAGATTCATAAATGGAATTGAACTAATTTCTAGTTCTTCTCTAATAGTGGAGCCAATGAGTTGCTCCCAGTAATGATATTCCAAGGCAGCAGTTGTTAGCTTTGGCTGTGGAAGGAGGAGTATCTCTGCTATTTTCCGTGAATCCGGCTGCTTTGGTTGGCAAACCACAGCCATGTTTTGGCAGGGTCAGTAAATTGTCCCTTGAGTCACTGGTACCTGCTTTAGGGAGTCTGACAAGATGAGGATTAGGAATTACCATTCTGTAATGATAAAGCAGTACTTTTCTGCACCTGAAGGGAAAAGGAGTAAACAGCAACAGCAAGGCTCTGCGTAAGGAAGCTGGAGTCCAAAAGCATTAATACAGATGTATAGTAAATATAATATAAGGAAAAAACTGTTTGGGGTGTGTTCCTGTTTGGTTGAATAAAGCTTACTTCCTCACTCCCGTCACTGGGTGTGGGAAGACAAACCCTAAAGTTTTGAAGAAAAGGGGGGAAGGGAAGTTAGTTTCCTTTCTAGATTGAATGTAAATTATATCTCTGTAATTATTTAAGAAAAGCTTTTTGATATCTGAGGGCAGCAGCAGTGATCATGGAAAAGAACCCCTTGAAATGGGCAAGTATTCTGCATTCAGGTTTTAAAATTAGTGCTTTTATAGCCTAACTCAGGACTGTAGATGTCTGTGTCAACTATTGGTGCTGGTTTTCCCCATACCTTTTGTCTGGCCCCAGGATGCTTGTTCTTCCTTGTGGATGGAAGACACAGTGATCTGGCTGCCTGTTGCCAGATCCCTCTCATCACACTGCCTCACTAGATGACTCTGGGACTTGTTGAAGAATTTCAAAAGGTGCTGAAGACTAGAAATGGCATGTAATTATATAGATACTGGTTTTGCAAAATGTTTGTAGGATTGTTTGACTTTATCTCCTGGGGAGCAAGATAAGGTTTTTTGTATCCTACAGCTGGCGAGTTGGCTGCTCAGTTAGCACAAGTGTGACTGGCTGGCAAGTCTCACTTGTGTTTCTGGTCTGGTGGAACAGCTAAATGAATGCATCTACAATTCAGTTTTAGCTCTGGTTGAAATTTCATTTTTGAAGTGGATCTCCCAGTTGTTCCCATTAACTGGGCTTTCACTCTTTCACTGGGGCAGTCTGGCAGCTTGTGAAATCAATTTCTTTCAGAAAAAATACCAGATTGGAAGATTCTGTCAAGGATTACAGGTAATAGGGTTCATTTGCTGATTAACATTCAGTCCATCTGGCTTAGGCTTTCACTGAGGACTCTTCAGAAAGAGTCAAGAGGACTGGAAGAGGAACAACCTTCTAGGAAGGGACGGCTTCTGGTGTGTGGAAGACAAAACTTGGTTCTATCAGTTGTGGAACAGTGTGTACAATAATAGAATTTCTAACCTTCTTTGTAAGTGTGTACTTGCCATTAAGCCCCTAATAACTGTTTACAAATGAAGGCAATTTTTATCAGCATTGCTGTTTCCTGTTAAAGCCCAAGTGTGGCCTTAGGTCTAGTCAAGTGTTAGTTCCCATAGTACAACTTTTAATGCAAATTTTGCGGTGTTTGGTGTTTTTTGTACGCCAGAAGTAGTTTGTATTTTCTGTGATGTGATTCTGATTTCTTTAAAAAGATATATAGCACCAAGGTGTCCAGTAGCAAGCTTTAGAAGTCGGGGGGGTTTTTTGTGTTTAGAAACTCTGAGAATCAAGAAAAGCATATAACATATTCAATATGCAGGCTGTAAGCTGTAACTTAAACATTTCAAGTTAAATTGAATGTTCTGAGTGATTCTTACTTTAGATTACTTTGTCAAGTGTTGCAGACTTCTCAGTGGTAAAAGCTTCAAGCTTGCTCATCTTAATTCTGTACATGTCAAGGCACTTAGTATAGTCAGGTAGCACTTGAGGATTTGCAGTGGGTTTGCTGCATTTGCTATTCCTAATGAGGAAATTAGCAGATACAGTCCACCCTCTTCCACTTTGTGCCCCCCAGACAGCGGCTTCACATCTTAGCAGCGTGACTTTTCAGCGGTTAAGGAGGCCTTTTTTGGGACTGTGCATGCGTGACCTGACATGCATGAATATTCAAAGTATTCACTCATGAATATGCAAATATCCCCTCCCCTGCGGTTGCTCGTGCCAGGCCGGCCACGGCAGAGCTGAGGAGGCTTCGTGCAGTTGTGAAAGATTTACACACTCAGGTTAGACGTGGTGTCCGAGACTTTCTTGGGGTAGACATCTACCCGGAGTATGGAGAGACCAGGTCTACCCACCCAGAGAAACACTGGGACAGCGGCGCAGGCGGCTCCCACACCTGTGTCCCTGGCCGAGCAGAAAAGGGTTTTTTCCCAGCATGAGGTGGCCATGGGCGCTGGGAAACTCCAACACAAACACCAACACACAGTAGGGCAGTGCCGAAGCAGTGCCAGGGGGCAGTGTGAGGGTACAAGGCAAGTTTGCATATTAATGAGCTGCCATTCCATGTGGACGGAGGGCTTCGCAGGAGATGGACAAGACCCGCGGTACCGTAGTATAGGAGACCTGGCTGTAGGTCTTTCTCCTCTTTGATGAATAGTGGCCTTTTAATGATTCCCCCCACCCCAGTTTGTTCCCATTTGTGATATGGTGATCCCCCGCATATTCGCAGCTCACATATCTGTGGATTCAATTAATCGTGGCTGGATTTTCAGTGAGTTGTGAGACCGCGCGCATGCACAGAATGTCCCAGACCCCAGATTTCATGGCCAGGAAGCACCAAAGGGCACTTCCTCCGCTTTAATGAGGTGCTACAGTGCGAGCCACACTCCCAGGACCGCCCCTCCAGACCTTATTAGTGGAGGGTGCGTGGCTACAGGTGGGGAGTAGTTGAATATTCATGGGTTCGGTATCTTCATGGATTTCATAACTTGCGGAACCTGCCTGGACCCGATCCCCAGCGAATTTTGGGGGATCACTGTATTTTCAAGCTGATCAGGTAAGCATGAGGAAGCCTGCAGGAACATAGATGTAGTATGTTTGTAGTAGACTTGAGGTACTTCCAAATATTTGCTGGGTGTAGTCATAATGATCTTAAAGACTAAGAAATTGATTCTAACAGCAAAAAGAAACCAGTGAAAACCTGTTTAAAATCTAGTTGGTATTCAAGACGTGACTGTTTTTTGTGCTACTGTACAAATGCTGTGAAATCAATGTAGCTTTGAGCAAATTTGACCTGATTAGAAATAACAGATACTTTTAAGCATTAAATTTGTTATCAGAGGTGCTATAGGTGAAAATGGCTGTTCCATCTCTTCCTGTGCTGCAGACATTACTGCTGGATGATCACTTAAAGGATCTTAATGTAGCTCTTGGTGGGCTGTTTATACTTAAATAAGAATTTTTAAAAATACATACTTTGTGACTAAAAGAAGCTATCCAGTCACTTTGTGGTCTCCCCCAAACATAGTAATTATCCTTTCTAATCATTGCAATAAAGCGTTTCAAATTAAAAAACACTAGGGACCCCTTCCCCCAAGGAACAAAGAAAACAAACACAAAAATCCAGCCAGGGCATGTGCTTTTTGTTGGAGTACCTTTGGTATGCCTGGTACAAGGACTTCAGGAGGGGCTAGTTGAAGTACTTTATTTTCCAAGAAATGTTTCAGTCTAAATCTTTATTACACGTGCTTTTGGATGGCTCCTTTCAGAATCATTGCTAGGTATATCTTAGGAAAAATTTTGACCCAGAAATATGCAAACTTTATATCCTTCAGAATTGTTTCAAGCACCAGAAAATGCGCTGCTTATGGTCATGATGGGGAAAGGGGAAGCCCCTCAATCTATGTTGAAACAGGAGTGCACGTCTCATATTCTTTTTGCAGGGGGCTAGAGGCCCCCTGGAGGCTCCTTTTCCAGTATTTGGGCAGTTAGGTGATAGAAGATAACCTTTCTTTTTGAATTTACCCATATGGTTGAAAGAAACAGTACAGCACCCCGATAGAAATCGCAGCCCTGCATCTCCCATTGAGGGGGCGGAAGGTGTTGTGAAATAGGACTGTGGTGTACAAGTAGCAAGTTATGACCAATTACAAGTCTGTTGGTCACGGAGCAATTTAGCCCTGTAATTCAAATGGAATGTTATTAGAGATGAGTGAGGAGGGTGACAATGCCAACCTTGATCTTTATTTTACAGTAGAGGTTCGTTTAGGTCAAACTGTAAAAAGCAGTTAACCTGAAACACATTATACAAAGAGGAAGTTTGTTGTGGTTGTTTATGGTGCATTTATTTTAGGAAGGAATGTTCTTGGGAGAGCAGAGGGCTTATTGATGTACACTGTACATCTGTGCTCAGTGCAGCAGATTTTTGCTGAGGTTTGAATCTTGCCTGAAACCATTTTCCACAGCTTTCCAATTGATTTTTTCTGTAGGGCTGTTTCACTGCAGTGTAATTGGATGCTGGGGTGACTAGTGCTGCTCCCCTGGTCGGATACTCGATTTGGGACTCTGTCCTTGTTTCCTCTCTGATTAGTCTGACTTAGGTGCCTCACTGTTGTGAAGTCTTGTTCAGAAGCAGTGTAGATTTTGGGCTGCCTTTGTACAGCTGCTGTTTTCAGGTCTAGTTAGGAGTTATTTTTCACTTTTATTCCAACTTTCTTGTACTTTGTGAAGACTTTTCAGCTTTCTGTTCTCCCGATTTTCCTCAACCCATCCCCAGGTTTCCTGTTGACTTTGGTGCGTGCTTGCACGCTTTACCTTCTGATGGGCTGTAGACACCTTACAGTGCCACATAACTACTGTATGTGCTGGCTTCATGCCTTAATTCCCCGTGTTCTGGGCTGCTTAATTCCATCTTCATTTTTTGCATTTTGACTTGGCTGTATTTTTTGAGAACAGAGTTCCTGATAACTCTGTAGGTACTTAAGTGCAAAAACAACCCTGGATTTTTCATAAGTTTGATCAATAGCTGATATAATTGAAACAGTAGAAGTCCCCCCGCTCCACCCTCTTTTTACAAGGCTGTTGTATTGCTAGTTGTAACATTTGGAAAGAGCTAGGAGAAATCCAGACTTGCATCCTCCTTTTCAGAACTATTAGAATCAATGGAAATTCCCTGGCAGTCACGGCTTTCAATATGACTCTGTTTTGGAGTTCTTTACGTCATATGGATGCTTTTTTTTTTTTTTTGTATTGTATTGATACCAGTGGATTTCTTTGACGTGGCTCTTTTTTCCACCAACCAATCTGATGTGCCAAACTGTCTTTTGCTGGGCCTCCTTTGATCGTTTTAATGTTGGTAGATCTGTAATGTGACCAGCATGAAGTTACCACTGGAAAATAACTGGAGCTGCTGTCTCCAAAATGGCTGGCTCCTTTGTGAGGCTTCCCATCAGAACATGGCAAGGATGAATAACATCACAGATGTTAATGGATAAAACACTGTGCAGAAGCCATTCTTTTTTTGTGGCACTGGGTTAGCCATTAGACTTGTTTATTTCAAGGTTTATGTTTTTCTCATTTTTTCCTAGCTTTTCAATAATTGCACATCTTCAGAAACTGTAAAACTTGAGTGTGTATTTTCCTTTCAGTATCCTGTGCTTGTCAGCTGCTTTTCCCAGTACGCAAAGAAACCCACAAGTAAAGCCCACCAAAAACAAATAAAAAACCCCAACGCCTCCCCCCCCATGCCCCCCAAATCCCCCCAAAAACCCAAACGACAACATTAA
>WEKX01026232.1:294209-349265 GCA_013390025.1 Pitta sordida
ACTGACAACTTTAAGGATTTTCTTGTTTAATGAAAAACAGAACAAAGCGAAGGTGGAAATAATGAAACTCTGCATTCCATATGTGGTCTGCCTTTTTTTGAGTAGTTTTCCTGTAGAGCTGCGCTTTTTTTTTTTTCCTGGGGTCGTCTTGTGTTTTTTACAGATGCAGGAATTCTCTTTTCACTTTCCGTTAGTATCGTGGACAGCCCTTTTTAGAGATACTTGGATGGGAGAGTTTGGTTGATGTGGAGAGTGTCAGTGGCATAAGAGGTTGGAAATGACTCTTCATAACGTTTAAATACAGAAATACTTCACTCTTTGCGAGGAAAGGGTCTTGTCAGGGTCTTGCAAACTGTCAAATTCACAAACACGCGTGGGTCATTAATATGCACACAGGCCACGCCCATTGCTCCACCCGCAGCCACTGTGGAGCATGGGAGGGCCTTTTCTGCTCCTCCCCACGGGCTCTCTCAGCACAGGAGAGCAAAAGGAAGCATTTCTGAGTCCTCTCCAAATGGGGAGACCTACCAGAGAATCCCTGGGGTTCTTTTCAGCCAAGCTGCTGCTTCTGTGGCTGGGCCGCTGCCATGGCGCGTGCCCGCACTGCCTCCATGGCGGGGAAGGGGTGTCCTGGGGCTCTGGTTCGCACTTGGGGAGCCTGGGAAGCCTTAACTTGGCAACACCGAGACACCCAGGGCCCCACAGGGAGTGCTGTCGGAGTTTCTTTCCCTTTACTGCGGTGGCTACAATACGTGTATCTGCCAGTCCTGAGTGCAGAAGAGGCAGCGCTGGCCGTATGACCCAGCAGAACAGTGCTCCCCCTTCATGCAGCAATTCACCATGTCACTGCCCTGCTGCCGCCTCTGGCCGAGCCCCGCCAGCAGCACAGAACACGCACCGCTGCTCCCCTCGCTCCGCGTCCCCAGTGCCTGTGCCCGCGCCGTCTCAGCTGGCTGGGGCTGTCAGGCACGGCCTCGTGTGGCATGGGCGGGCAGCAGCTGCAGTGAGGTGGCCATGTCCCACTGCTGCACATCCCACTGTCCCAGCACACAGCCCTTGCCCCACGGCCGCCAGGGCCAGCTGAGCCCCCCTTCCCAGGGACGCTTCCCTTCCCCGCTAGTAGCCATGGAAACAGTAACACAGGCGAGGGGCTGAGACCAGGGCACGGGGCCGCGGGTCAATAAACGCCATGGGAGTGAGAGGCACTGCACACTCCCCAAGGGGCCGGGCCAGTCCCACCCCACAGGGAGCACCAGCACGGCCCTTCAGCAAAGCAGAAGCACTGCACGTGTGTTGGCTGGGAAGCTTCGTGAATCACTGAGGCAGCTCTGCGAGAAAAATTTCTTGCAAATCAGCGAGGTCACAATGGAGGAGTTGCAATGCAACAGGGCATTACTGTACTTGAAAAAAACATAATGTCCTCAGTGGCATTTATGAAGTGCCTTTCTGATTTAATTAGAAAAAGCTGTGGTCCAGCAATAGCAGCTGTTCCTCTAGGCTGAAGTTCAGGTTTTAACTTGGCCTAAGTCTGTGCTGCTGCTGCTGAAGGAATAGCATTGGGCCAAATTGGATTAGTGTGCAAATCCAGCTGGAGTGTTTTCTGGGAGCTGTGAGGAAGGTTAGTCTTCTGTCCATTTGCAGCATGGCAAAAGGCAAATTACGTGTCAGCACAAAGAGATAAATGTTCAAAAATCATATTTTGTGAATTCTCTATGTATCTGAATTTTTTGAGAGCTCAGGGGAAGAGCAGAANATATCAGCACAAAGAGGAGGTGGTTTAGATGCTGAGGTTTTTTTTTTTTTTTCCTCCCCAGAAGCAGTACTGGTGAATATGATGGTTATGAGGCATTTGTTTGAGATAGTTGTCAAAATGAGCCTTGGTTGCATTGGACTAATGTTTACTTTTGACTAAAAATCTTGAATCCTTGAAGAATTTTGACTACTGTAGTTGGAAGAGCAATTTACTGTATGGTTATCTTCCTGAGAAAATACTAAATGAGGCTATGCACATGTCAGTCTTGTAGGGAGCAATTAAAAACTATTCTTAGATAAATGTTCAAAAATCATGTTTTGTGAATTTTCTATGTATCTGAAATTTTTGAGAGCTCAGGGGAAGAGCAGAATGTGTAGCACTGCTCAGCTGAAGTCATGCATCAGATCAGCTGATGTTGGTGGATATACATAACTCTACTTTGTCAACGTGCTTTTAGGTTGACATTTTTTAAGCACTGGTTGTTGCAGCTGCTACTCAGTGTGGTGTAGGATGAAGGCAAGTATTTGTTCCTTGTTTTAAAAGTACGACTTAAATGTTTGTAAATGACACATCCTTTAGCATAGCCTTGGCTCTAAATGAGTTGTGTGTTTCCAAATGAAACATTTCTGGGGTATGGAAATCTTATTTTTATGCGTTTTCAAATGTTTCCCCAGGTTTTTATTAAATCGGGAGCTATCACCTATGCTGAACTGTAAACTGACTATGTGTTAATCAGATACATGGAAGTCAAAATAACATATGTCTATCACTGAAGCTTAACTTTTTTTTCTTGTGTAGTCTCATTAGGAGAATTGCGATTTTAGGGGAAACGTGAATGCAATATACAGCAATCCCTCGCTGCTCTGCCGTTCATAATTTGCGGCTTCAGTACATCGTAGCTTTTTCCCCCCCGTCTTTACACTCTTTACGTCCACTTTGTGGATTTATCCACAGCATCTTTCTGGAACTGACCCCCCCCATGATATCCGAGGGGTTACTGTATATCACTTTGAACAGAAACTTGAATGGAGTATGGTAATTGCTTAAGTGAATTTTTTATTAAGATGACGCATGAGGAGTGGGAAGACTTTTGGTGTAGGAGAGCAATTCAGAGTTCGAAGTTCAGAGAAGATGAAAATCCACAGCACTGCCAAGGCAGAATCCTTTTATTCTAACTTGGGGAATGTAGAAATTACTAGATTGTTTCATGTGCTTCTAGACCTATAAAAGCAAGTAACATTGAAGTCCACAGTGAAACTTGGCCTTAGAGTAGCATAAATATTAAAATAGAAGGTGAGGAGAGATTTTGTGATGTTTTGTATTAAAAAGGCTAATTTAAAGGGATACTGTTACACTGTAGTGGAGAAGAAATTGCAGCATTTCTTTTAAGTCTTGGAGACTTATACTGCTGGCAAAAGAATAGAACACATTAAAAGTTGCTAATTTAAAGGACTACTGACAAGTACTCACCACTTGTCTGCTACCTCAGTGCCAGGCAGAGAAGAAGCCAACAGGTGTAACTCAGCAGGCACTGAGAGAAAAAAGAGCATGTCAGATCCTGCCACGGCCTTTTTTCGATATAAAATACCCATTTTTAGTACTCCAGTGGAAGATACCCTATGGAAGCAAAAGCGTGTAACTACCCCCAAGTAAGTGAGGTATCAAATGTGTGTATTTTGCCAAGGTTGCTTTGAAGTGGCAGCAGTGTACCTAGGAGAGCACATCCCTGTGATGCTCTTGCTCTTTGTTCAGCTAACACTAGACCAAATATTAAGCAGAATTGCCCCAACTTGCAAATGATATTGCCGTAACTTTTTCATTCCTTATTGCCTCAAAAGTCATATCACTAGGGTAGGTTTTCAGAATTCTGTCTAGCTCTCTTGCCACATGTGCCAGTTAAGGGTATTGTCATAGTTTCTTCTGTGCTGCCTGCGATAAAAAGTGTGTCCTAGGCCATTAAGGAGAGAAGGCATCGAGAGACGAGGTACAAGGTATTGAAAGAAATTTTGACTAGCAGTAGAAATCCGAGTTCAGTCCTCTGACAAATTTTTGTGTATTTGCTTAGTAGCAAGATGTCTCACTTGGGATATTGAGAGCACTCAACACTTTATTTCCAGTAGTTCTTATTCTGTTCATGTGTAAATCTTCAAGAGAAAAGCTGATGCATTGTTGATTAAATCAATCTAGGTGATCTTCGTAGTCTTCTGCAGAGACTCATTAGGTTCCAGGTAAATGAAAAACCCCTATATTTTGTCCTTTTGAAATTTTCTGTGAAATTTGTGCCTCACAAGTACCAGTTGGCTGGGGTTTTGAGTAACATGCTGCCTGAAGTGCTTCACCTTTCTCTCCTTTTGCTCAAGTTTGTAGTACTTCTTTTTCTTATGTAGAATGCAAGCTGTACAGACTTTGAGATGTTGACCCTGTGTCTGTATCACGTATCTTAGTCTTGAGTGATTGGATGTACTTAATTTTTTTGTCAAATTTTTCTCATTAGCATGTAGATAGCTGTGTGGGCTTTGTTTCTGTCTAAGTAATGAAAGATCCTACTATGACTAATGTGTGATCTGTTAATTACTATACCTTTCATTCTTTAGTCAGCCAATGTTGGAAGTTATGTACTGGCAATGCCATACAATTGGTTGTCAGTGGTAATATAGAGATAAAAAATGTCATGTTCCTGTAATCTCACTTGAATCTTTTTTAAAGAATTCATATACTCAAGGCATGTAATTAATTATATTTATCATTGTATTTGCCTCCAGAGAGTAAGTCCAGCTCTGCAGCTTTGTCTAGATGCATAATTCTTCCAGACCAAGCAGTGATAATTTCAGAGGCTTTCTTAGCCTTAAACAGTGTGTCCTTCTGGAGCATTTTTCACAAGAGTTTTTGTTCCTCTTGCTTTGATTTTTGAAGCAATATGTCTTGTTTTTTCTTCTCCTGTGAAGGCTCTTTATTTTGGCTTTGTCAAATCCTGTGAAAACTCCAGGTATATCCTGGTCATGAAGTTTAACCGTAGAAGATTTGTTGTCCTGGAGCTCTGCAGCTCATCTGTCACTTCCAGTTGAATTCTTTAACCCAGTTATTTCAAGAGAGGTTGTGCATTCAGATTTTCCATGTAGGTCAGTTTTGACAACTTCTTGTTGCTTGTCTCTGAAACTGCATTGCAGTATGACTACAGCTTAATCAGACACAGGAGTTTGATTTCACCTAACACAGAAAACAAAGCAAGGTAAAGCTTTGGCAAGCCTGGACTGCAGCTCCTAATTGTGGACTTGTAATTCCATGTAAGCTTGTGTGCTGAAGCCCAAGTTTTTGCATTTCAGCTGCTCTTGGTACCAGATGTGAGTGGACCAATGCCACGGGATGTTTTTTTCATCTGGAGCAATACTTAAGAACTAAAAGAGAAACTTGTGGATTTGGTTCCTTCGTTTTACTGGGCTGAAACTTCTTTCCAAAATGCTGAAAAATTGCTTCCTTTGCCTCATGTTAAATTAGGTAACATGTCCTATTTTAAATGGCTACTTTACAGGCACACTGTTTATCAGGAGCAAAGTCTGTGTGTGCGATTAGAGCAAATATTTCTTTCTTTATGAGGTGTGAGAAATTCTTTGACCTCTGAATTACTGTGTTGTGATTTTTTTTTTTTTTTTTTGGTGACAGAGAAGATCTCTAGCTTTAAATGCAGATTTTTACACTTAGAGTGTCTTCCAAAAAGAAGGGAGAGTATGTGGTTTACCTCATCTGTCTGGTATCATCTTCCCCTCATTTTCCCATCCTGAAACCCCTAAAGCCCTAGTTTGCTGGATCGATTCTGCATCACAAAATCTAGTGGAGGAGCTGGATTGGGAGTAAGGGACCATTTCTCTTGGCAGTAGCCAAAGTTTCACCTGTGAAGTTAAGCCATTGTTTAATTGTTGTTTTGATCTGTCGGTTGTAGAAAGCTGGATCTGCTTCTGCTTTGAGTGGAAATAATAATACTTGGAAAATGTTATGTAGAATCTGTTGCAATATTCTTCTGAAGTACTTCCCTTTCCTGCTAATGGCTTTTCTGAACTATTTAAATGTCATCTGTGACAAGAGCGATATGCCAAGAGTCTGTCCTCAGTTCTTGCCGTAAGAAAATTGATTAAGTTGTTTTACTGTATCCTGAATGCTGATAGGCAGAAGTGAATTTGTTGCTGCTAGACTTGCCTTGTACTCTGTTCTGCTAGGAGCAGCTTTGTGGCTCTAACATATGTTGCTTCCATAATTTATGCTTCCAATTGAGATTGTGAAATGGTGGAGCTTTGGCTTTCTTCCCCTTATTAATGTCTGTAAATACAAAGTTGTTCTTTTTGCAAGATACCACATGATACTGTCTCACGTGGAAGAGCAGCATGCTCCCACCCTTCTCCTGACAGGTTTTGTTTGGATGTTCTCGCATATTTATTGAAATGTTGGTTTGTATTTTGTGAAGCACTGTAGACAGGGACTAGCCTTTAGAAAAGCTTCCAAAATCAGACTTAAAATTAAAAGCATCTTGTAGTCTCTGTACCTGTGGTCGTCTATAATGACATGGCAAAGAATAATTTCCCCTCGGCAAGAGGATGATTCCTTCATGCCATTCAGTGTAGTTCAGGCTCTTTGATTATTTATGTCTCTTCCCTTCTGTAGAAAAGCAAAAAACTGTGTGTTGCAGTGCTATCAAAGCCATTGCACATTTGCATAGAGCTGCAGGTGCTGTCGTGCACATAAACGATGAATTGTACCATTGAAAGAAAATGAAATGCATTATTTGTTATGTCTTCTGACAAGTTTTTTACCCCTCTTTGAGTCACCAGAATCAAACTAACGGGATTACATTTTAAGCAAAAAATTGTCACAATAATTAGAATTAGTAAAATGGAAAAATTCCATTAAACGGCCTGACTAGCTAAAAATAAACTATGCTTTGACGTAAACATTCTGCATGTTTAGGTTGTGGGGGAGTACAGCATTTTCATGTTGAATTTTATCCTTTTGCAGTTAATGTTTGAGGCTATCAAATGCACTTCATCACAGAAGAAACATAATGTTGGATATCTTCATTGTGAAAAAGCAAGTGCAGCTTATGTGTGGCTGTATCAAGGAACTTGAAGTACAGATTTCTACTTAGAATGCAATGGAAGCTTTCAAAAAATTGTGCAATTAGTATAAACCTGTTTCCCTGGTATATTGGTGGCTTGTCTCTAGTGAGCTACAGGTCTCACTGGGATGAGTTGCCTTCTCTCAGCCATCAGAGTTTGTAGCAGTTAGTTCATTTTCTGAATCTGCAGTTCCTGCTCTTTGCAGTTCCCAGATGCAGTGACAGACATTTGGGTCATCCTGGTGGCCAGACACAAAACATCCCACTTTGAGCAATTTCACTGAAGTCTTGCTCACTGTGTTTGCCTTGCAAGACGGGTGGTCCTTTGGCAGTCTTGTAGTCCCACCTGGAGCTTGGGAATGCAATTTGAAGTTCCTAAGTACAGATTGGCACAAGTGGTCACATTCCCAGTGGTGCAGTTGTCTGTCATGGGGAATTTGAGATGGTGTTAGGTGATAGGTTGGACTTTATGATCTCAAAGGTCTTTTCCACCCTAGTTGATTCTGTGATAAGCGTGAAATACTTTTTTACTGGTAGGTGGCCAGGTAATTGTTAGTGAAGAGTCGAAAAACTTCTGGTGATTTCTGCAAGAGTAACTTCTGATGAAGAGGTAGGAAATACAACATGCAGAAAGCACAATGACAATGTTCAGTATTGGTCAGTCTCCTTGATCATTTGGTGTTTAATGACCTCTCACACAGAGTCATAGATCTAAGAATGTAATGCTTCCGGGCTTGAGTTTTAGAAAACAAGATCCTAAAAGTATAGAGGAAAATTGATCCTGGATTTTCAGAATGACATGGTAGCTAGAAGAGGTGGTGTCGTGTTATTGAGAGAGGTAATACATGAATAAGGAAATAGCCTCCAACAGAAGTTACGTATAAAGCTGGAAGCTGGGTTGGGCTCGACTTCCTGTCCATTTCTGTTGTAGATATTTGATAGAACGATGAGAGGCTAAGACGTTGGGGGAGGTTGAAAGTAGTCCACATTCTCAATGTGCCACAGGAATAGTGAAAAAGCCATCACTAAGATTAAGGCCAACAATTCTATTATCACATGGAGGAGATGCTGGAAGTCTGAGTTTCTTTGTTATGGAGTAATAAAGTAGTAACAAGAACTGATGGATACAAGCTGAACTGGAAAAAAACAACCAAGCAAGTTAACTATGAGTAGATTTTGTGGCTGGTTATCACAATTTAGAATTTCTGGTTTATTTAGAGGGAGTGATTTAGAAATGAAGGTGAAAAATTTATGTAGCTCAGTTGAGAAGAACCTGAGTTAGTTACTGATTTTTATTTTTTTTTGCCTGAGCACTGCTTGCCCTCATTCACATGGGTTAGTTCCCTGCAGTTACTTGCTTTAGTACTATTCTGGAGTCTATTTACCACGGTTTGCAAATGATTCCAGTGGTTGTGCCAGTGGTCTCTTCTGATCTCCAAAAAAATGTTCGAGATAGATGCCTGAAATATAAAATAGAAAAATGAATGTAGTGGTTTCATATTTACAGCTAGTCTTATTTATGTGGGGGAACAAAGGGGAGTACTTGGTTGGTGTTTTGCTCATAGAAGAAGAAATTTTGGTATCCAAGGTTAATTTTAAATGATGTGCTTTGGCCCATTGGTATAAAGATTCTAATGGTCGACAGATAATTGTTAACCCAAGTGTATAAGAAAAGTTGCAACGCTTGTGCAGTCGTTTAGAAATTCATGTATTTGAGAAGAGTTGGAATGTTCTGGAAGGGCTGACGAAAGATTTTCCTTCACATGACTGACAGAAGTAAGTGAGTAAAGAAGGCACTTAACTTCTTACCACCAAGAGTGGCCAGGTCCATATATTTGTGACTATAAAAATAGCTTGATAAAATGGTAACATTTTGAAACACTAAGTTGCTGATAAACATGAGACACAGAATAATGAAGGAAAAGAGCAATATACATATTTGTTCAGAAGAACTTGAAGCCTATGTGAAAGTGGGGTATTTGTAAAAATCACTCTAAATTAATGCATCATGATGCAAATGCCTAAGTGGTTGGAAGTTATGTATTACTGCTGAAGAGGTTCTATTACATTTCATCCTTTGGTCAGTTCATTTAATGGTCAAAGGGCAAAATCTCATCAGAAATGCTTCCTGAAAGTGGGAAGATGCATTTTGTTTGGGATCTATCTTTTTGTTTGTGTTAAGGCAAATCAAATTTTACTTGATTTCCCTTCTTCCTTGTGGTTTCGTTGGTCATATTTGTAGCCTGCTGTATTTTTGGAAAGTGATTTCCCAGCCTTTATAGAAGGGAGTCCTTTCAGGTGAATTTGAGTTGAGCAGGGTACTACATGAGGAAGACAGAGGGCTTTGTTTATGTGTAGACTTGGGGGTTTTGGTTTATTTGGGAATTTTTGTTGGTTTTATTTGTTTGGGAATTTGGGGGGTGAGTGGGACAATGTGTTTGTTTTGATTTTTTTTTTTTTAAACTCCACCTTACCATGTTTCTCCAGAAGATCAGAATGTTTTAATGTGCAAAAAAAGGCTGCTAGAATTGTTCAAGTACACTTGGTTTCTCTAATTCTGCTTGCACTGTAATCAGCAGAGAAATTCCTGGTTTAATTACAGTGGGAGCAGCGATACTCACCACAGTACAATACTGAATGTTCCAGTTCTGCTGTTTACCTACAGTCTCAGTGTAATTGTTTTATTTGATATTATAACCTTTTATTACCATCTTAGGCATTGATCCATACGTGGCCTAAGGCACAAACTGCGTCCAGGATTGGGGTATTGATGCAAACCCTTACATCTAATACCTCGATTACTGGTAGCACTTCAGCAGTTTAAACTGTCACAATCTGCATTGGCTGATTGAAGTCAGCATGGGTAGAGGTGTTCAGGAGGGCTGGGTGCAATATTCACAGTATAGATAAGGCTGGAAAGGACCTCAGAGATCATCAAGTCCAGCCTATAGTCCAACTAAACCCAGCATCTACATCTAGATCATATCACTCAGCACCTCATCCAGCTTACCCTTGAACATCTCCAGGATTGGCGACTCAACCACCTCTGGGCAACCCATTCCAAAAAACCCTATTCCAACACCTTTGGGAACAAGGTTGTACATAAACAGCATACTTACATTTTCACTAATTTCAGCTCAAAACTATCTCCATATCCTTGCAACTGTCTGGGGACAGAGGGTTAGGAGGGCAACAAACCCCAAATCTCTGGGGCTGAAATGCTTCAGCGGTTCAGGGATTGCTTGGTGTGGAGTGCCACAGTTGCAGGAGCTGTCTAGGGCAATCTGCTCGGTTTCTGTCACATTCTTTCAAAGCTGAAAATCTTACTTCCATATGTTGAATTTCAGTGGCAACTTGACAAGCCCTGATTTTCAGGAGAATTGGTTGTTCTCCAGCTTTTCCCTGCTTTAGGTTCTTTAGCATGTTAAGATCAGCAACAACCTGAATAGAAGGGACAATTCTTTTTGTCTGTCAAGTAGAATCTAATGCACAACTCTTTCTTCAATATTGAAGTAGGCAGCCTTTTGTAAGATTATGGTCAAGTCAAAAAGCAAAGTTCATTGAAAGGATATAAATTATACCTTTCAAAATCACAGCCACACTCTTGAGGGCTTTATTAGGGTGGATAAAAACCTGCATGATACATATATGTGCAGGGCTGTGATATGGAGAAGGTTCAGCTTCAAACTGGCTGCATGTATGAGATTGGGAAGTTGTGCTTTTCGGAAGCTTCTTGCTGATGCAAGTAGGGAAGCCTCTCAGCTGCAGCTGACCCTGCCCTTAAAGGTCTTGCAAACGCAGAGTAGGAAACGTGTCCTTTATAACCAGACCCTTTGAGGTACCGTGTTTACTGCAGAGTTCTTAAGTGTGTAGCGCATCTGACTACAGAAAAAGGAAAGATCTGCAGGGTAGTGAGGAAAGGTTTGTTGGCGTGTCCCTTCCAGCTTACATAAAGCTGTCCTGTTGGGGTTAGTGTGCATTGCTGTCTTGAGACCAGAACTGGAGTATGTATCTCATCTTTCCTTGGCTGCCACAAACGATCTTCCTGGCTGTAGCCAGACGCTGCTCCCAGCATGGGTTGGTTGTCTGTCGAAGAGAGTGGCGTTTGAAGAGCCGGCACTACTAATAGCGCAGCCAGCCAGCAGGAGCTCTGGTTGCAGTGTTTCATCAGCTGCTAATCCGTTTACAGTGTAGCTAATCAGATTGTTCAGTTCGGTGCTGCAGACTTTGTGCTGCGCTGCTGTAATTGAGACGGCTCCGTGTGTGTAAGCCAGCTTGTGGTGAACTCAAGGCAGCTATTGCAGTGGAGACAAGGTCTGCTCTGCTGAGGTTTGTAACTGCTTGCTGGTTTGTATCTCCCTTGCATTAACCCGGGACATTCACCTCAAGACAAGGTTTGAAGCTTTCTTAGTCTTTAAATCAATACAATATTTGTTGGGGATTAGTGCGTTAGGTTTCTTCAAGTGTGGGGGCAGTGCAGCTCATTCTCCTCCCTCAGTGAAAGGATGTACTTTGCCCCCAAATTCGTTATCTTGAAAGCAAAGTTCTGTGTGGCTGTTTCTCTTCAGGTCAATGTGCTGACAGACTGCATATGAAACTTAAGCAGAAGGAAAGGATAACATTTTTATACCTTTTTCCTTAGTTCTCGTGGCAGTGTGAATTCTTGCACTGAAGTAGTTTCTTTACAGTAGAAAATCTGTGCATAAGACTTGTTTAAAATGCTGTAATGAGTAGTGGATCTGAGCTTCTCTCTAGAGCTGTAAATGAAGGGTTATCTTTGCTACGGGAATTGTAACTACATTTGCTTGGATTATCATGGCAGTTGTGTCTCCAGACTCGTTAGCAAAGCTGTGACTTACTGTTGCTCATGAACAAATTATGAAATAAAGAAAACCCAGTATCCCTTTTCTGACCCAACAACTACAGCATTCCCAAGCAAACCATGTAGTTGAAACTTCATTTTATCTCTTGTGGGTTTAGCAGTTAAACCAAACTAATCTGTCGTTTCTCATTCTCCACCACTTCCCCCTCCCTTATTTTTCCTCCTCTCTGGCAATAAGACTGTCAAATAATATTTGAAATAAAGGAGATGCCATAATGCCAAAGCAGATTAAGTTAAGAAGTCATATCAGGAAAATACCTTGTTTATAAAATTTAATGTGGTATCATCTCTCTGTTCTAATGGGAGCAACAAATGTTTTCAGTACTTAATATGGTCAGAAAAAAAGAATGTCTATGGAATGCAACAGTGACTGTTGGATTAGAAAGGTCTTCCTTGAAATTGGAAAAGATTATAGATTCTCAAAGCCTTAGAGTGCAGTACATTTCAGGTACTATGTTTCAAGAGTGTTTGAAATGTGATCTAAGTGTTTATACTTAATGTCATACTCCTGGTTTTACTGAAACTGTTCTGTTTTCTTCTAGGTGAATCTGGACTGGGAAAATCTACATTAATCAACTCATTATTCTTAACGGAATTGTATTCCCCAGAGTATCCAGGCCCTTCACACAGAATTAAGAAGACTGTACAGGTATGTCTGGGGGAAAACTAGATACAGCTTGAACAATGCAACCTGCAATTTAGTAATGCAAGGTGATACCATTGGTACATAAACACCTGCATTTCAAAATACATTCAGCTATGCTGTGACCCACCAAGAAATATTCAGCCCTGTCTTTCAGTGTATCTGAGCAACAAAATTTCCAGGTTCTGAAACCTGTAGCCTATTGAAATGTAGGAGCCCTGAAGTTTTTTGTGTGTTACCTGTACATTAGAAGACACATGTGTGGTCCTGTTTGAAAATGTAGTGTGTATCATCAAGTAAAATACTGTGTAAGTCTGTAGAAATACACAGGTGTGCATTAAAACACCTGGCTGGTTAAGGCTTTTAGAGACTGTATATTAAAGCATTTTGCAGAAGTGCAAGGCCCTGGGTATAAAAAGAGTCTGCAGACTCTATCTTTGTGGCACCCTGTATACCTGTTATGAGTTGTTATTCTGTAATGTATCAGGGACTAGAGTGAACCTCTTTGACTTTAAGCACTAGGCTTACTTAGGCCAAGATGTTCCTGCAAGTGCATGATGCAACCAAAATACCTAGTCAAAGGCTGGAAAACTGAAGTTGGTCCATTTGTTTTGTGCAATAGCTTGTTACTGATCAATTATATTTTCTCTTAAGAAAAGGAGTTAGTTAGCTCACCATCAAAGCTTGAATATTATTACAAAATCATTTCATTGCAGAATATCAATTTTTTTAATTTGGAAGAATACTTTTGGCCATCCTGAGTTCTATTAACAACTTATTAGGACTTTCTAAAGTTAAATTTCTAAGGGTTGAATTTATAAACCTGGTTCAAAGAGAAGTTGAGTGGAATGGAAGAGGTGTGCAAATAGTTAGCTCTAGTATAATACACTTATTACTGACATAATAATAATAAAAAATCTGTGTGGAGCTTCTGGAATTTGAGTTAAGTACTTTCATCTGTTAGGTGGCAAGATTAGGTGATCTGTCATCCTGACCTTCAGAGGGGGTTGATTTTTATTAATTTACTGTTGAATAAAACCCCTCATACTTCTCAGGAAATGTCACTTAATGAATTTTTGTGGATTTGGGGCTTTTTTTGCACATAAAGCTGGAGGGTGGGGCAGGGTGAGGAAAGGCTTGAACAGAGCCCAGACTGAAAAGCTATTGCGTTTTTTCACGCTTGCACGATATGGGCTAAAGCTTGAGGGTGGCTGACAGCTAGACAAAACTATCTTCAGTAGTGAATTGGGGGATAGGGATCGCTGGACTTTGGAAATAATATGATTGGAATGAATAGATTTAAAGACCCTCTTCCCCTTTAGAAACTACTGCTTACTTTATTTAAGAAGTCTCTTTTTTTTAGTAGACTTGCAATTCTGCATAACTGTACTTTCAGTTAGTTGGGATGAATGAAAAGTCATTAAGTGTAGCATTTTAAGAAGGAAACTGAAACAGTCCTATTTCAGTCTAAATGTCTAAGTGAGGATAAGATTGTTTCCCCTACAGCCTTGAAAATTGTGTGTTCTAGAAACTATGTATATGATGTGAAGGTGTTTCCAGTCAAATATTAAAGAATAAACAGTAGGAGCTGCTTTTTGGATCCATTGGATTTGTACTCTTTGCCTGTGAAAGCCTTTTTAAGTTGAGGTTTTAAAGGGGTTTGTAGAGTACAGCTAAAACAGGCCACCAGAGCATCCTCAAACCTTGGTTGTAATAATCACCTGCTGTTACATGGTGGGCTCCTTCGTATTAATTTCATGGAAAATGCAGAAAACCTGTTAATAATGAAGTGATTTGAAGTCGGATGAATTCAAAGGAAACTTACTCGGAAATGAAGGGTTGTATAAAATATGCTTCCTCAAATCATTATTTGACTGTCTTGGATGGAATATGGTAAAGGCATGTTTAGTCCAATGAAAAGCAGTGGAGCTGTAACAAGCATCAGATCGTGAACACTGTAGGAACTGCCAAGGAGACCCGTGTGACCCAGTTGACTGGAGTGCATGGGAAAATGGCTGTTTGGAGGAGGATTTTCTTTAAAAGTTTTAAATTCCAAGACTTGAACTAATGTTTTCCATGAATCCCTTGAGAACGCTTGCAAGTCAGATGATAGGATGCAGTTGGATGCTTAACTATGAATGACACTAGTTTACAGTGATTTGCTGGCTCTTTTCCAGATGTTACTTTCTGTGCCTTTGACCATATATGGACACATCCCTTTGGGTTAAAAAATGCAGCTTTGCAGAGGATTTATGGCAGATTCTTCCCCTCTTGTCTCTTACCACTTGAATCTACTGCTTGCCATTACATGGTGGATGCATTCTGATTGTCCCCAGCACAAGCATAGGCCATTTACTTTGGTCAGCTCATACTTCTTGTTCTGTAGGTTTTTGAAAACCCTGCTCTGATAGCAAGATAGTTACATTAATTTATGAAAAGTAAGAAAAAAATTTAAATCCTCATTACCCACTGGGATATTAGCACTGCCTGCAGAGGCTCAGTTGCTGCAGACCATTTGTCAGAGGGTGACTTCACAAGTTCAGCTGCACTTACATTTTTCAAGCATACAGAATCAGGGAGAATGTTTGGCGTGACGTTTCTGAGGATCTCCTGACCTTTGTTTTCCTTTGTTATAAACATGTGTTCAAGATAATATTTTATTAATTGCTTCTTTTGTAAAAGCATTCCATCGAGATGGTATAATAATTTAATGATCCTTGCTGGGAATTTTTGTGCTGAGGAATAAAGCTGATACCTTGTAGCACTTGGCAAGAATCCATCTCTTAACATTACAGTCTCTAGTGTTTTGCAAGTGTCGTGGGTTTCTTGTACTTTCAGAGAACTTGGTGATAGGAGGGCTATGTGGTTACTATATGCAAGATGGCAAAAAGAATGCAAGGAATCAGAAGCTAATCTCCTGCGTGGTAAAGCTTGTGAGCAGTAAACTGCTGTCTGAGTTAACTTGTGGCTGGGGATTACTGTCTTGAGTTCTGGCATCAACTGTGGACAATAAAAATTCTTTATGGAACTCTTGAGGTGGGGGGGAAATTCACTCACCACAATTCAAATGTAAGTTTCTAAAGTACTGCCTGTGTAGGTTCTTATGGCTTCGAAATGGACACATTTAGAAGGATAAGAGTTGCATAGTTTGTGAAAGAGTAACTTGGTGGTATCTTGGGGTGATGTGTGTGCAGGAGTTATATTTTGTTTCATTGGGGGGTGGGGTGTAATTTCTGGTTTTTTACACCTTCCTAACCTTGCAGTAAGGCATGCTCAAGTAGGAATTTGTATCTTGAAGTCCAGCCCAACATTGGTTCTTCCGTGACTATCATCCAGGTAGCCCAGTGTTGGAGACTCCTTTTTATGAAGTTGCCTTGTTGATTTATTTCTGTCTTTTTGTTATGTTAGGAACGAGCTCATGATTGATTGTATGGTGTAGGCAGCTATAGTGTAACTGAGTTAATTTTTTGAGAACTAGCAGTGAAAGGGGTTGATGTGATATGCGTAGGATCCCTACTGCAATACTCAGAGTTTAAGAATATGAAGTTTTCTGTGCAGTTAGTTACTGTTTCCTGTATATTCTCTTCTGAATTAGAATCAGTGTTTTGCTTGTGCAAGAGGGATTTAGTCTGGCTTTCTGCAAGGTGTCAGTTTATTTTGTGGATTTACATTTCATCACGTAAGCATCGATTGCAGAGTGTTTGCAGCAATGTTCAGGTGTGGCTGTGAGAGGCTGTTTCACTTACATCATAATTAGGGATGTGCAAGCACTTCAGTAGCATGGATACAACCTCTCTCAAACCCTATCTAGAACCCAAGTTTCTACTCTCTCCAAACTTCCTTAGTGAATGTTCTTGCAGGTTAAATAGAACTTTGGTTTCTCTCCTCAGGGTTCAGGAGGCCTAATAAAGTTAAGCAGTGAGCAACCAGGTGGCATCACTGGCAGCTCATGTGTGGCTCTGGATAAATGGCTCACAGGGTTGATTTCTTGAATTCATGTCTAGAAAACAATGTCACTAGTGATTTAATAGAAATTGCTTTAATATCAAGGAAAAAAAGGATAATTAAATATGCAAGCGATTGGAAAGAAGCCAACATGAGTTTGTCACTTCTTCCTGCTGGGCATCACACTGACTGACAAGAACAGCAGTGTGCAGCACTTTCTCAGGCACATACAGCTGACATTGGCATCAATAATTACTGGGATATTAGTAGGAAGGAAGCTCTTTAGCCTAGATTTTCTCCATCATGACATGCCTGTTGCAAGCTGACTGGGCTGTGCTGCAGATGGGCGGTCACAACTGGAGGCATGAATTCCCACGCCCAGGTCTTGCATCATGCCTTGTGCTGATGCAGTTGCCTTCTGAGCCAGCTTTCCATCAGTGGCCTGGGCGCACAGGAACCCAATCCATTATGGTCACATGAGGTCGAGCTCAGCAGATTGCACCTAGATTGTATTACTTTCCAATATCAATCTGTTTGTAACAGGAAACCATCACTTCAAATTATTCCATTTCCAAGCATTATGAAAGCTGAAGAATAAGTGTATTCTTAAACACTACATTTCCAGCCCTGTTAATGCATTTTTAAGGTGCTTGGGAGGGAGGATTAGTTTTGAAAAAATGTCATTTTCTTTGAAGTGACCACAGTTGGCAATTTTATCAAGTTTAATGCCTGATGAAGGTTTTTTGTTTAACCAGGAATTAAAATATTAAGATACTCTACACAGAGGGCTCACTGATTTTATTTGTCACCTTTTTCTTAAAAAAAAAAATTGTTATAAAAATTGGGATTTTTAAAGGAAAACGTGGACCCAGTATACCTCTGAAGCAGAAGAATCAGCACTGCTTTGTCAGACTTCTTATTGATTGAATTCTTTTCCCAGTGTATTTCAGATAGCTGACTGAATTGCTAAAAATTTAATTTTATCTTATTTATTTTGCAGGTTGAACAGTCAAACATCTTAATCAAAGAGGGTGGTGTTCAGTTACTACTTACAATAGTTGACACACCCGGATTCGGAGATGCTGTGGATAATAGCAATTGGTAAGGCATTCTTTGCATCTTCTCCCGTGGTAATTCCGAATTGCATTTTGCGCGCGCGTGAGATAAAATACCTCGTGACGTATTTTTAAATGCAGGCTTCAGTTAAAACAGTAAGACTTTTAAACTTCTCTTTTAGCTGGCAGCTTCTAACTGCAGTCATTCAAAGTACTGAATTGCTGTCAGCTTTCCCCTTTAAACCGAGCGGTGCGTTTGGCTCTGTACCCGCACATGCTGTGCAGAAGTGACTTGTGTGCTGTCACAAGATGTGAGCAGTGAAGCGTGTTCCTTTGGCTACTGTTCTTAAGTATTCTGTTTAATGCTATTACAACGAAGGTGATTGTGTTTGAAAGGTTTTTGCAGTGAACTCACACTTTGCATCTTCAGAGCTCTGTAACTCAGTTCTGTGTTAAGGAGCTGTTGTGTTAAAGTGCAATATTGAAGTATCCTAATTTAAAAAAAAAGCGTAAATTAAAATAATACAAAAATAAGCTGTGGGGAAATTGTGAACATCTATGTCTTAGCAGAGTTGGATTTTTTTTTACATAAATAATGTAACTTACAGGTTTTTATTCATGTAACCTCTGCAGCTGGCAGCCAGTTATTGACTACATTGACAGTAAATTTGAGGACTACCTGAATGCAGAATCTCGAGTGAACAGACGCCAGATGCCAGATAATAGAGTGCAGTGTTGTTTATACTTCATTGCTCCTTCAGGACATGGGTTTGTATTAGTGTATTTGTTTTCTTTCTCCATCTCCTACCTCAGATAAATATCCCAATTTGTCGATCTCAGTTATGTAAAGTTCCAAGTAGCTTCTTCTTACTGGCCTACAGATCATGCCTAATTTCAAATACAGGATTGTTTTGGTTTGTCAAGTATTAGCAAACCAGACATCAGAAAACATGATTGGACATTAATTACAGAACAAGGAAAATGGAATTCTAATCATTAAAAATAAAGAGATATGTTTGTGATCTATATGTCTTTTGATCACATTAGATGAGAAGCTGGTTCACATCTCAAGCTGCAGGATTTTTCCTTTCTGTTCTTCGTCTCTCCCTTTATCATGATAGATTCAGTGATAAATTGAAGATGCGAAATTTCATGCATGCTTTAATTCACCTGGTCTGATATTTTATCTAGTGACAATTCCAGTATAGGCATTCTGGTTTTTTGATTTCAATTATTGTGTGATCTTCCACCTCTGCTTAGTTTTTAACTTGATCAGACTCCTATCTAGTGGTCGAGAGGGAGAACTGCACTTCTAGGGTGTATTGTGTACAGATTGACTGTATTTGAAATTGGTTGCTTACCATGGTATTATAACTGATTAAATTAGTCAGAGTCTCTTAAATAACACCTTCAAAACCAGAAGGAGAAGGTAAGTGGCCAGTTGTGTTGTATAGGTCACAAGTAGTAAAATTGTTGAAGGGACTGGTGAAGGAATTTTGAAGAATATTCCTCAGGTAGTAAAAAAAACCGCTGACTACTGCATTTAACATCTGTTGCTAGCATTGCAATGGGCCTAATAATTTTAAACTGGATAGAGACTTCCAAATTTGGAAAGAAATGTTGGAGGGGGGTGTTTTTCTTAGGTGGGCTTGCATTTACATTGGGATTTTTTTCATCAACAAATACGAACATGCATGTTTGTAATGTCAGTTTTGCTCAACATGCATGTTAATTTTAAAAGCAAACACTTGAATCTTTGGCATAATTTTTTTGCTAATGTGCAAAATTTAAATGTATTTAAATAAAGGGATGATACATTCCTTGGGTTAGTCAATCTCTCTTGAGCTAACCTTCAGGTTGTTCAAAAAAATTCTCTTCCTTCCCCCCGCCCTCCCTTTATCTGTTAGAGCTTTCTGAGTCAGCGGGAGGTACCAATTTTTCTTAGGGAAAAAGAAAGGTAATGTTTCCAAACAAATTAAGTTTTGGTCACTAAATTTGTGAGGCTAAAAGCTGTAAAGGTACATTCTTTGCAAAGGCATTTCATGCTATTCTTGGCAGGGGGGAAGTGTGAAGTTGTGCTAGGTTTGCATCATGTTTTTCTGTTACTGGAGTAAATGCTTACAGTTGTCACCTAAGTAAGGAAATTAGTAGACAAAATTAGTGTTGCGGTTAGCATTCATTTCCTCTTGTAAGATACTGCCCTCTCTGAAAGGACATAGCTCGCTTCCTACCTGGTTTTTGTGATGATCCAGTCTTTGTTCCCCTTTCCTGTGCAGACAGCAGCACATGTAGCCTGTCGAGTTGTGTCCTTTTCACTCTTAATGTTTCGTTGTACTTACACGGAATTAACACCGCCGTAGGTGCATTTATTTCTGCTTGTCCTTATGACCCAATACATTTGTAAGAGCCTGCTTGTTCTAATTTAGAAATCTAAAAACAAAAGGCAGGTGCATTCCACTGTTTTTAGCTGATATCCCCATAAGCATCTGAACTGATGAGTTAGCTCGTGTGGGAGCAGGAGGAGAGAGGGGAGAGGCAGGAGGAGCCTTCCAGGTGAGTGAATGGGGTGGTAGTGAATTGCACCACCTTTCTGCAGTTCTGGGGTCTTTATGTAAAGCCTTCCTGCTCTGTCTCCACTGGAAACTCAAGTCCTTGAGACAAACCCTTTTCTTTTGAAAGATTCTGCTTTGGCAGCTGCCTCGGGTACATTTTTCCAACTCAGAAAATCCTGTGAGAGAAAGTGTGTTAAGGTGAATGGACAACCAAAAACCTGCTCATAATCTCGACATGCATTAGTGGGAACTCTTTAATGTGAACTTGGGAAATTCAGTGGCAGGTGAAAAAAATGTTAAAATTAAGTCAAGTATGAGTTCTATAACATTTTCTTACAAATGGTTTGGAGAAGCAGCTGAATTTGGGTACCAAATTAATTTGATTTTAATGTTCCTAATACTAATTTCTTTTATATGAGAAATAATCTTGTTAAATCCTTTAAGTGAATCCCTTAAGCCTGACTAAACTTGCTATAATTCTGAAGTATTAATGCACCAAAACCTCTCTGGCTTTACTTCAGCAAGTAAGAAATACTGACCACTTTGATTCACATGGATGGTGAATCCACTCACCCACCTAATACCAGTATGGTGGTGGTTTTAGTTTGTCATTGTCATCTGCTTTCTTAATTGTCTTTTTGTTTTACATAGCAATTTAGAGCTATTTCTGCTTCATTTGTGCACAGGCCACAGAGGTGACCGTCTTGAGAGGAAACCCACTAGTAAGTGTGACTCTCAGGAGCTGAAAGTGCATATGGGAACAGTGTAATTCACAGCTGTAAACTTGTATCAGTCGGGCTTTAAACGGGATTATTTTGTGGCTAATGACACAAACTACCTTCATAGGAGAGTTCTAATCAGTTGCTTAAATGAGTGCGATTCCAGCTTGCAGAAGGCTACTGGTATTATACAAGTGAGGGGATTTCCTGTGGTAGTAATTGCAGGTAGCCTTTTGGCTTTCATTTAGTCATCTGTCATTCATAAATCAGTGTCTTAAGAGGAGTTGTCAGGACAAATCCCATCGTTTGTACATTCTTGTTTAATTAGTATAAATTGCAAAGCTCTAATGCTGTTTTTCAGACTTAAGCCTTTGGATATAGAGTTTATGAAGCGCCTGCATGAAAAAGTGAATATCATTCCACTTATTGCCAAAGCAGACACACTTACACCTGAGGAATGCCAACAGTTCAAAAAACAGGTGAGCTGAAAAATTAATATTTACAGTGTAGGGTAATTTAGTAAGTTGATCCCTGTGGAAATGGTGAGATTTAACTTACATGAAAAGTTAAACCCTAAAGCAAAGACTTGGGACAGCAAAGCTAAGTAATTTATATCTCTAGATTTAGTTATAATTCATGGTGAAATAGTCTTGTTTCTGTCCTCAGGGGAAAATGTTTCAAGTGTAGTATGTTTCTTGGCAAGTGAAATAATTCACTGCTGAGATAAAAATCAGTAAGGGAGGAAAGGAGCTTTCAAGATGCAGGTGCCTAACAAAAGTTGTGTGTTAAAAAAAGGTATTTAACAGGATCACAGTGTTACTGATTATGTTGTGGTATTCGCTTCCATGTGGAAGTGCTGTGTATACCTCAGGTATCAGATGAGAATCAGTGTATCTGTTCAGTCTTGGGCTGTGATAATGAATTTTAAAGATGGTGAGAGAATTCTGTTGGTAGAATATATTTGGTACCAGAGTCTACAAGTGGCTTATGTTTTATTTTCAGCTACGTGATCAGAGTAGAAGTAGATTTAAGATCCATAGTATTGTATGAGGAGGAGAAGGAGGACCCAGAACAGGACAAGACAAGAGAGGAAATTTCTTGGTTTGGACTGTGTCCAGTCCTAGCTTGGAAGAACAAATCTTCTGAAAAGAAGAGGGCATTAAGAGGTGTTGTGTACAAAACTCTTGATGTAAAACCAAGAATTAGAGGACAGATTGAAAAAAATGGTAAAATGCAGAATATTTCTAAATATATAAGCAGCTTTATCACTGAGTTGATGTTAGATGGGGGAGACTTTCCTGAATCAAACTGTGAAAATAAGTCCTTGCATGAACTGGAAATGTATGTTCTTATAGGACTGCAAACCCATGAACCAGAAATATTCCCCAGGGCTCTGCAGTGCAGCTCTCAACTAAATGGTGTAATATTTTTCCGTTCAAAAATTCTGGGAAACTAATCATCTTGTTTTTGAAAATACCCTTCAGCCAAATGAAGCACCAAAACAGTACAGTCACTTTTTTGGTGATGCAGTCAGTTATTCTTAAATTGTCATTAGTGCTTGCAAATGTGTCTCAACACAACTGACTGCTAGAGTCAGTCCATCAGTCACAAGCTCTATTAAAGTGGACAGGTGATCCTGCTTCAAGCAACTGACACTCAGGTGTGCTAGAGACAGAACAGAGTAGGAGTGACAGCAGTAGCTATTGTGGGAACTCAAAGGGATGAGGTGTGTCTCCAGTTACTTTCTAAAATATTTTATGGTTTTAAAGGACAAGACTGGTCTGAGAACTTATGTTGTATTAGCTTCTGCACATGCAGGTAGAATTCCCACTAGAGTAAATCTCTAGTTTGTCCCATAGTAGAAAACTGGTATTAATTTTTGCCGTCTGGTTGGTGGATAATACTCCGTTAGCTGCCAGGCTCTGGCTCTGATCCTGCCTTCTCCTGGCTATGGAGAGATGGTCATGCTATAACAGTCTCTTGGGGTGGCCTGGGGGTGTTAAACATATGCAAGTTTTGTGATGTAACTTAGTCACCTTAATATGGAAGGATCTTACATACCATACAAAAGAGGAGATTGAGTTATTACCAAGTATGAACTTCTCAACCTAATCACACTTTCTTTCTAGATAATGAAAGAAATTCAAGAGCACAAAATTAAAATATATGAATTTCCAGAAACAGATGATGAAGAAGAAAACAAGATTGTTAAAAAGATAAAGGTAAATTGATTTTCTTTTGAAAAACTTCTTATGAAGAGGTGAAGGGGATTGAGTGTGAAAAATATTCCATCATTAATGAAGAGCCCACCAATATGTCTTAAGACTCATTGTTCCTTGGCAGTGGAAATGAATGACACTAAGTCATCTGTCTAAGTCCATTAATGGCTAAAATTCAGCATGAGAACACTAGATCACGTTTTTATTTATTGAATGCTTAAAGATCACTTAAATTTCCTGCCTGTTTGACTTTTATCCACCTACCACAACCTACCTGATGGTTTTTGGTTCTGGGCTTTGAAGGAGGCAAGGCTTGTCTTTCAGACAGGTGGGCAGTAGCACAGAGTGTGTGCATTACAGCCAGTAGCTGTCTGGCTGATTGGCATCCTGAAACCTTAATGGAGATAAATGACTAAAGGAAATCAAAAGGACTGTCAGCCTGCTGAAAGGCTTTTTCTTAGTTTACTCATGTTTTGGTTTGTTCTTTTATGTCAGAGTCCATGTTGTACGTGTTTCTTGAGCCTTGCTTCTGTTTGTTCAGGAGATTTAAGAGTCTGTAAGAGCTTTTAAATTTTTTTGTTACTGTGGAAATCACCTAGGAAAAAATAAACACAGATAGCACAAATGGAAGATGTTCTGGGCCTGAGCCTAGAGGAGAAGAGCAGAATAAAAGCAAAGACAGAAGTGCGAAATACTTAGCTTTGTACTCTGTTCCTTTCAGCCACTTAAAGCTGCTCTTGGCTCCTTTGTGGCTTGTTACACTGGAGGCATTCTTGGTTCAGCTGAAAACAAAAACTTGAAGTGGTTCTTTGCCAAACCTTTGAAAACTGGGTACAAGATCCAGTCAAAGTCACAGTGGGAATATGAATTGGTAAACAATTAACTGTGCAATTAAGTAAATAGGAAATGGTTTGTCTGTTGCTTAGCTTACTGAGTAGCAGTAATGTCTGTTTCTTAACTAGATTTATAGAATACAACAGCGTAAGGAATTTGGAAGGGTGTGTGTGTATATAAGTCATCAAACTAGGCAGAGGTCAGTAAACATCACTCTTCTTCCACTTGTGGTTAGTTGCACAGCAGTGTTGTAGCACCAGACTAGCTTAAGTTTATGCATGGGCATGCTTTCAGTATCTTTTGGCAGTAGAAATTTTGATTTTCAAAGCCATACTTTATCTTGTAGGACCGTTTACCTCTTGCTGTGGTAGGTAGTAATACGATCATTGAAGTCAATGGCAAGAGAGTTAGAGGAAGGCAGTACCCATGGGGTGTTGCAGAAGGTAAGGCTTTCTTGTGATTTTTTTTTTTTGTCCATTTAAAACGTAATTAGCCATGAGTCTATATTTGAAATGTTGGAAATGCTTAGTTTGAATGTTACTCGGTGTGGAAATTTACTGAATATACAATGTTGTTATTCTGATAATGTTAGAACAAGGTAAAGGTTTGAGCAATGTGTGACTTCGGAAGCAGATTCCTGTTGAAGCCTCAGTGAGGAGGTGTAAAACCTGTAGTAACTTACTGCAGTAATGAGTGACATGACTTAAATTACAACTATTTCTAGCTTTCTTATTTCCATTTTTCTTCATATAAAACCTATGCTTTTCTTAGATTCTTCTTTCTAGGGTATACACATTGTAACTATTAATTTGACCAGCTCATTTATCATAAATTCAGTTTAAAGTTTCTGGAAGAGTGTTTTTTCCGCAAAAACATCTGAATCTTAATTGCTGGGGAATGTCCCTGATAATGAATAGAATGCCTTTTTTCTTTTTTCTTTTTTTTAAAAAAATTTATTTAAAACATACTTTCTACTGCTATAGGGACTTGAAAATAACTGCATGTTCTGGCAACTATCTCATGTGTTTCAATGCTGTTCACGTATTTCAAATGGCACATAGGGTGCATTTCACCATGCTCTGCAGTGAAACAATCACTATTAAACTATTTCTCTATGACCATTGAATTTTTTCCTTGTGGTGTGCATGTAGTGAATAAGGAGAGAAGGTTTTTCCCCCTCGCTCTTTCTGCCTTCTGAGGGCAATGGTCTATAAATTGGATGCAGTGTAAAATAGACAGAAAAAACCCCAGCCAGCAAGCAGTGCACGGACCAATACTGTAAAGAGGAGTGCCATAGCACTTTGAAGTGCATGTCTGGCAGGAAATGAGGTTTGGCAGAAAGTAAAAACCAGCTGCACCAGAGAGGATCAAGCTTTATTTAAGGCTCTCGCGTTGGCATTTAGAGACGTACAAAATGGTGCTGCTGTTCTTCATTTGAAAATGAATTTCTTTAAGGCTTCATGTTCGTGGTTGTACAACTTTGGGAAGGGAAGAGCTAGCCTAACTAAAAGGAACCTCTTTAAGTGACTTTCAGTCTGGACAGAATACTCAGAGACTATGCTTTTTAGGGAGTATGATTTCATTTACTGTCTGAGCAGAATTTACCAGTCTGTAAATCCATAGGATGAAATAATGCAGGAGTGCAGATACAAGATGAACACACAAAGAGGCTACATTCTACGTTTTTCCGATTCACTGAACTTACTTGGGCTATTTGAATTCCTTCTTACTCTTTGTCCCCTCCTTCCTGTGATAATATGTATCTTTACTTCAGGGGCACACTGGAACCTGCCTTGTGCCTTTCTTTTGTGCGTTCTCCAAGCTTTCTGTGTTGCCTTCTCTGTCTGCACACCAGAGTTCTAGGGTGTGCATTTTTCTCCAGTGTCATTTCATTATCTATCAGGGACATGTCGCTCAGAATCAGTTTCTTCTAAATTAATGAGATGGTAGTGGAATAGGTGGCATCTAATGGCAGCTGCCCCTTCTCTCTTGATCTGTGGGTAGGTGCATGAAATTCAATACACCGCCTTCCTTTACTTAGTTAATAAAGAATTAAATTCACAGTAAACTTAAATTGAAGAGCAGTTTCTAAATTTAGTGGGGAAGGGGGAAATGGATTGCCTTAAGTCTGTCTTTTAAAGGCTTTTTGATCTAGCTGGATCTAGACTGTGGTCTATCGTTAGTGTCTCATCCTTACATGACTCTGCTGGCAGGGCCTCCTGAGGATCAAAAAGATAGTTAAACTGGCAAAGCTGGGTTTTTGTTGTTGGTCAGATGGATGGCATCTTACCTCTGTAAGGAACATATTTTGGTTGGCATCTCAACAGTAGTTTACCTTTTTTTGCAGTTGAAAATGGTGAACACTGTGACTTCACAATTCTGAGGAACATGTTGATAAGGTAAGTAACTTACAACGTTAAGTTGTCTGGTATGGGAGAGATGAGGAAGTCATATATTGGAGAGAAAAGGATTTGAGACAGTGAGTTCATGCTAATCCTCAAATTTTTAATTGTAAACAGTATCTTACATTTTATGATACCTTGTTTAACCACATATTTGCAAGCAGTGGTGTTGGTAAGGATTTTTTTAAATAGTTCTCTTCACTTTGTGATTACGTGTTCTTGAAAATTACGGTAATCCATAGGAAGCTGAGTTGTCTGTTAGTGCTGAGGTGTACTTAGCTGTAGTGATGTGCACTTAGGTTAAGCAGTTTCTAAAATATTTGCAGTGCTGCAGTTGTCTAGAGCCAGACTGCCTGTGCTTTGCTGTGGTGGGTGCCAAGTTCACTATGGGACATCTGCTGTAACAACTGTTGGTTTGATTATTAAGCTTTGCTTTTCTCCAGGCTGACAATGGAAGATTATGGAAGGAAGCTTGCATCGTAGTCTTGAGCTTTACATTTAGCTTTTGTAAACTTAAAAGATGGCAACTAGGATGTCTTTCTTGGCTTGTTTTTCCTTGCCTGACGTGCTTTTTCTTATCTGCTGCTATAGCAACACAGTTTTTACATCTCTTTACCAAATAGTTGCAAGTTTATCTATAGAACTCAGATTTCCCAAAGACTAGTACTGTAAGCTAGTGTGTAGAATGTTGTGAGCTTTAGATAGTTTGGTGCAAAAATGATCTGGTATTTCTGTGACTTTATGGTCTTGATGGCTCGAATTTGAAAGGTGGAACGACAACATGGTGGGGAATGGGACATTAATGGAGGGATGTGACTTAAGTCCATCTGCTAAATGAACATGGTCTGGTGTTTCAAATACTATTTTGTATTGGTGCACTAAGCTGATAAATTACACTTCTTGACAGAACTCATATGCAGGATCTGAAGGATGTCACTAACAATGTACATTATGAGAACTACAGAAGCAGAAAACTGGCAGCTGTTACGTACAACGGTGTTGACAACAACAAAAATAAAGGGCAGCTAACAAAGTAAGTTCCTGTTAGGATTGTATTGCACTTTAATAGTTTCTAATCTACGTTTCTGGTTGTTTGGTTTTGAGAACGTGTGGTGGGGTTTTAGGGTTGGGGGAAGGTGGTTTTGTTTGTGAATAGTCTCCAGTCAGTCGCCTCTTCACTGTGTCTGAGCACTGTATACCACTTGTTTACTTTTTTATTTTTGTAGTTCACTAAGGTTTACACTAGTTTAACTAAACATTTAAAACGACTGGATTTTGGTTTGGCTCAGGTCTGAAGAGAATCATTACTCTGAGTTTTATTTCACTGAATTTTTGTGCATTCATGTTTCTATTTTGGTTTAAATGCTACTTTGGGGATTGTTGCTTCTCTTACATGAATGATCAATACTCACTCAGAGAAGAATCAGTTCATGTTTGCTTAGAAACTGAAAATCCAGACATGCTGCTGTTATCTTTGAAAAGTGGCTCTGGCTGCTTCTGTCATTGCTTACCATGGCAGGGAAATCCTTGCAACAATGTTATCTGTTGTGAGAAGAGAGTTGCAGTGCAGCTTTTGTTTCTGCTTTTAACTCTGTCATTTTAATTACCTCTGACAACAAGTTATTTGCCAACCTGATGAAATTATTGGAAGATTTAAAAGTTGGCTCTACTGTAGTCTGAATTGTGTAATGTTATTTGAGAATAGCTGCAGTCTTAAATGTAGGTATTTTTCATGCTCTTGTGTATCAACTGCATCAACAGTAATTAGTTACGAAATAATAATTAGTGATAGTTTTGGTTTTTGTACTATATTTAAATACAAATTGCTCAATCAAAATAAAGGCAGTATTCATTTCAGGTAGTGGTATGCAGAATTACTGCTGTTCTTCCTGAATTACTTGTGCATGCCTGCTATTTCCATCCATATAACATCCCCAAAGCTATTTTTCACTACAGAAGTGTCAGTTCTGCACTACCTTAATGCTTTGACAGTGGCTGTTTGGGACTGATTTAAGTGGACATGATTTAGATTCATCTAGTGTGAGCCTGCACGAGACTTCTCTGCTCAGCACTGATAAAAAAATAGAATAGTTTGTCAGTTATAGCAACTCTTCAGGAGTGCACTTGAGTTTAGGTCAAGTTTGTAGTGAGGTCAACTTTTAGAAAGACTAATTTTCAAATACACGTATCCATAGCACTGGTGTTACTGTCGTGTCTCTTGCCAGTCAGTTGCTGATACTTCTTTTGAGCCAGAATTTACACTGAGAGGGATTAGAATTATTTTTCTTTCGGAAGCTTGCCGTGCATCTCCTCCCACCTCAGATGCCTGTGCTGCCCCACTTGAGTATTTCCAGGCAATATTTGACTTGTCCTCTGGAAATCTGATTACTCTGTGGAACAGATCGTGTATCTGTGTGAGAATGGAGGCACGCCCTGATGCTGTATGGTGCTATTACAGGCACACAGTTAAACACATACAGTCCCTGGCTCTGGAAACTCATAAGCTGCTGGGTTTTGGAAAATGGGAGGGTGAATATAAGAGGAGATGTGCATGCAGTGGTGCTTGTACTTTTCCAAAAGCATCTCCTGCTGGCAGCTGTTGTGGATTGACCTTTTGTACCTTTAAAACAGCTGTATTTTTATGGTCTTAGTAGATCTGTTTTTCATGCAGCTGTTAACATATTTCTTTGAACAAAAATGCGAATGTGAAAACAAATAGAAGTGTGTGCTACAAGTTTCAATAGTACTGTGCAGATGAGTTGAAACAGTATTTTTTCTGGCCAGTTGATAATTCTATCTCTGATTTTTTTTGTCTTTGATTTGGTGAAACTTTGCTGTTCTGTAAGTTACTTGTTAACCTAAGAGTAATCCGGAGCCTGTATTTTCCACAGTTATGTAACTTTTTTGTGTTTTAGGTTGAGTCTGATTTTTCAAAATTTCGACATCGTCCCAAGCATTAGAAAAATAAAATGTCACGAATAGCCTTCACATATCTGCATGACTTGTCTCTTTAAACTTTGTTGTAATTGTAATTTCACACGTGTACTATGTGACGTGAGAAAATGGACATTTGCTCTGAAATTTAAAAGTGTAATTTGAGAAATCCTTTTGGTTTGCTGTATGAAGCTGCTATCTTCAGTCAGTTGAGAAGTAAAACCTTACTTTTATTTAAGGTCATAAAGATTTGCTGTATGGACCTACTGATCTGTTCAATACAGGGTCATGAAATACAACGCTCAGGTTGTTCTGACTGCTCAGCTCAGTGTGCTGAGACTAAACACCAGAAAGTTGTTTTCAGCCTTTTTTTTTCCCCTTCCCGTGGGGTTCGTGGTGGGCTAAGGTGAAGCATCCCCGTGCCCTGGGGAGGCGACTCTGCAGCCACCGAGACCTCTGCTGGCCGTGGGATCCCAGTGCTCTTCCTTCTGTGCCAGATGTAGTGGTTAACTAACGGAATTGGAAATACAGGAAGCTTTAACTAACAATCTTTTCCTTTTAGTGTGAAAAATTTGCTTTTGGGGGAGCACATAATTAGCTTTAGGAATCTATTATTAATGAATTTGCTTTTTTAATTACTGCTTTTTTGGTTTTGTGGTTTTATTTAAGCATGCTAAGCTAAGCCTCTGTATTTTTTGTTTTTTAGATTTGACACAGTTGAAGGCATGTAAGTGGTCATTTAAATTTTTCCAAAAAACTTAAAGACAAAAATTCTATAAACACACAAAGGATTTCACTGCTTAATGTTTCAAATTTAAAACAATTTCCTGTTATCCTGCTCTTGGCATTGCTTTTTCCCCCTAGAAGTTGGGTTTGTTTTTTTTTTTTTCCTAAAGCTCTGCTAATGTAAGCTTTTCAAATTTATAAGTACTTTTAGTGACAAATATCTCTATAAAAACCCATCCTCTTTAGAAACTTTTCGGCTAAGACTCGAGACAAATTTGGTCAAATTTCAAAAATTAGTAGAAGTGCATAAATTGTGAAATTTCTCCAGTTTCTGTGCATAGCTCCATCATTTTTATATAGTTGTTTATAAAGAATTAGTGGCGTTTTCATCTTTAACTGTAAGTTTACAGCTGTTCATTGAATCGGGGATTTAGTAACTTTAATCTTTTCTGACCATGATTTTATTTTATTACTGGCTTGCAGAGTTTCCACTTTGCACATATCTAGAATCATTTTTAATTTTTGGAGAAGAGCTTAGAGGGCTGCTTTAGCACACATCCCTTTAAATCAGTTAATTATGTCATTGTTTAGAGGGGTGTTTTTTTCCTTCAGCTCTTTTTTTGTTGCGTTTGTTTGCTTGTGTATTTTTTTTAAGTCCTTCGTATAATTTTATCCTGAAAGACAGGGTGATGTGCTTTTATTCGTGTCACATAATTAGGACCTAACAGAACCCGTTGTGACCTGATGTTGTAAAGCTCTCAGCTGTACATGCTCGCTTATTGTTCAAATTTTTTGTGCAGAATGATTTTTACCAGTTTGTCAAATCCGGCTTGCGTGACATCCCCATAAGATCAAGTTGTAAATCAGAGCACAAGTCTGCTTCTCTTTCAAGTCAAAACCGCAACAGTGATTCCTCAGTATTCAATCTACTTCCTAGATTAATTTTGGAAGAGCAGATATATTTGAGAGCTTTACACCTCTAAAAGGTAACAACAGGAAGATAGTCTTTTGACAGCTGCTTAGCTTCCACAAGTACTGCTACTCACCTCTTCCTTCACTTATTTATTGGTTTGGGGTGTTACTGTACTTCACCTGTGTCTAACCATTAATTTTTTCCTTAAAGTTTTGCTAGCCGTTGGCCTGTCGAAGGATGAAAGTAAAAATTAGACTAGGACTGGTTTCAGTTCTGTGTATTATACAGCATGTTACTCACAAGTCCAACTTTGCAACCGTTAGTTCAGATTGATTTTAATTTTCTTTTTTTTACTGGAAACACCATTTTCTTCCTTCTCACAAGGCCCCCCCCCCCAATCATGTGGCTTTGAGTTCATTGGCATGGCTTACTTTCACTGCTTGGTTAGGTGGTGAAAAGGAGTGAGCAGAAAGGATAAAGTGAGGCAGTAATAGTCAAACTAGATTTTAACCATGTTTGTTCTGTAACCACCATTCTGTTAAGAATGAGTGACAATTTCTGACTCAAAATAGATACTGTTTGTCATCAGTGAAAGTTAGTCAGTACTTTTCTCATTTTAAAATGCTTTTCTGCATGATTTGAATCAGAGCAGGGCTTTTTTGGTTTTGTTGGGGGTTATTTTAAAAAATTAAAAAGAATCTTATTTTTAACAGGGCTCAGACTTGCCACCTCTATTTACAATTTGCTGGTCAGAGTAACTTGCATATGTTACAGGAGATATCCCCTGCTGATTGATTGTAATGGTTCCAAATACATTCAGTTCTTCATTTTTACCCACACAACGGATAAAACTTGGCCATTTTAAGCTGTGCATACTCAAAACTGAAACAAGAGGCCAGTGATTTGTTTTGATTGCTCTTTGTTGAACAGCTTAGTCTTACAAGACTCTATCTAGCAATCATCACTAGATCATAATCATCCTGTTTCATTCAACACTTAATGTGAAACTTGCTGTTTAAAACCCTTAGCACCACAACATGGATAGCAGGCTTACACAGCTTAAGAAAATGCAGTAGAATCTAGGGAAGTAATTACCATCAAGTGCATGGAAAAATTAAAAATAATGTGTATTATTTTTATACATCAAGTTAATTAATAGCTTTCTAGGGGAAAATCTTCCAACTAACTCTTCGATGAAACACTGATGTTCAGTTGCCCAAGCCTTTTCTTCAAAATTGATATCTCTTCAAAACTATGACCACAGTGTTTAGCACAGTTGTAATGTTTATTTGCTCTTGGTCTCATTTGGAGCAGTGAAGATTGAGAGAAAATGGGACCATAGTCTTTAGCATTCTGAAATTCTTTTTTTGTCCATGAATTTTTGTATATATTGGAGTGGGGAAGAAAAAGACGCCTGAAGATCACTTGAAACGTGCCAGGTTTTTTGGTGTTCTGTAACACTGATTTCCTCTATTCCCATGACCAGGTGGTTCTACAGATAGAAAGTCAAGGTTTTCTGTGAATTGAAATGTAATGTCAATCAGTTGTGGGAGGAAAAGATACTGTATGAAATATCCTTTTGAGTAAAGCTTAACTAAACAGTATGATAATGCAAATTGAATTTAAGCTAGCAGTGCCTACAGCGATGTATTTATCTTAATGCTTCAGCATTTTTATCTTGCTTTCTCCAGATGCCCTAATGTAACAGACAGGGGGAAAAGTTCTTACTAGCTAACTGCTTTTTCTGGATTTGTGGCAGGAGTCCGTTGGCACAGATGGAGGAGGAAAGGAGGGAGCATGTAGCCAAAATGAAAAAAATGGAAATGGAAATGGAGCAGGTGTTTGAGATGAAAGTCAAAGAAAAGGTTCAGAAACTGAAGGACTCTGAAGCTGAGGTAATCAAAGTGTCTTAAACCCTAAGATGCTTGAGTCTGAACACGTGTAGAGATGGCATGTTTTGCCAAGACTTTGCAACATAATTGATTCCGTAGTTCAATTTTGTGTAAAGATGGAACTCTTTCTTTCTCAGCTTGGTGTCTGTGCTGAAATGGTATAAACCTGAACTTAAAATGTAATTTTAATGTTTACTTGTGTTCTATTTTCACTTTCACAGTCACAGCTTGTGTTAAAATACTCCTTAAATTTCTTACCCTCTTGTCTCTTTTCTTTGGAATATTTTGAAACTGTTTTCTTCCATGTGATTTAAATTCTGGAGACTTCTATGGCTTGTGTAATGTACTGAATGCAGGAGTGGTAATGTGCTGGGGATATTGAGAAAGCACTTCAGGAATTGGATACGATATCTGTAGGAAATCATCTAAATTAGAATTACTAGACTAAGGAAGAGTCAGGGTTATGTTTTTCCCAGTGTTCTGGTATCATTTGAACAATTTTTATGCATATTTAATTTCTGTCCATTTCAGGTGAAGTCCTTGCCATGTAGCTTTTTTTACAGACTTCCAGGGACTTCGAAAGTGATCTCTTTAAGGGACTATTACAAGTAAAGGTTTAAGTAAAACTAATTTTCCAAGTTTTGAGAAAGCAGCTTCTCACAAGAGGCCTAATAGAGAAGTTCAGAATTGTTGAAGTTCCTGAAGAAAGTTTGGCTCCAAATTTGAGGAAAAGTGAGGAAACTTGGAAGGGTAGTTGAAATGCTTGGCAGCCTAGGCGCTGTAAGGAGCCAAGGCATACTGGATCAGAGGAAAAAAAATCAATCTAGACTCTTTTTTTGAGAACTGAAGAGATAAAGATATAAATGCTGAGATACCCAAGTCAGCAATTTGAGGATTTTAAAGCTATGTATTTTAACTGGATCATGGTTTTATAGTCACTGAATTTATCCATCCTCAATTTCTGTCTCAAATATTTTTGAACCCGTTTGTACTTCTGTCCTCCACAACTCCTTGTTACCTGAAAAACAAACAAAAATATTTCTGATTTTCATATACTACCTCGTGACTTGACTGAGTGTATCCTGTGATACCACTTTTAAAATGTGTATGCAATTAATTTGTTTGGTTTTTTTCCTTCGCCATTCGGGACTTCAGAAACTTCTGTTGTATTTGCCTAAATGTAGAAAAGTAGGCAATAGACAGTGCTGAATACAGAGCATGTTAAAATAATGTGTAAAAGGAAATATGTTTTGAAGGGTTTGTGTAAGACGGGATCTTGCAAGACAGTAAGAGAAGAGGAGGTTTTATTTAACTTCCTCTGTACTGTGGCCACCAGGTCAAAGGAGGTGATCCTACCTGTCCACTCTATTCTGGTGAGACCCCACCTGGAATGCTGCATCCAGCTCTGGGGTCCCTTAGCATAGGAAGAACATGGACTTGTTGGAGCAAGTCCAGAGGAGGGACAGCAAGATGATTAGAGGGATGGAGCACCCCGTCATATGAGAGAAGTCTGAGAGAATTGTGATTGTTCAGCCTGGAAAAGAGGCTGAAAAGAGAGGCTTTGGACTGACCTAATTGCAGCTTTCCAGTACCTGAAGAGAGCTTACAGGAAGGATGGAGAGAGACTTTTTACAGGAGCATGTAGTGACAGGACCAGGGGGAATAGCTTTAAACTGAAAGACAGTAGGTTTAGATTAGATATTTGGAGGAAGCTCTTTACTGAGAGGGTAGTGAGGCAGTGAGACAGGTTGCCCAGAGAAGTTATGGATGCCTCACCCCTGGCATTGTTCAAGGCAGTGTTGGATGGGTCTTGAGCAACCTGGTCTAGTGTCCTAGTCCATGGCAGGAGGGTTGGAATGGGCTGTTCTTTAGAGTCTCTTCCAACCCAAGCCATTCTGTGATTTAACTCAAAAAAGCGTTACGCCACACAAAAGGAATCACTTATCCTGATAGCATTCCCATCCTCACATACAACACATTTGATTGTCAATCTGTCCCAGCAACTGGCTGTGGAGACTTCTTACACTGTTTTCTTAGTGATACTCAAATTTGCTTCATAATGTTTGCATCAAATAGCAAAGTATTTTTTAATTTCCTTTTCTCTGCCAAATATAGCTGCTTACAAATCCTACTTGTAACTTAGGTGGAATTTGGGGCATTTTCTGTTAACTGTAAAATGAAGCTATGGGATTAATACCCTTCTGGTTTCTGATAGTAGCAGTACTTATTATCTTAGGGGTTTTTGTCTGAGTTACTTCCTTTGAAGAAAAAAATATACTGTATTTTCTGGTGTTAGTAAGTATAGGTGCTGAGGTTTGTTATTGCAGCTCCAAAAGTTGACGTGTTTTCTGTGCTTACTGACTCTTCATAATTTTCTGTAGCTGCAGCGACGCCACGAGCAAATGAAAAAGAATTTGGAGGCACAACACAAAGAGTTGGAGGAAAAGCGTCGACAGTTTGAGGATGAGAAAGCAAACTGGGAAGCTCAACAGCGTATTTTGGAACAACAGAATTCTTCCAGGTAAATTTGAGTCTTGTCCTGAAGTGCCAGTTGAAGTTCTGTAGCCTCCTGCTCAAATGTAATTTCTGGGATTATCATCCATGGTCATTGACCACTGTACATGAACTAGTTTTAGTTACCAAGGAACATATATCATCAATATTGGAAAGAGTATTAGCTTCTAAAGCAGATTTGATCTGCAAAAACATTGTATGCACACATAACTACAGTCAGCCCTTGAATATCATGGTACCACAGGTCTGGTGTCTGTCTACTCCCCCCGGCCCCACTGCTGCGAAGCCCTCAGTCCGTGTTGATAGGGAGCTCATTAATATGCAAATTTACCCCATTTCCCCACCCCCTCACCTCTGGAGAGGCTGTGGAGTGTTCCCAGAAGCTCCTGGCATGATGTGAGCAGTTAGGGGAGCAAAGGGTGTCTCCTCTGCCCCGTCCATGCCTGGGGAGTCCCCAGGAATCGTGACAAAGGGGTCCCTGAGCCCATGGTGCTGCTGCTGCGAGTCCTGCGGCGGCAGCTGCAGGGGGCAGAGGAGGCACCAGGGGGCTCTATGTACTTCTGAGCCCTCCCTGGCATGTTGCCTCCTGTGGGACACGGGTGGCATGGCACAGTGGCCCCACTCCCATGTTTAAATTGTTTTATATGGAGCCACTCAGTGAGTGCATTTAAACATGTGAGTGAGGCAGCAGCAGTGTTCTGCTCTTTGTTTGCTGCAGAAAGGGATTTGCAGGGATAGCTCCAGCAACGAGCTGCAACAGTCTGCTGGCGCACTGCTGGGCTTGCCTGTGTCACCACGAGGTGGGAGCAAGGAGAGTGTGTGTGCCTGTGTCTGCTGTGCATTGCAGTGTTTCCATGGCAACAGGCTATGGGTGGGCACCAGTTGCTGCCCAGGGACTATCGCAGCTCGTCCCCATATTAACAGGGGTGCCACCAGTGCCCCAAGAAACCTCAACAACAACAGCTTTGCCAGCTAGCGCCAGGGTGAGCGGACTGTCACAGCCACGTTCCTCCGCTCCATCTGGTGCGGTGCAGGTGGCCCGTCATGCCTGTGCACCGACGGACTGTCACACCCAGTCCCCATGGTAACGTGGGACACAAGCTGGGGACCACACGGCAGCACAGCGCCTGCTCAGTGGCGCAAAAGCAAGTGGTGAAGGGATGTGTGCCCTTTTCACAAAGGGAGCACAGCAGCACTGCCCACGTGTGACAGGGGCTCTCTCCCCTGCGTTCCCTGCTGCCATTTCTTGCACGGCTGCCTGTGCCTGGGAGGGAACACTGCGGGGAGGGGGGGTCAGAAGTACGGGCTATGCTTTGGCTGGGCCTCTGGCCCCATCCCGTAACACTCGGAGCTCAGCCTGCCCCTCTCCGCTCTCATGCGGGGAAGGCTGCGCTTTGGCCATGGTGGCTGCCCCGTCCCATGGTGCTCAGAGTGGACAGTGAGCACTTTGCCTGCACAGCCCACCCCTCTCCACTCCTGTGAGGGGAGGGCTGCGCAGGTGAAGTGCTTGCTCTCAGCCCCGAGCAAGGCAGGCAGGGGCTAATTCGCATATCCATGACTGTCTACTTTGAATATTCATGAGTGTCAGTTGGTGTAGGCGCAGTGGCGAGTGCCCTGCAAAATGGACCTCCCCAACTGCAGAAAAATCGGACTGTGAAGAGGTGAATCTGTGAACAAGGAACCACGAAGTGGAGGGGGTTGACTGTATATCTATGTAAAACCTTGCATCAGACTTCCGAGTGATGCCGAATTAAAGCTTCGAGTCCTTGGGAAATGTGATAACTGACTGCATTGCTTGACTTGCACAGTACAAGTTCTGTGTACATAAGATTCATACACTGTGTTGCAACTAATAAAGCTTTATAAAATACATGTTTTAAAAGGGATATATTATTAAGTAAAAAATCAGAACATGTGTGCATTATTTAACAAACTTTTGTTTTTTATGTCGTTTTAGAACCTTGGAAAAGAATAAGAAGAAAGGGAAGATATTTTAAATGCATCGTTTTGACCACCAGTTATGTATTAGTTGCCAATATGCCAGCCTGGACATCAGTGTTTGTTGGATCCATTTGACCAATTTTGCACCAGTTGTATCCATAGTAATGGATTTAACAGCATGACAAATTTTTGTTTATTTTGATGGAGAATGAGATGCCTTGAATTGTCTAGGGTGTTGTGTACTTGGAAAAATAACAGCTCTAAGTACCTTTTTAAATTTTATTTTCTTCCAACAGGTGTCATTTTAATGCAAAAGAAAACAATTTACTGTTGTACAATCATGTTCTGGTGGTTTGACGGTTTACAAGTTATTGAAAAATGCAGGACTCTAGACGGTTTTTAGTGAGGATAAATTGCCATAATATGATGCAAACAATGCTTCTCTATTATTACGATACATGAATTCCATTCAGTGCAGCATATACAATAATGTAATTTAGTCTAACACAGTTGACCCTATTTTTGACACGTCCATTGTTTAAAAAGGACACATGGAAAAACAGAAGTTGTAAGCTTACAGTGCACCTAAGCTTTTTATAACAACCCTTTTATGTTTTGGATTCTTTAAATATATGCTATTCTCATTTAGTAACTTCTTTAGCCAGAAGGATCTCATTACTGCTTCATTTTTTGTAATAACATTTAATTTAGATATTTTTCCATATATTGGCCCTCCTAAATAGAATATAGCTTCTTTCATATGGTAGGAACCAGTGCGTAAAACTTTCCTTTAACTCCCTTTTTACATTTTATGGTAAGTAGCAGGAAAACGCATTTATAGGTCATTTCTAGGCAAAATTGTGGAGTTAACTACCAACCTGTTTCTACCTGTGTGCAGTCTCTCTTTATTTTACTAGAAATGGGAATATGGCCTCGAGAAAAACATCACCATTTTGCATTTAGCTGTATTCATATACTGCATTTCTGTATTTTTGTTTGTATTGTAAAAAGTTACATAATAAACAATGTTGTGATGTAACACGCTGCCGTGTCGGGAGTTTTAACGGAGTTGAACAGCTGTATACTTCCCTGGAAAAGTGTTTGAACTTTCCGTCTTCAGCCTGGATTTGGCTGACCTGTGCCTTCGATTCGTCTGAGGATTTAGTGTGAGGTGTAGAACGCCCCGGAATTGGCAAAATGCGCCTGACGGTCGTGCCCAGGAGAGGGCACCAAGTGCCCGCGCAGCCTGCGCTGTGTCCCGCACCTCCCTGTCTGCTGCCCTCTGTGCCTCCTGCGGGCTTTGGTGAGCATCTGCTAATAAAAAGGAGGGAGGGTGGGGAAACAACAATCTTCTGGATGGTTCTGATGGGCTTCTGGCAAAGGTGGGGGATTAACTGCCAATTCTGATAGACATTATAGCTAGGAAGTTGATATTTAAAATACAGTGTATAAGTTGTTAAAAAATTCATGGGGATTTCTTATGTGTGTCTTTGCCTAGGAAATAACAAAGAATGTCTCATTTTTTTATTATCCCCTTGTATTATCCCCATCACTTCTGCTGCTTTCTCTTTTACATCAGTTATGCTTGCAGAAATATGATTTATTCAGCCCGCTTCCCGAAGAAACAGGGGCGTTTTCAGTAGTCTGCATAAAGGTCTCCTTATAACTCATTTCATATATACTGCGTATCTCTTTCCAGAGAAGACACTGATTATCAGTAACTGGTCATTGCTTCCCCAGAATTGCAAAGTCTGGCCTTTATTACATCACAGGGGACGTACACTGCCAGTATTTACCCGTCAGGTTTCAGTTTAATTCGGTAAATGGAATCATGTAACAACCAGGCAAGAGTCACCATCCAGAGCAGAAGCTGATGATTCTGAATTCCTCTTTGGACTCATCAAAACTCAGCATGGACTGTGTGCAGGTATGATAGTGCTTTAGTGTTCTCACTTGCTCTGACCTTCTGATGTAATTTATCAGGAAACTTGTTTTCACTATGCGTGTCTTCATTCTCACTATGAGAATAGCATATATACTATGCTCTTCTCTAGCCTCACACATTCTTAGGATGATCATAAATTTGTATAAGCTGTCGTTAGATCCTTTGTATTAATCATAGAATCATGGAAAAGTTTGGGATGGAAGGGTTCTCAAAGACCCATCTAGTTTGTTCCCCCCACCTTCTACTGGACCAGTTGCTCAAGGCCCCGTCCAGCCTGGCCTAGAACACTTCCAGGGATAAGGGAGAGCATCCACAGCTTCTCTGGACAGCAACATATGTATATGACATTTGTATTTGAATGAAAATTTAGAGCATGTGTTTGGAGTTGTCTTCTAAAATGAAGCATTGCTCTTTTGGAGAAGACTTTTCTCACCTCTTCACTTGTTTCTTAAATGCTTTGGCTTTTTATGGTAGGTTTGGGCTGCACCAGAGTTTGTTATTAAAAGAATAAAATTCAGAATGCTATATGAACCTGAGTAGCTGCACAGCCAGTACAAAGGTTATAAGCCACAGCCTTTGTATGGTACAGCTTAGGTTGTGGGTTGGTGTTTTTTAATTCCACTGAATAAATAATAATTTAAATGTGTTATTTCTGTGAAGCCAAGGCTCGTTTTACTTGCTCACATTTGGATCCTTAAATTGCCATGTGACAACTCTGAGAACATGCAGCAGAGGTGTTGTGGGGTGTACGCTGACGACCAGGAACCTGTTGTGTCCAGGTATCACTGGGTAGTACTAGAATTCTCTCTTGTTTCCTTCACAGGGTGCAGTGTAACCTCATCTTCACTGCTGAGGCACGAAGTAAGAGGTGTTAAAGAGCTCTTCTGCCTGTTTCTGTAACAGTAGTTACCACACTAACAATCCAGTCTCTAGGCAATTGTGAGGCTGGAAATTTTACTCTTTGTTTTGGCAGTGAAGATCTCCAGTCCCCATAGAGTGTGTTCTGTGAAAGAGGGAGGGAGAGGAAATAACCCTGGTCCTGCCAGGCATGGCCCTGCAAACATCACTACTGAGTGTGTAGTCATGCTACCCATACATTTGTACAGGGGTGTGGGTCTACTTTTATTTACAGGTAGATAAGTAAATGCATCTATTTTTATGTGTGAAAAAGCAAAGATGGCAAACTTCATGCTTTCCTCTGGCGTAAAATACATTCCTGTATTGGGTACCTTACCTGGCTGACCATAACTGAGGTTCAGCGTGCTAAGTATCCGGATGCTGATATTGCTGCTTCCAGGATTGCAATACAAAGTTTTGAAGGAGTGATGTAGTTCTTTTGGCTTTCACTGCGATTTTCCCATTTGGTAGACAGTGACCTGCTGATGCCCTAACGCCTCAAAAGGCCACATGTTGGACCTCCTTGGTTCAGGTGACGTCGTATCACCAGAGTACTCCTGGCCAGGCCGCCAAAACCATTCCTCAATTTGGCAGCCCAGGGAATAAGGCAAATCTACATTCCCCCTTAAACCTTTTCAGCATAACAGATATTCTTAGTTCTGTGAGGATTGCTTTTGTCTTCATTGATTCCGCTTAATCTAGTGTAAGTATAAATGACTTAAAATAATGCTTTTAAAGGTTTCAATTCAAATGAATCAATATGGAAGTCAAGAATCAGATTGGATCATTGATTCATGTGTTGGAAATAAGGAGAAGTTATAACTGAGCTTGTGGACCAAGCTGGTATATTAAGGGTTCATCTTGCTGTTTGTGCAGCAGTCAGGCTAATTTGTCTCTGAGTAGCGAGGGTGGGATGTGTTTGTGCCCAAGATAAGGATATACTTTTCCCTGCGGACCAGCTGCTGCGATTACTTTTGCATACAGTTCTTGGGTTACCAACCCTTAATGTTTACAAGGCTATCTTAATGCAGTTTACATTTCTTCACTGCCAACATCTCCATTTCCTGACCTTCTGCTGTTCAAGGCTCAGCAGAGGCAGTTACTCCCTTTTCCACAGCCCATGCCATCTTTCTCACATGTTCAGCTGGGTGGCTGGTGGGTTTGGTGGGCAGCCATCAGGATAGCCTGCCCCTGACACCAGCATTTGCTGTGCTGCTCTTCCTGAAAATGGGCTGCCTGTACCAGCACCTTCAGGCACGGAGCACTTCTGGAGCTTTGCTCCACGCTGTGGGTTTGCCCACCCTTGCTTTCCTGTTGCCACATGGTTCCTTCTCCCGGGAAGTACTCAGCTGTTGCTCTTGGCACCTTCCTTTGCTTTCAAGTAGTTGCAAATGTTCCACGTTAGAAATGTGTGCTATATCCTGGTAAAAATGCAGGGGGTTGCAAATGGGAGTCCTCCCCCATATCCAGATATAAACGCCTACTGATGCTGGAAAAAAGCAGTTTCCATCCTCTTGGTTTGTTGGTAGAGGTTATCGGCTGTCTCTGGCTGTGGGCAGCAATGAGGAGGTGCAGCCTTCCCTTCCTGTGGTCACTGGGATACACAGCTGTGAGACTGGAGGGTTTCATCTGTACATCAGGTAATTCCCAGCTGTCTGGTGCATCCCTGCATGAGCAGGAGGGGATGCAGAAGGGCATCTGAGACTATGGCTGGGGACCCAGCAGCAGCACTAGGGGATCTGCAAGTGGGCTGGGATGCCAGGCAGTGCTGCTGCAGCTGCAAATATTCTCTCCCTACTGCACCCTGTTTACTTCTTGTGCACTATTAAAAGTGGATGAGCACAGGAACAGATCTCTGAGCAAAATCATGAGGAGAAATTCCTGGCTGACATAGGAAGACAAGTCAAAATCTTTATCTATTCCCCTCATGATTAGGAAGACAGCTCTCTCTGGCTCTCTTTCAGTAATATATCACCTCTGCACTGTCATCTGGAGAGGTCTCTGAGGCAGCCAAGACACTTACTTGGTGCAGACTGAGCTATTTTTTAATGAAGGTGGTCATATTTCAGCCTGTCCTGGGACAGCTGGACTGCATAGGTCAAGATAAAACTTGTGCTTTTGCTTTACTAAGGGAATATAATTCCTCTGGCTTCTCTGTTGCCCCCACCTTTGGTCTGCTAGCCAAAATCTTCACAATGAAAGGAAATGGAAAAAGCAATCATGTCACAATGACCAAATTTTTGTAGTTTATCAAGATAACTGAGGCAAGAGGAATCCCTTTTCTGCTCTCAAGACCTTCCCATTAGGTCATCTTAAGAATAACTTGTTTATCTCTTTTGGGAGCTGCTGAGTCACTTCCCCCCACACTTGACTCATTCAAGGTCCTGCATGGGGGTTGGAGTAACCCCAAGCACAAATACAGGCTGGGTGGAGGAGCAGCCCAGGAGAAGAGCTTGGGTGTGTTGGTGGATGAGAAGCTTGACATGAGCTGGCAATGTGCACTTGCAGCCCAGAAAGCTACCCATGTCCTGGGCTGCACCAAAAGCAGCGTGGCCAGCAGGGTGAGGGAGGAGATTTTGCTCCTCTACTCTGCTCTTAAGATCCCATCTGGAACACCGCATCCAGCTCTAGGGTCCCTAGCATAGGAGGGACATGCACGTCCACGAGCAAGTCCAGGGGAGGCCACCAAGATGATCAGAGGGCTGAAGAACCTCAGCTATGCAGACAGGCTGAGAGAGTTGAGGATGCTCAGTCTGGACAAAACTCCAGAGAGACCTTAAAGCAATCTTCTAGTAGCTAAAGGGGCCCTACAAAAGGGCAGGAGAGGTACTTTATTCAGGGGCATGAAGTGAAACAACACGTGAGAGTAATGGTTTTTAAGCTAACAGATGGTAGGTTTGGATTAGATACTAGGAAGAAATTCTTTACTGTGAGGGTGGCAAGGCATTGGAATGGGTTACCCAGGGAAGAGATGGGTGCCCTATCCCTGAAGCATTCAAGGCCAGACTGGATGGAGCTCTGAGTAACCTGGTCTAGTGGAAGGTGTCCTTACCTGTGGCAGGAGAATTGGACCTAGATGATCTTTTATATTATTTCCATGCAAACCATTCTACGGTTCCTTGCTAAAAGGGAGGCTTTACTTCGTGTGTGCCAAGCCTAAGAACTGTGGTGACTGCATTCAGGCTTTTACCTGGCTAGAAAAGGCCTCTGAGAACTTTGAAAAGTCACCTAAATTGTAGTTTTCTCCAGTTTTCCCTCTGGAAACAGAGATTCCTGTCTCCCCGCAGAAGCAAATTTTCTTTTCCTGCAGATGTAGACAGGAGGAAGGGTATTGGCAAAATGGATGAAACTGATTTGGCCAGGTTCAGTGACTGAGTGTTCTGCCACCCAGCATAGCTTTAGCTCCCTTCCTTCTCTGCTGCTCTTCTGGTGGTTTTACACTTGACATGGAACTCATTGAACTCCCTGGAAACTAAACAATAAGAAAGTAGCAGAGTAATTTCCTCTTGTCTGGAAATCTCACAGAGAGTAAGTTCAGATTAAATGACCGTGATTCCCAAGGCTTTACAGGTCGGTTCCTGTGTGCCAGAGCCTGGCGGGGTTTCTCCCCTGTCCCTACAGATGGGTGTAGCATAGCACCTAAGTGCTGTACCTTCCCAGCCCCCCAACCACTGCTCTGGCTACTCAGGATCCCCGACTGCATCAGAGCTGAGGCTCTCTTCCAGATGATTGTAATTAATAGATCTTTCCCCAGAGGCATTTCACCCAGGGGAATAGCAATCCAGTGCTGCTGTTTCATCAGCTCGGACTGCAGAGCAATACGGGGCTTGTTTTACTTCATTTCTCGTTGTGTGCCAACCTACTGTCTCACAGAAATGCCAGCCTCTTTATTTAATCCTCCACAAAGAGTGTATGCTCTAATCCTCAGTGCTGCAACCGAATTCTTTGAATTGCAAATAAAGGCAGTGGTTTCACACCTGTTCCTGTCTTCAATTTGCTTTTGGGTGCCCAAGATTTGTCTATCCCTGAAGGTTTGCATCTGCTATTAAGAGGCACTAGGGAAGAAGTGGCCGCTGAGTACACACCTGGGCTCCCCCGAAGGCTTTTCAGGTGATGATTGCTTGCTGTGGCAGCCAACCTGAATACAGTGAAGAAACTGCACAGAAGAGAGTGTTTCATGGTGTGTTGTGTTTGCCAGCAGCGCAGTGGAAGAGGAGCTGCTGACTCTGTGAGTTACAAGCACAAAAAATCATCAGTTACTCCCTGAAACATGCAGCACTCCCCTCAACCAGACTTAACGGGCACAAAGGTTCAAATACGTACCAAGAATAATGCAAACTATGAGGAGCTGATGTCTGCCCCTGTTTAAGCAGCAGGTGGCAACATCCTCTGTCTGATGAACTAAGAGTTTCATGAGGAGTTCATTTTTCCTTCTCTTGCAGCAAAAGAAACCCCAGGCTCTGTTTGCAGCCTCTGCTTTTCTCAAGAGCACCTTGCCAGTGCCTCCAAAGGCAAGTCTGCAAAAATGCAGTGGGAAGTGTCTTGACTCTAGTGCTACAGTTCCTGTTTAGAAGGGGTGTTTTTTAACCCGTTTGTCAAATGGCTTTCACTGAGCATAACCTTGAGTCAACCAGTGGTGTGCAAAGGCATGCAGGAAAGCCTCCACGTGTACTGACAAACACTTTCCCTACATGGTAGCTTTAGTAGCTTTGGAAAAGAAGCAGGAAAAGAGCTTTCCCCAAATACAAGGGTGTGCACAGGTGTGTGTTGTTATGATTTCTCAAATGGGCAATTGAGAAAAACATCTCCATTTTCCCATTCCCAGCATTTTCCTGCAAGGCAGCTAGGTGACCTCCAGGACTTCTATTCTCCTTATCCTGCCCTTGTTTCTCCAGTCTCCTGCTTGCCTTCCCCATGTCTTTTCCCTGGCCATCCTCCAGCCCTGGCCTCTTCTTCTCCTGCTCCTGTAGGATGACTGATGTGTCTGTGGGGACTGACCCCACAGGTCTTCCCCCTATCCACCCATCCTGCTCTTCTCCCCCACATCCCTGTTTTCCCTTCCTGCCATCCACCTCATCTCTCCTCTTCTCACTGTGCCTGTAACAGCTGCTTGTACTGAGGGGTTTGCTGCTCCAGTGAGCAAGGGAATAATGTGGCAAAGGCACTCGGGAACTGCTGTGCTGGGCAAGCAGCATTCAGTCCTCATGAGCTCTTGTTCATGGTCATTCCTTGTGTGCTCCAACTCCCCACTTTCTTTGTCCAGCTTCTGGGCTCAGCTGTTCTGTTTGAAAGTGCCTGTGGCCTGCAGGGAGAGGTGTCCCAATGCTGAGATGGGGTGTAGCAGTGCTGTAGTCCAATGCATTCCAAATGCATCAGATTGAAAGCTCAGCGTCCATCCTGATGGATTTTTAAAGCATCACTCCATGTGCCTTGTTCATATTGCATTTAATGATGCATCAACTTTCTTGTTCAAAGTTTGTTGCTGCTGCTGTTCTTTCTGACTCCCACTTCTAAACCTCAGCCTCCTCAAGATGTCTTGTGTGGACCTTAGTGGGCTGCAAACGGAAAACTTCTAAATATAAATTCAAGCTCTAACTTGAAATATCCTAGCACCTCCCTGATATCACAGCCATTAGGCCTGAGATACGCTGGCTCTCTGGCTTTATCACAAATTTGTACTAGAATCACAAACTTGTTGCTGGTCCACAGCTGATAACTCAGCATTTATGAACCTCAGCTTCTGAAAAACCTTCTGTAGTCCCATTGATCCACCTCGCTGTTTGTTTCTGTGTGCTTCATCCACCACATTGCTCAGTGTGAAACTGGTGGGATGGGGATGGATGTTTGGGATTCATCTCTAAGGCAACAAGGCTAAAGCTAATTTTTAAATGGTAACTGCTTGAAAAATCCTAAAATTATGGCACTTCTGGTGTAGGAGGGTAGAGGCAAAGGGCCCAGAGTCCAGACAGAGTGGTTTAATGATATGATTTCTAATAAATCAAAGAGAACATCAGTAATTTTCTTCTATGTGCCACCTTCACTTTACATCAATCTTTACTGTCCAGTTCTTATTGATGGATAATATTGAGGGTCAGAGGTAAGGTCACATATTGTTTTAAGTCCAGAAGAACTAATAAATTAAGTGAGTATATTATGCAGAAAGAAGCAACCAGAAGACTAAGTCAGATCACAAGATCATGTATGACAAAAAGCCATCTCTGCAGTTGTGCAGACTGTAAATGCATCCCAGAAACTCCTGGGAATTGTGGAAGAAACACATATGACTCTTGAGAATGGTCCTGTGCAGGGCTGAGGGTTGGACTTGATGATCCTTGTGGGTTCCTTCCAACTCAGCAGGTGCTGTGATTCTGTAATGACACTCATTTGAGAGATACTAAAGAATTTCTGTCCATAAAGACAGATGGTCAACAATGGATGCCTGAAAGTCCAGGGGGTTTAGTTTGATATGGGTGAGGAGGACAGTTTATGAAGTCACAGAGTGATTTTAAATAGTGAAGATCACTATGCACATTGGCAATAGACATCCTTCCACTTTCTATATCATCTTCTGCTTTTGTTGTGGTTATTTCTGACATATAGCTCATATTGTTCTTTTATATTTGCCTCAAACTTCCTTTAAAATCTGCTCTAATCATTGTTCTTCCTAAATTTCAGGTTTAAGTGAAAAAACAGCATTCCTATGTTTTCATCTATGAGGACATTCCTCAACCACATGATTCTGGAGAAAAATTGCTGCATGGAGAAAGCACACAAACAAATGTTCTCATTTACTTAGGAATTTAATTTTCATGAACAGAAAAGGCAAGAGCTTAACACCTGCTCCTTCCTATTTGATGATATCAGTTCCTCTTCTATGTGCTCTTCCTGCGCCAGAATTTGTAATCCATAGTCCTGTCTGGATGTGGTGGTCCAATTTGTTGAGGGACTGGAGGAGATGGATTAAGTCTGGGTTTACAGGAGACAGCGTGAGCCCTGCAGGTCCACCTGAGGGTAGGGAGAGGTCTGGCCACCATCTCTGCAAACTCTCTGTGTATCACTTTTGCAATGTCCTGGAGGCCCTGGAAAATTGAGAAAGGCAATGTCACACCCGGCTTCCAAAGAAAAACCCGTCAGATACTCAAAGGAACCATATCTAATTCAGCAAGCACAAGTGCTGCAAGGGAAAAGGACTGACACAGGAGAGCAAAAGTGGGAAGGGATTGGCTGGGGTATAAGATTGTGGGGAAAGTCCTGGGATGGTGGAACAGGAGCTTAGCATGAATACCCAGTGTGCCCTGGTACTGAAGGAGAGCAGTAGCCTATTGGCAGAAGCATAGCCCATATGTCAAGGGAAGGAGGGTCTTCTTCCTTTACTGATGTGGATATCACATCCCTTCCAGTACGTAATGGATGTCAATGAATTACAGCAAGATCAGGGAGGCCCCAGGGTGGTTGTGCAGGTGCCCAGGAGGCTGGGAGGGCTCCATCCCTGGAGGTTTTATAGCCCAGCTGGATACAGACCCCCAAGCACCCTGCTCTGAACTGTCAGTGAGAGCTTGAAATAGAAACCTATAATGGTGTCTTCTCGTCTGAATTAATCTGTGCCCCTTAGGCAGCTCCAGTGGGAGCGGCAAAAACAAAGCCCTCAGCTAAAGTGGTCTGAAATCCACAGCCACTAGGAGCAACCCAAGCTGGCAAGAGCATTGCAAAATGTCAAGAAGGGATCACCTGACAGTGTTGCCTGCTGCTTTTCTGCAGATAAAAAAATACTGATAAAACCCACACAGAAAACCTATTTGCCCTTAAAGGTTAAGTTAGTCTCATGACTAACTTAACACTTCTTAAAATGCTAATCAAGAGCAATGTCCTGTATGTCTTTATTTATGTAAGTTTATGTAGAGTTTATGTAGAGTCAGTCTGTGTCTGTATATGGGATATAAAAAGCTGGCCCTGGTTTTCCATGGTGAATGGGGATGTCCCTCAGCAGCTGGTGTTCCTCCTGGCCATGGCCTCGATCCATGATTAAGCCAGGTTCCCTTAGTTCCTGGGTAGCTCTCAGTCAGCCTTTTAGGATAATGCTTCCTTACAGGCAGTTTCTCTCAGTTTTTTGGGAATGTTTTCTCATCTTTGCTGCTGCAGTTCCTCCCATGGTGCTGCAATGGCTCCCAGGTGAATGCCCCTGAGGAGAGCAATGTCCTCTGGGGAACCTGGGGCTGGGATAGCACCATGGGAGAGGTGAATGCAGTCTTCCTCCTCCCCGAGTCCCTTGGCCACAATGTTCAGATCCCCCCAGCACCCACAAGCTGCATTTTGGGGTATTTACGCCACAGTGTCCGTGTGAAGCCTCTGCCTAATTCTCACAGAAAGGCAGCGGTGGGCCCGGGTGTCACAACTCCACTGACCTAGTTCAGGTTCGGGGGGCTGGCGCCTGCCATTCCTGTCACATCTTCCAGCCGCCGGGAGATGGGAGCACGCACCCCAGCTTCAGGCCTCTGTAGAGCGCCTTGTCTCGGTCACCGCTGTTGTGCCTGTGTGCTGCAGTGGTACCCAAATGTGCAGCTGGCAGCATCCTGGCCGTGGTGCCACAGCTGTGCTCCAGCGCTGGATGAGTGCTGGAGGATGGTCACACGGCTTGGTTTGCAGCATGCTGAGCCGATTTTCCGCACGCCGTGAAAGGATGGCATATGCTGGGTTTTCATTGAGGGCTGATTTCCCAGAGGAGGGATTTCTGTCAGGGATGTTAACTCCCTGCTGGTTCAAGCTGAGTGCTTTGAGTGGCTCTCACTGATGTCTTAAAAATAGAGATATCCTTATTAATATATCCCAGAGACTGAAAAGGTCCTTGTTCCCCAGCAAAATATTTAGTCACCCATGCACCATACAAGCATCACCCCTCCTGTCACCCCTCCTGTCACAGCCTTGCTGGCATTTGCCTTTGCCCAGAAGTGAGTCAGGAGGCTGCATCCCGTTCCTCAGGATCATTGCTTTGTCAAAGAAGAGTTTGGGCTCATTGAAACCCCAGGCATTTTCATGGACCTTGGCTTTATATTCATGCCTCTCAAAAAAGGCAGTGAGTTACATCCCTCTGTTCCCCTGTGCCTAAGTCTGAATGGGCTGGTGGTCAACCTGGCTAGGCAGTACCTAAAGAGGAAAAGATGTGCAGGGGGACTTTTGGACTTGGGTACTTACAGATAACAACAAGTTGACAAATAAGCTGTGCATGTATTGATATGACAAGGGGTAATGGTTTTATGCTGGCAGGATGTAGGTTTAGATTAGGTATTTTGAAGGAATTCTTTGCTGTGGGGTGTTGAGACACCGAACAGATTGCCTAGAGAAGTTGTGGATGTCCCATCCCCGGTAACTATTGCCTTGGCCAAATTCCACTCTCATTTTGGTGTCTTTCCTGCTCCTGTGGAGAGTCAGCTGAAGGTATTTTTTCCTTTACTAAGTCAAGGTACTACTTTCAAGTGTCTCACAGCTTCAATGGCTTTGTCACCAGAGCAAGTTATTTCTGACCAGATTTTCCAGGTTCATAAATGCTGGTGGATAAAAGTGCTCACTGTAATTTTCACAAAGGCTTGGACAAAATGGGTTGTGGATTGCCAATGGAAGGTGTAGCGGCTTCCACGTGTGCCCTTCTGACTCTGCTCATCCCTGAATATTGATGCTGACATGACACAGATCCTGTGTAGATTTTTCTGGCTGAAACCTGACTCAGATGAGGGCAATGCACTTGAGGATCCTAGTGGCTTGTCTGGGAAAGACTGTCCCTGTACAGGACCCCCCCAATGCATGGTTGCCTCTGTCACACCAAGGAGATCAGGATGAGGACAGGTAGGCTGAGTTTGGAATGCTGAGTTCAGGCAGAGATCCAACCCCTTGCCTCTCACTTGCTGTTTTATTGGCCAGCTCTGCATCCGGCTGGGTCCTCAAGAGCCCAATCCCAGGTGTGAGGGCTTGGTAATGTATGGGAAAGGCCTCTGCACAGCTGGAGATCTGTAGCCAGCCTTCTTGTTTATCTGAAAAATCTTCCATGGTTTGTCATTATTTTTATCCTTAATCCACATTTGCTTACCCTCCTAATCTCTGCTGCTGTTTACAGAAGCGCTGAGGGAGGATTTCAAGCACACTGCTCTGGCGCTGACCCTGAAGACTAAATCCCACAGAGGAGTGCTGTGGTTGGTTCAGCTGGGGGTCCCAGGCTTTTGGGAGCTAGAAGTTGGCAATCCTGGCAGCAGGCCCAGCTGCCGTTCCTGGCTCATGGCAGCCACCAGTGACTGGCTTGCAATGTGGAGGCACTGGCTGTCCCTTTTGGAATTCTGAGGGAGGAAGGTAAAAATACCTCCTTAGTCACACACGTGTGAGTTTCCTGGATGGAAGATGCTAAAAACAGTACAGCGGTTTCGGACAGGATGGGTTTCTTGGCAGCGCCATCAGCAATTATTCTTCCTCCCGGCTTTGCTCTGAAATGGAGGTGTGGGGTTAGGGCTGGGGGAAAGCATCATTGCCCTGGGGTTGCATGCTGTAGGATGCACCAGCTCTCTTTTTGCCTTAATGCATCCCAGTAGAACATCTTCATGGCCCAAAAAAGGATGCCCTGGAATCATGAGGCTGGCTGGGAGCAGAGCAGGGACAGGGCTGGACACCAATGTATTATATGAGAAAAGGCATTTTAATGGTCAGAAATGGTCTGAACAGACTCAGTCCATGCATATAACAAAGGGAAATTCCCAAGGAAATTATGTAGTGGGAGGAAAAGCTGGTGGGATTTTTTTTTTCCCATGGAGCAAGATGAGGAGGGGAGTCTCTACCTTCCCAGAGCTGCTCAACTTTCCTAAAGCAGCGCATCTGTTTGGGACCTTTTCATCCAGGAGACATCTCAGGTGATGAGGAGCTTGCCCTGCCTGAGAGGAAAGATGCTCAGCAAATGAAAAGGCTGTACATTCCCAGGATGTTCCCTAAAACAAAGAAAAATGAGGGATGCTATACCCATTACAGGCAAACAAGAGTAAAAGTTTGGGAAAATCTTTTCCATGGGAAACCCAGATTGCTGTGGGATTTCCTTGCTGTGGTATAAATAGTGGTTTGTATACCACGAATTTCATCCATGTTTATTTCAGTTGTAACTACTTTCTAAAAATAAAAAAAAATGAAGATGGCTGGAGAAGAAAAGGCAGCCCCTGAAATAAGCAGGGCGGTAAGAACAGGCAAGAGACTTGTGTGCTCCCATTCCAATGAGCTGCGTGAGCTGTCGCAGGAAAACAGGCTGTCTGCAGTCTCAGCTCCTTGTCTCCTCCAAGCATGCCCACGCTGGGGAGCTTTGTGGGAGTCTGGCTGCAGGCAACACCTCCAGGCAGCTGCCTTTGGCCAGAGGCTGGATGTAGCAGGGAGGCTGGGCGCCTGTGTTGAGGAGGATGAGTCCCTTAAACAGAGCAGAAATCCCACTGTGGCCTTGGCATCGCTCAACCCCGACTTCCTGCAAACGCTTCCTCTGCCTGCTCAGAGCCCTGCAGCAGCTGGGCTTCTCTCCTGTATAAATGCAAAGAGATTCGGTAGGTGCTCAGCCAAATAAGCTCTGAAGCAGCTGGGTTGTGCTGAGACCTCAGTGGCTTGGACGTCAGCAAGAGGTGTTGTCCCTCACCAGTACCGGCTGTTGAGACCCTCAGTGATGCTGATGCATCTCCTGCAGTCAATCCTCAGCATTGGAAGGCTGAGCTATTAGAATCACACAGAATCACAGAATATTATGAGTTGGAAGGGACCCACAAGGATCATCTAGTCCAACTCACCATCCAACACCCGTACAGAGACCGAGAGCACATCCCAGAGCGGTAACACCAACCCTAGTAGTCAGCTTCTCGTTAACTCCTGGAAGAAGAGCATGGCCTTTTTCCCAGCCAGGGAACGCAGCAGGGCTGCAGTCAAGGGAACAGCATGACAATGCCCTGTCCTTGGCAACTTTGGATTTTGAGTGACTATGTCAGGGAGGTAACAGTCTGTGAAAAATGCCTTTGAAAACTGGTTTTCCGATAACCATGTAGATGTAGTTTGCGTCACCTGCCTTTGGGCTGAGTACCAGGGCTGTTCTCCACACAGTTGCCCTTCAGACAGCTGAGGGTATAGCCAGTGCTGATGCAGGATGCCCAGCTCTCAGTAGTGCTGCTGCTGCTCTCCATCACCTCCTCAGGAGCTGAGGTGTTTGCTCCTCATACAGGGAAAAAGGTCTCTTTGCCCAGTGGAGGCAGCTGAGATACGGGGTGAGAGTTAGAAAGCAGCACAGCCTTGCCCTGTGCTTAGTCATGAATTTTCTCAGCAGTGTTTGTCCATGTTATCTTAACTAGCATGCATGGACAGGGGAAGCCAAAAGCTTTTAAAATATCCATTTATATGCTGTGCAATGTCAGTCAGCTGCTCTCTGGGAACAGCAGCTGCGGAAAGCTGTCCATCCCAGGGAGCCACTCTCACAGTACAGGCTTGATCCCAGCAGATGGGAAGTCACAGGAAGGAATAGTAAATTAGGAACCAGAACCCTTCCCATTAATTTTTAGCAGCAGCAGTCAGTATGTAATGTTTATGGGAATTTCTTCCTCAGTGTTCCTGTTGACTTCCTTCTTGGTGATATTACAGCTTCGGTCAGCATGACAGACAAGCAGACATAAAACAAAGAACAAGCCCTTGCCTGGCTGTGGGGAGGTGTGGGGTGAGTGGCTCTGGCATGGTTACTGATGTGGGATGCTTCAATCTTTGTGTGCTTATGCTTAGCATGAATGGCTTAATCCTCAATGATGCCGATCACAGCTTCCCTAAAGTCAGATCTAGTTAAGAGTGCAAATGACTCTCCTGAAATTATAAATGTCCCCAGATCTCCATCTCACCTGCCTGTAAGAGACACTGGGGGAATTCAGGGTTGGTGGCTAGAGCTGCTTGTGCACTGGCCTTTAGTCACTGGTGGCAGGCGACAGCAAGGGCTGCTCCATGAAGACGCTCTCTCCAGGGAGAAGTGGGAAAAGAGTTGCAATTTTACGATGTGTTGAGTCCTGCTAGGAGGCCATCACGGTGCTCCAGATCATGCAACTTCATTACCATTTAACAGCGCAGATTGTTTTATTAGGCAATCTGTTCAGCAGTGGGAAAGGAATGACATTACCAAGCCTTGAACATAACTTTTTCTGATCTGAGCAGGGCAGAAGCTCCTCAAAAGCTTTAGATGTGAGGGTCTGGAGGGAGCACACCACAGCAGGATAATGTTTCTGCTTTGCCTTCCCTGGCAAGCAATAACAATTCTTGCCTTCCCCCTCTTCCAGTTACTGATGACCTTCATCAGCTGGGACTTAATCCTCAGCAGCTGCCAGTTGTGGGGTCAGGTTATATAGGGACCTGAAAGTCCTGTTCCAGGTAAAGTTTGAATTTGAACTAAGGCTTTTTGAACTAAGGCTTTAAACAAAATTTTGTTTCCTATAGACAAAACCCTAAAATTTTATGTGCTTATGTTCTTGCTTTAAGTACCTATTTTGTGAATGATTTGTGCTGTAAACTGTTGTGTTCAAGCTCCTCATGCAGTGTGTTTTACCTCCTAAATATGCCTGAGTGGTTACCTCCACAATGGAAACCAAAGCATGTGGTCTGGTGGTAAAATGAAGCAGCAAGGGCTAAGGTTTTTAATCCCCCCTGCTATGGAGTAGCTGGCATGCAGCTCTGCAGGAGCAAAAGATTTTGCCTGGGCAGCTATTGGAAGGGATGGTGTGGTGAGGTGCTCTGTAGCTCACCTGGAAACCATTTCAGAAAGATGTAAATGGTGACAAGTTTCTGCCTGCAAAACAGCTTTTGGAGACAGATGGGGGCCTAGGAATGCAGCTTGGCTGCCAGAGCATTTGAAGGGGGTTTGACAACTCTCCTGAGTGAGGGGTGTACCTGGATGTATATTTATGTGCAGCTGAACTCAGGAAGCCACCAGTTCACTTGGACCTGGTACAGCTGGTTCATGTGGCTGCGCAAACTCCTGGTGGTTTTCTCTCCTCTGGAGGCTTCCTTATTTATTTCCACCTATTATATCAGTAAAAGAACACCTTCCAGCACAGTGGTTTGAATGGTGAAGGGTAGGTGAGATTTCAGGGTGAAAGAAGACATCCGTGTTCTTTGCTTCTTATCTCTACATTTCTGGAGGAAATCACAGAATATTCTGAGTTGGAAGGGACCCATAAGGATCATCGAGTCCAACTCTTAACACTGTCTCCCTGGCAGGAATCGAACCCAGGTCTCCCACACGCCAGGTGGGGACACTTATATGTATGGGGACACTTATATGTATGGGGAAGGCATGGTCATGTCTTCATGCAATGCATTACATACACTTGTGTAAATCACAGGGCATTCCTGCAGTGTTCAGCACAAGAGATTCTTGTACTGGTTTGAACCTTTGGACACAAGCAGTTCTGCTGGTGTCGATGGCTGTGATCCTCCAGCTACCAAAGTTTTCACTTGACTAGACTTGTGCTCAACTCCTAGACACTGTGTTTGAGTGATAGTTTTAAGCTGCTTTTGGAACAGCAACTACCAGGTGTAGAGAGAGAAAAACTCTTTGCCAGCCTTCATGGAGAGAAAAGGGAGCAGCATTCCTTTATTCAGAGACATTGCAATGTCAAAGCTTGCTGCTGTGTTAGGCAATGCTCTTGTGCCTGCCCACTGGGGAATGAGGGCACATATAGGTTATTTTGTTGAGAGATACTGGCCAGGTTACTGGCCCTTTCCCTGAAATGATTTGGGATCACCGTGTGGGAAGGTGCTACTGATTTAAGGACAAATCTGGCTCCATGCTGGGGTGAGTCACTTATTGACTGAGCAGGTGATGAAATGAGTTGCCCTTGAACCTCCTCAGGGAGGTTGTGATCAAACATTGCCTCACCTGCTGTGCCCAGGGTACCTCTGCTGTTCCCTTCCCTACAAACACATGCAGGGCTCCAGGTGACCCTGCATCTGTTCTTAGGAGCAACATCAGCACAACAAACCCCCACATGAACATGTCTTTTCTGGGCAAGAACCAGAGTCTATACACATCTGCCATGCTGTCTGGCTCCTGGAATCTTGTAGTCTCTCTTGAGAGCAAAATGCACAGAGTTGCTTCTCAGAAAACACTGCTGGTTTTATAATTGGGGGGGGGGGGGCGAAGGGACATAAGTTCTTTGC
>WEKX01026232.1:349282-373268 GCA_013390025.1 Pitta sordida
TTTGCAGTTGTCTGAACTTTTTGTTTAAGCAATTGACAGCCAGGTTGCTTAGAGGGGTCCTGTATACAAAGATGAATAGCTGTGAGGTTGGAGAATAAGCGTCGGCCTCTCTGCTGTTGCTTCCACCCAATTTTGTCAGGCTGTGGGTGAGGCAAGAGGAGCTTAACTTCACCCTGTTTAATGAGTCACTCTCCTGACATATGGGGTGACTTCTAAAATGAAAGCTGGTCTCTCAGGCTTGCCCGTTCCCTGGGCAGCAGGAGCCCTCCCTCCACGCCTGCCCTGCAGAGGTTGAGCAAACAGAGAGCTTGGTCATGTAGTCCCCAGGAGAGACAAAGTTGTGTGGCAACCCGTTTTCACCGGCTCTGTAACAGTTGAGTTTCTATTCCAAATAAAGCTGCTTTGAAGATGATAAGAAACATCATCAGGCACTTGCAGGCAGGAAAGGCTTGTGTTAAGCCATTAATGGAGGATCTTTCTCCTTGTTCCCATCCAAGGCCTAGTCCTTCTGGGTCTTGTGACCTTCTTTGTCTTACCCAGCAGCCTTTAAAACCTTGACAAAACCTCTCTTATCCTCTTCTCCAGGACAGAAATAAAACCCCTGCCAAGTGTGTAGGGATACTCAGGTTGGGGCTTTTTCTGAGACCTAGGATGAGAGACCAAGTAAAACATATTTATCCAGGAGATGGAAATGTCAGCTACGACAGGGATGTATAATGTTGAGCACTATTTCTACTTCCTGGAGGTCAGGCAGCTTTAGGACCGCTGAGATTTCACCCCAAAAAGAGCTCAACAGCATCTCTCAGAGAACACAGGCAAGGCTCCTGTTTGCTTCCAGTTCATAACTAGCAGAGCCCTCATGATGATGACTTCTGGGCTTAAAATTAGGGAACTACCTGGAGCTAGCAGATTCTGCTGAGTGGTGATCCCCACAGCTTTGACGGTGCAATGCATCTTGCTGGCTGGCAAGAGACCTTTGCCAGGTTGGCAGACTCTGTGCATCCCAGCCCTGCTGCAGAGCCCAGTTTGAGGGTTGTGCTCTGTGGCTGAAAAGACTGCCTGCCCTGGCCACTGCTGGGCTGATCAAATGATTTGCATAACAAGGGGATGTTGGGCTTCCCGAAAATATCTTCAGTGCATCTCTTAGGTTTCATTTCCTTATGGTGGCTGCTTTCTCAGACACCTACACTTCCACTTCCATATGCACACATCTCCTGCCCACCACAACAAGTGTCTGAGTAGCCCAGGCTGTGTGAAAAATGGAACGAGACCTCCTGCTTTCCATTGGAGTAAGCCAAAATTTCTGCTTTGCACTGTGTCAGGTAGCACTCAATTCAGCTGCTTTTTGAGTTCACAAAGCAGTGCAGTGGCAGCATCTTTCCCAGTGCCTCTTTGTGGCGTCTGCATTGTTATGCCCTATGTGTTTTTAGTTTTCTCACATGGAGCAACACGAAAGCAGAGGCGCAACTTCCTTATGGATATGCTAAAACATACCTATTTGCTCTCTGGAAGTGCCTGTGAGATGTCTTTGATAGGTAAAGGTGAATTTGGGAAGTGTTGCTGGCTCCTGTGGGATAGACTTGACAGTGCTGTGGAGAGCCCCGAGCTCCCCCTGCCACCAACAGCAGGATCAGAACCTCCACCATGGCTCAGGGATGTGGAAACAGTCCAAACCACTGTTAAAAACCCCAGAAAAAGTCCCGGATTTTTTGCTAGCAAGACTGAAACCCCAACATACAGAGCACAGCCCCAGCCTGGCACATTGCCCAGCAGTGTATTAGCAAGCTCTGAGCTGTTAGGAGAGCCTCAGTTCCCCAGATCATCCCCCTGTGCAGGTGAGTGGTCAAGCCAGGAACCCTTCCTGCAGTCTCCTTACCATGTGCACGTACCTGCAGGATTTGTCTTCAGGCCTGCAGCCGCCCACATGCCACAGGAGCCCTTGGTTTTTCTTAAGAAAGGATGCTCTTGCAAGCTGGGGTTTCTGTTCCAGCTTTGATGGGGCTGGTGTCTCACGATCCTGCTTTGAAAACTGTGATTGGATTAGCAGCAACAGGCTAGTTGTTCTTCTACCCTGTTCTTTGTGTTTCATTTACCATTTTATTGTCTGATCCAAGGTTAGATCAGACAATAAAATGGTTGGACTAGATGATCTTCAAGGTCCTTTCCAGCCTTATCTATACTGTGATACTGTGATACTGTGAAGGTTTTCTCTTTATTCACTCCTCTTTCACCCATCCTAAGTGCCCCCAGGGCCCTTTGTTTGAGTCTTCCTGCTTTGACTTTGCCTTGACAAATCTGGTTCACTTCTTTCACTCTCATTTGTTGACTCACATCATGCCCTTGGTCGTTCCAGACAAAATCCAGTTTGAGAGCTTCTAGAAACCCTTCTAGGAAAAGAGAGAGGGAGCTGGAGTGCACCTGTTCACCTCCAGCCCCAAAGAGGGACATACAAGCACCACCCCACAGGTAGTCCTGGCACAGATTGTGGGGCAGTGTATGGGGTGATGCACCGGCAGGGCTCTCAGCAAGGCTGGTTTGATCTTGTGGAGTTTACTAACAAGCACCACCAGGCTTGTTGTGCTGAGGAAGAATTGCTATTCTTCCTTCCATCTGTGCCCCTCACCACCTTTTCTGCAGCAATGGTGGTGAAATGAACTGCCATCTAGTCCTTCAAATTTTTGTAGGTGTAAGGATATGGCAAAACCAAGCTGTGATGTAATTTGGAAAGAGGAATCAGGCATTTCTCAAGGAAGTACTGCGAGCCTCCTTCATGAGCAGAGCTGCTGGCGTTGAGCCAGCACCATGATGTGTGGTTTAGTACTTCAGCAGAAAAGGAAAGGAAATGGGATCTCAAAGTGCTTCTCCAGAGAGAAACAACTTGATTTTAAGAAAATTAAAAAAAAAAAAAAGGTAAATGCAATGATGCATTTCAGGGTCTGGTACTCTCAGAGACAACAGCAGGAGCCAGCCCAGGCTGTCCCCTCCCAAAGAGTCCAGGTATTAGGCCATGTTCCCTATCAATGGCTGAGTCAGGGAGCATGGAGGTGGTTGCTCAGGTCATCACTAGCGTCTGCAGCTTGCCAGGGATTTGCTTTCTATCTCCTACATGTCCATGACTGAGTTACTCTATAGCTAACAGAGAACTGATGGTCTTGCAATAACCTGGGAGGTTGTTGTCCTTGGTCTGTGTTCAGCTGCAGCTGATCAGTGAGCTGTTGGTGAGATAAATGTGCCATTTGGTAACTGGCCAGAGCATTATTTAGCGTTTATGTAGGGGAAGTTCAGCCCCACAGAAGCTGGCACATGACCGGCATAGCCAAAAGTGCAGGGACAGCCAGACCCAGAAAGCATAGCTGCTGGCTTTGCCAGCAAGAGGTTTTCTTCTCAGCACAGCTGCCAGAGTTTGGACAGCTTGTCCATCCCAATGGACTGGATCAGAAGCAGTGAGGTACTGGATTTGCAAACATTATGTGGGGAAGCCAGGACCTTTCTAAGCTGACTAAAGCTATGGGAGAAGTCAGATGCCTGTGGCAAGGTTTAGCAAGCTTGTGTTTCAGGAGTCCTTGTTTCAAAAAACAAGCACTGTCTGAGAAATAAGTTAGGAACTCACTAGACCCACCTATATTATCACTGCTGCTATGGTGATCCTCCACAGTTACTAGTTGTGTGTAGCCATGCAGCAGCAGAGCTCAGAGGTGCTGCAGAAGAGGAGAGACATGTTTTACAGATGGGGAAGCAGAAGCAGGAAGGAATGCTAGTGCTCAAGGGTCACTAAACTCATCTCTCCCATGTCTCTCTACTCTGCTGGATGAGCCCTTCAGCTGGCTGCTGCTCTAAAGCCAGAGCAGCTGTTGCCTGTCATGGGGGTATAAGAGTAGGAGAGGGTATTGATGCTTCTTAATTAACAAGATTGTCCAAGATTCTTTGCTGGCATTGAAATGTATTCCTCACATAGCTCTGAATTACAAAATGGCCACTGCTGCTATTTTTACATGTGTTTTCCAAACTGTATTTCATTTTTTCTGTGCATCTGTTTCTTGCATGATCTTGCTGGGTAGCCAGGAGTGAGGATAAAGTAAGAAAAGGGACAACACAGCAGTTTTTCATTTGGGCAGCTGTCTGGGGGCTGCTCTCCAGACATTGAGAACCCCCTGAAGCTTTGATCTTTCTGCAGTGTTCATGCTGGGCACCCCGAAAATGACATCACCTTAAATCACTATTGTCTTTGAAACATGAAGGCCAAGCCATGGTGGTTGGCAGAGATAACCAGAGGTAACCAGTGCCAACCTTCCTCCAGAGCTCCCATAGGCCCTCTGCATTTCCCACTTTCTCCTTGCTCTTCTGTGTCAGCTGCTCCATGGAAGGGCAGAGGGTGGGGGAATTGGATGTAAACTATGAAATATTACCTCCTTGTTCAGAGCGACTCTCCAATGTGTCACTTTGCTCTTGGCCAAAGGAAGGGCTGTGTGATGAAGCTCCTTTCTGCCCATGTACCATGTCCCTGCATGGTTGGAACTGGGTTTGTGCAGGGCAGAAGGTGCCACCTTGCAAAGCCCTCGAGCTGCTGCTCATGGAGAAAAGCAACCCCAGGAACGAGGCTGTGCTATCTCTGTCTGTACAGAATGGTAAAAACCAGGCAGGACTCCTCCCTCCCTCCCTCCCTGGTTTTATTCCTCGTGAGGGATTTAGATATCTTGGGAACAAACAGTATGTATGATATTTCTTTGGTGTGATGGTGTTTTGTGGCTGGCAGATCTTGACACCTCAAATGTGTGAATGAAGCTAGATGTTGCTCATTCTGTGCAAACATCTACCAGACAAAGGTTTTTGTCTCAGGCTGCCTTTGGGTATGGGGCATACCCAGGTCCCCTTCGTAGCTGATGTAGAGATGTTCCTCCTGAGCATGATTCTTGCTCAAAATCTCTGGTCTTTTTTTTTTTTTCTTCACAAATTGTGATATTTAATAACAGTAATACTAACCAAAACATTAAATAATTCAATCATGGTCTTAGTTTTCAAGGATACATTCAGTCTCCATATATCCAGGAGGTGCCCTTTAGTAATTCCCTCCCAGTGACAGGCTGGTGGGAAGTTATCACTGCAGAAACTGTGGCACAGAGTTAGATACTTAGCTCCTTTGGTATGGCAAGAAAGACTGAAGAACCTGGAGGTGGAGATAGATTGTATGGCAGTAAACACTGAAAATAATTTGTAGGGTTCAGGGAAACTTTGCCTTTAGGCAGGAGTGAGGATACTTGGAGAGAAAGTGCTGGGCTCCTCTATGCAATTCTGTCACTGTCTGACATCTGATGGGGAAGGCATTTCTGGATCCTGTATTGCCGTCTGGGCTTGGACTTTCAACTTAATTCAGAGCAAGTAGGAAACCTACAAAAGGCTGAGAGATGCCTTAGCATAACTCCCATCTCAGGTAAGCTCAGAGATGGATTTTTCCCCCCTTCTCTGCTTGTAAGGGGGATTTTTGGACACCTTGTGGGCAGAACATCAGTGTGCTTAAGTTGCATTCTTCCCTTGTCTCTTCAGAGCTGTGCATATACATAGTTTGATTTGTTCCCTTAAGACAAAAATGCAAAGGAACTAAAGTTCCTCAGCTGCAGACCAAATACAGTGCTTGTCAAACTCAGCTTTTCCCTTGCTGGTGTTTCCAGTATTGAGACTGGACTGATTTACAAGTTAAAGCTTCAATCTAGGCTTTGGCCCCAGAGGAATTCCAGAGTTTTACTTCTTCCTGCCTCAGAGGGAGGGAATCATCTTCTGAATGCCATGCTGTGCAGAGTTCCCCTTATTTAGGGGTATTTTGACAAGAGAGCACCATGTTTCTAAGGTCAAGGAAAGAAGTTGGAAAGCACAAAGCATTGGCTGGTCCCACCAGAGTCGGGTGTATGAATCCAGGTGACCTTCCTGGAGACAGCGTAAGGCTAATGCCCAGCAGTTCTGAAAAATCCCACTCCTTTAAAACTTCATTAATTGTGGGCATCTGGTCATCATAGAAAATCATTCAAGCCTTTCCAGGCTCAGACCAGTGAATAACCCGTGGTCCCCACCATCCTGGGAATGCTTGAGGCTGGTGGGTTTATGTGCTCCTCTTCATGCAGTGTAGCAAGTGCTAAGCCTTGGATGCTGCAAAGCTGGTGGAGCTGAACGGGATCTGCACAGAACGGCTGCTGAGACTTTCAAGTACAAAAGAGCATGGAGAGCCCACTGTTTAGGCAAAATAAATAAAAAGTAAATATCAGGCTGTCACAGAAGTGGGTTACCCCATGCAGTTGTTGTACCAGCTTGCTTTCATGTGTGATGGGAATGGTCTGAAGGTGTCCTTTACTATGGCACTTCTACCGGTAGGAAACAAACCCAACTGTGCAACATCCAGAGCAGGAAGAAGAGAGAAAACCCTGCTGCTTTGCAAGGAAGGCAGAGTTTTGCTGGGCTTCATTTAATTGGAAATGATTAATATTCCTCTGTTGCTATAGCTCTCCTGGGGCTATTCATCTCTGACATGATTTTCCTTCAACATGTTTTTAACACACTCTTTGCATATCTACTATCCACATCTGAAAGTCACCTCTGCAAGATATACAAGGTGAGTGGAGGAGGAGGACGGAAAGGGACAAGCACAGATGACTTTGTAGCATGTCCTGAGAGGCTGTCTCTGGAGAAGACCTGCTGGCAGGTAGTACTCGGATGCTGGTGAAAGGCCATGCTGTAAGCCAGCATGTAGCGAGTTGGGAGGTTGGCAGGCATTTCGGCATATCCCAGCTGACATCTGGTGCAGGGAATGAGTGGGAGGGAAGGAGGGGAAAAGGCAGTCTGATTTTTCAGAGTTATCTGCCAGCTTCCTCACCTTCACCACCCTGCCAGATCCTAGAGTTCGAAGTCGTGAGGCAGCTCATCCTTTGCCTGAAACTCAGAGTTGTTATTTTACCATAAAAACATCTTAATATCCTGAGCAAAAAAGCAATACTAAATGCCTGTCTCTTTCTGGGGTGAATGTAAGTGCATGTTTTTAAGCACTGTTCTGCAAACAGGGAGGCTAGAAACACAAGGGTGATGAGTAAGAACTGATGGTCTGCCACTGTGGTCATGGGGACCAAGCTCCCACTGCTGGGATGCCATCTGTTAGCCAGGGAGGCAGCAGAGACTTCAGGCAGTATGTCTTGCATTGGTGTAAAAATCTTCTACACTTCCTATGGATTTCTTGGGTTTGGATGGCCCCAACCCCAATGCCTGACATAGTAAAACTCCTGTCATGTATAGATGTACTCCAACAGGAATTGAGTGGGAGAAATGCAACCTCACTTCTTGTGCTAGTAACGCCAACACAAAATCTGACTGGGTTGTGGAGATTTTTTTAAAAAAAAAAATCTCTTTTGTCTCAATCAAAGTTAAAGACAACTGGGGTTTTCACGCGTTTAGATTTATCTACCCTATTTTATTTTGTTTCTTAGCAGTAAACACTGTGCTTGGTCAACTGTTCCTGTCTTCTACCACCTCCTCGTCTTATGTTTCTAGCACCTGTCAGCTCAGACAAAATCTGTCAGCAGAAGTCCAAGTGCACTTCCTGACCTGCCAGCCCACCTAAAACATCCTAGCTATCCCAGCTAGCTTTCCTCAACCTTTGCACAGTGCTTACCAGATCCTATAAATCTTTTTCTGTTGATGACGGGGCATCTATGTTTACAAGGGACATCCATGCATACTTTAAAATTCTTAGGAAAAAAACCCTAAACATGTTGGTCAGTGGGAGCACAGGTAATTCCATGAGGAGTCTAACATTGCAACACTTGCCATTTGGAAAAGGCATGAATGGTCAAATTTGCGACCCAAGCACAGGGTTGTAAATCATGTGTATTGGCACTCTTTCCCACTCTCTGCCAGAGGGGACAAATCAGGAGGGCTCTCAGCCCTCATGTGGAATCTGTGTCCCACCTGCAACTAAGTGTTTTTCTGATATTTACAGGTGTTTCTCCATGGGCTTTGTTTCTCTTCACCTCCTTCAATGTGTGCTGTGTTTTAGCAGATGCATTTTATAAACCACTTTTGTATACAGAATCAAGCTGCAGACAATATGACAGATCTGTTGGAAAACACCCACACCACCTCATCAGCTTTAGGGAGGAGAGACACAGTGGATATCTCAGTGATAAAATGTTTTCATAAAGGATTTGCAGCCCCCTGTAAGAAAATCTGCAGTAGCCTTACGTTTGTCATCAAATTCTGGACTGAAATTCAGAAAGAAAAGACTTGTTTCAAGATGATTATAGTTGTTGACTACATACTGAAAAACAAGCCCATTTGGTCATTCATTAACTAGAAAGAAGGAAACAAAATAGAAGATCGTTGCTTCAAGAGGCAATTTATGCTCACTGAGTTGAAACAAATGTCTTTATTTCATTCTGTGAAGTAATTTTCTAAGCCGTTAGTTTCATCCTTAGCCCTCATAGCTATGATATGCTGACAAATATTTTTCCACAGTCCAGATAATGGCAAATGACTTTTCCATAAAAACTCAGCTAGTCTTCTGGGAACTTTGTTTTGTGAAGATACGGCAGTTGAATGAAATGGGTTTACACAACCCCTTTTTCCAGTTTTACCTTGGTTGAACACTGTGACTGGAGAACAGAAATTTAATACCTGCAGACACATGAGCTTCTGGGAAAATAACTCAGATTAATGTGGTTGCACCCATCAGACCTCCTGTTATTCTTGTCAGCCCTTTGAGATGTGGGAAAAGATTTGGATATTGTTGATCTGTGTGTAACTCCTTCACCGAATAATGTCTTGGAATGCTGAAACACTAAAGCGCATTCACAAAGCCAAGTCTTATTAGTAAAAAAAGTAAGATTGTGTTTAACATCAAGAGTAGGCTCCAAGAAACATTTTTTTCTAAGAAAACTGATTAGGGACCTTTAGAAACTCAGAGTCCCTGTCCACAAGGAGGACACTGCAGTCCTCTTGGTTTCAGTCTCTTGATAACAGGAATCCTTAAAGGTAACATTCTGTTCAAATGTTGTGTTGGATCAGGAAAATGCAAAGGAAGGAATATTTTTATTCCTGAAGACCTGCTGTGGGAGCTGTTATGGGGAAGACGCTTACAGTGAGCAGTGTGTGTTGTATGAAGCTCATGGTTATGGCAAGGAAAATGTTAGTTCTTGCAGACCAGACACTGGTGCCACCTAAGGGATGGTGGCCTTGTCACAAACAGTCTTTTGAATATTGATTTTATAATAGCAGAGGCTTCTATAGACCACACATCTCTGTCTTTCAAAAAAGATTACATGTGGACAACTTTTGATGTAGGAAAGCAGAAAAGAAAGGCTGGACCAGTGCTAGCAGCATTTACTTGATTCCGGGAAACTCTAGTGCTTCAACTGTTGCCTAGAACCTGGCAAAGACAGTGCTTGTGCTTGAGGGTTTGGGGTTTTTTTTAAAGGAGAAAAATGTACAAATAATACAGTCCCTAGCTATTTCTTAAGTTTGTACAGATATGAATAGCAGCCAGAGACAAATATCTTGGTCTTTTCCTGGCACTTTTACTGAAGAGTTGCCTAAGGAGTGAACCAGCCCCACGTCGACTAATTCTGCAAGGGCAGGTAGCTGCTGAGAGCCAGCTAGGATGATTTTAGTTCAATGGCATGATAAGAGGAGGTAACGTGGACAATGATATTAGGGCTCGTCGCTGAGGATCCCTTCCAGCACAGCTTGGTTCTTGTTGTGTAATCCCCCAGGCTCATCCCCCAGTCTTTGCCTCTGGCCCTACTAATTATGACCAGCAAGTAACCTATCCCCATATTCCCCCATGCCTGGGTAACTGTAATCAGACAACGATGACTCTGTAAGGGTAATGAAGATCTATTTTGGGGAAACAGGTCAGATTTGAGTGCGAGCGTGTTTGTTCCCTGAATGCGTCTGTCATGGCAGAGCTGTGGATGGGCTGACATTTCAGTGCATCCTGTTTACGCTGCAGCCAGACAGCAGGAGAAGTATTTTTAAACAAAAATGCAGATTGCATTGTAATCACCCCATGCTAAGGAAACAGACATTTTCGCCACAATGCAAAACCAAACATTTGCTCAAGATTTAGAATTCCTTTCCCTTAAGGTATCTTCTAAACATAACCTCTGACTTTTTCCCTCCTCTTTTACTGATTTCCTCACCACGGTCCTGTGATACATTAAATGGAGAAATGTTTGCCATAGGTAACAGTTTCACATTTTTGCATTTTATAGCATGCCAGGAATTCGACTGCTGAGCATTTTTTGTTTTGAAATGTCAGGCGCGTCTGTCTGAATCGACTGACTGCAGCTTGCACTGCGAGCAATGCCTGTATTTTGACAACATCTTTACACTGAAAGAGAGGGAGGAAAAAAAACCAACAAAAAAGTACAGCCTAAAAATTACCCTGGTTGCTAAAAATACTGCAGACAGGAATAGAGAATTCACCACACTTCTTTTCAAGCTCACGTGTGCTTTGAGTTTATTATAGGATTAGAGCTGCCAAACTATGCTGAAGGCTGTGGTTGAGTTTCTATTATAGGTCTGCTTTTTGGCTTCTCCCCCGAACTGTGAATGATTTATAATGCTTAAAAATCCATAGGTGGGCAGCCCTTAGGAAAGGGGAGACATATGGCAGTCTCCAGCTTTCTCCAGCAAATTTTGAAGCGGGGTGCATGAAGCTGCCTGGGTATCAGCAGCAGAGCACCCTGGTGTGTGCCTTCCTGCCGGTTGCTGGCCCGGGGATCAACTCCTGTTGGCCACCTTGGCTTGGAAATACGTAGTTTGTTGTCACTGTAACAAGGGATGGGTTTTACCTGTCTCACAGTACACCCCTCGCTGTGCAGAACCATGATGGCAGAAAAACTTGTCTGAAAATTGGGCTTTGCCCCATCAAACCTTTTTGTTCTACCTTTTTCCTCCTAATGGCGGTGAAGAGGACTGAGAGGCAGGAAAAGGCAGTTTATTGGGAATGGAAGTAAATGACAATTTTTAACCAAAAGCATATAGTGAAAAAACCAACTCAACTCATTGCTGCTTTTTCACTTGAGAAGAATTTGAAAGAATAAAAGTTTCAGGTTGGCTTCCAAGCAGGGATTAACTCCCTTGAGGTACTACATTGAGCTCATGCTGCCTCATCATCCTTCCAGCTTTCCCCTTTTTTTTTTTTAATGTGGTTTTATTCTTCAACATGCAGAATACATTATTTTGCAAGAGCTCAGACTATAAAAAGCAACAAGTACATTGGAGCCTTGCCTCTGCTGGGAGCATTTCTGCCACTCCGAGTTACCAAACTCTGTTTGTAGAGTGTGTGCTGGGAAGGGCAGGAGCAATACCTGAGGGGACTAACCCAGATACTTTGAACAGCGCCGCCTCTTTTGCTACTAGCGTCAAAGAATGGCTGCTGTGGGTCATTACTGTAAAGAGTCATGTGGGGAGACCGTCAGACATCAGCTTTTCCAAGCGCTAAAACTGCACAAAGAGGCCAGCTCGTCACCCATGCTTGCACCATTGTGTCTCTTGGTCAGACCACATCTGCAATGCACAAGGGATTCAAAATACTTTGCAGCTGGTGGTAATAAGGCTAATAAATAGACTGGTTGCTTGTGAAATGATCATTTGTTCCGAAATAGTCTTTATTAATAGCCCAGGCATGTCAGTGACCATCTGGGGCCTCAGCTATGCAAACTGCTGCAAGAATTTGCTTGGGCTCTGCTTTGCTCTGTGGCTGATAGGGAGCCATGACTGCTGCTGGTTTCGTTCTAGGTCAAATGGGTGCTAAAATTGGGAAATATGTCCTTCACGAACTCTGTTTCCAGTCAAAACCTCTATTGGTTGCTCTACATATTTCATAATATGGCCAGGAAAAGCAGGAAGGAGTATTGACCCCTGGAATACAGTATGTCTGACTATGAGATTTACCCCCTTGTCAAGCTTGGCCTGCTTTATTTCTTAATGACATTTTTTAGCTACTAATTAAAAAACCCCCATGCAGATAAGGAATGGAGGGAAGAAGAAGAGAAGAGAAGAGAGGAGAAGAGAGGAGAAGAGAGGAGAAGAGAGGAGAAGAGAGGAGAAGAGAGGAGAAGAGAGGAGAAGAGAGGAGAAGAGAGGAGAAGAGAGGAGAAGAGAAGAGAAGAGAAGAGAAGAGAAGAGAAGAGAAGAGAAGAGAAGAGAAGAGAAGAGAAGAGAAGAGAAGAGAAGAGAAGAGAAGAGAAGAGAAGAGAAGAGAAGAGAAGAGAAGAGAAGAGAAGAGAAGAGAGAAGAGAAGAAAAAGAATCCCTGAAACTTCCTCCAAAGGTCTAGCAATGCCATAAACTATGATGAGTGTGTGTGTTTGTCACGTCTGGTGTGAGACTATGCAGAGCCATGATATTTCCCTGGTAAAAGTCAATAGCAAGTCCTAGGTTTGTAATGTGGTGTGCAATTTGTCTGCTCTTCCTTTTTCTTTCACCCATTTCTGATTTAAGGATGGGATGGTCTGTAGTAATCCCCATCTCTGCACCAAGTGATGTCAGCTGATCTTGTACATGTGAGGAGGTGCAGGGTCATCCCAATGAGACCTGCTCTGTCTAGGAGATAATGGGACTAAGGGACAAGCTCCTGGGAGAGGGCAGGCCATGCCCACACTTTAATTGTGGATGCAGGACCCATTAGCTGCCTGAATTGCGTATGAGTTACAGGACAGAGCCAAAACTATTGTCTTCGTACTTGATTCTCATTTTCCTCTAGCAGAGAGACTCAAGTCGGAGAGACTGAGAATAGGCCTACTCACCTACCCCTCACCCAGTGGTTCAGAACACTTGTGTGTTGGGATGTGAGGGCTGGATGCACCTTCAGGGTGCTTTGGTATACATGACCCTGGCACCTGGGGAGGAAACCAAACCAGAAGCTGCCTTCACGTGCATGTCAAAACCAGTCCGGCCCCATTTGAGGTGGCCCAGACTAATTCACAGAATCACAGAATCACACAGAATCAGTAAGGTTGGAAAAGACCATAGAGATCAACAAGTCCAACCTATCACCTGTGTCCTGGTCCTTGTGACAGAGACACTCAGTCCGGGGAACCAGACGTCAACTGAAATAAAACTTTTGAACTCCTTATAGTGCAGGGACACCAGCTGCTTTGGTCTACTGTCCCATTCCTATCATGCTGAATTACTTGCTAATTATAGCCAGGAGGCAGACCTTTCCCCCCCGCCCTGCGGAGCTATGCCAGCCCTTCCAGCAAGCTTCATGAAAGGTTTACTGGTATCTGTTACCATCATATGCCAGGACTTCATCCTAGCACAGAGCTGGCTCTGGCTGTGCTCTGCCAGCAAGGACCTGTTACATTTAAAGCTTGCCAAGTTTTAGTTTTAGAAGCAAAGGCTGAAGTGTTGTCCTCCTACACACCCTGCTTCTCCCTGGCTTGTGCTTTTGGGGTGTCTGAAGAAGATCAAAAAGAAAGGATGGCAGAAGGGACACTACATATACCCACCACCACTGGTGCAAGATGGGGAGCAGGGGACAATTCAATGGCAAGTGAGTCATGTGTGACCAAATCCAGAGCTGTTTCACTGTTCCCCTTCTCTTCACCCTTGGTGACTGTTTTGGGAGATGTTAAGAAGCACAAGCTCTTCTACAGTTGGAGTCAAAGCTGTCTGCCAATAATAGACATGTTCTTTCTCTTTAGTTCACCCACACGGGTCAATCTGTGTTTTTGATTAAAAATTATGGAAAGTAATTTAAAGTTATAATTATTGAAAAATAATAACACGTATAATGGTTCCTTATGTTGTTGTTGGATTTGAGCGTTTATTTGGACCAACTGTATTTTTGTCTTGGCTTAGAAACGCTGTGTTCGCCTGGTCTGCTTTTGTTGGCCTTTCTGAGAATATATGCTTTGTCCATGGGAGAAAAAAATTAATAGCAAAACCAGTTTTGCCTTGCATTTCTGAACCAGTTGGAAGAGCCAGTGTTTCGTCCCTACCGATGAGAAGTGGGTTAGCTACTGCAGCGAGCTGGCAGGAAGCAATATGTATGTATCTTTATTTTCCCTTTCTTCTGTGGGTGCCAACTGTGTCACAGGTGTAGCAAGCTGCTTTTGGGCACACAGCACCCTTGAGAGTTGTATGCCAAGGAATATGAGAGGTGAATAGACAAGAGCCTAGACAGGGATGAAGGGAATGAGAGAAACTGGGGAATGAGGATATTCAGGTGAAGAAAAAGGGAAGGAAATGTGGGTAGAGGATAAACAAATGGGGATTTTGGAGTTGCATACCATGCTTTTAAGGTGAGGTTAGTGGAGGTGCCAAGTAGACAAATACATGCAGAGAACTAGATAGAGACACATCTACAGATGCACACAGACACGTCTTACAAGAATTTATAAATTATTTGAGCAAAATGTGTATGCACACATCATCTAACTACAATTGACTTTTGAATTCAGTATTCCTTGGTGTTCATATCAGTACTGATCTATAAGCCCAGCACAACAGATCCATAGCCTCTTATTTTGACCCTGGGTAGTGTTTGCAAAAATCATGAGGCAAAATGTTATGTATGTAACCAAAGAAAATTGCATAGGAGGAGAGATGAATTATGTCCTAAAGGGCATGTGCTGAAGGAGGCTTGGTGCTTGCAGCTCTTTATCTCTGGACACTCTGAAGATGGGGTGTCTAACTGCAATAAACACTTTGTGAGGAATGGACCCACTAGGTCATTAGCTGGGCAATTCAGTCTTCCCCACTGGAGTATACCCTCTAGCAGCACACCTTGTTCACCTGAGCTTCTCTAGTACCTAATAACCTTTGATCAGAGAAATTAAAATCATCTGGGGGGAGGAGATAACAAAAAAGGGGGGAAAATGTTCAGACAGCTATTCTGAACACACTTTTCAGATATTCTCTGGTGTTGGCTGACAAGGAGCTATGTTAGATAAAGGTGAAACAAAGAGCCTGAATATTGGTGTGGGGCACAGATTCTGCTGGGATCTCTGCAGCAGAGGGCAAAGGCACCTCTCATGGGACAGGCATGTTACACTGGAGCAGACATCAATTTGTAATCAAGCAACAGCAAATTCAGTAGGATTTGAGTCCTTTTCATGGGAACTGAGAAAATTCCCAAGCAAGTACTAAATGTCTCCTTAAAAATTAAAAGGTTTACTATTTATTGCATGTGTCACAGCAAGACGTTGGAACTATACCATGGCCCTCAGCAAGCAGAAAGAAAAGATAGCTTATGTCTGGAGTAAAAACTTTTTGGTATACGCGGTGTCATCTGCAGAGAGCCACAAACCCCCAGATAAATTTAATCCCAGTGAGTGTAGAGTGAGATGTTATAGGAAATAAACTATAGAATTTCCCTGCCCCGGGGTCTTGAATTTTTGATTTTGACCTAATGGTTCCCCAGTAATGCCTGAAGCAGGGACTGGGACTCAGGAGATGCCTCACATCAAGCCCCCTGCAGACAAAGAAGCCAGTACCGAGGCAGGGGTATCATCTGCAGTGGGGTAAGAACTAAAAATTGCATTGGTTTTGCTTTGCCAGCATTATTTCTTTGCAAAAAATCCTCTGATTGAGGACCTTTTGTTTTGTTTTCTTACAAACCTGAGTTCTGATCCAATGCCCACTTCTGCAGAGTCGGCTGAAGTTTTTACCTCTTTGCCAGCTGAAGGCAGCAGTAAAACATTGAAATTAGACTGGAAATCACAGGGTAGTCCTGGCCTAGCATCTTCCTGTTTGTAACTGAGAAAATATAGAAGCACTTCAGTTAAAGATGAAAGCCTCCAACCTATGTAATCCAGGATTCTAATTATTTTTTATTATTTTTTTCTTAAATGCCTGTCCAAATCAAGTTGTCCTTCTGTTTTTGTGTTTTGGCCATGGGTCAGCATTTCCCTTCTGGCTTGAAAAGCTGATAAGATGTCAAAAGCTGGGCTGCAGCCAGGTAATCAGGTCACCAAGGCAAAATTGAATCAAATGTTTTTACGGCCAGTGTCACTGTGGCCGGAACAGGCCCCGGATCAACAGCTGCCTGGCAGCTCTTGCCCCCTGATAAGCTCAGGGCTGATCTGCACACAGCTTTGGCACACATTTAACCATTTACATCTTGGCTTCATCTGGGTGATGTGCTTACCTCGTTTTCCCTGGACCCACACCAGTGGCTGGATGCCATCCTGGTCCCCATTTTTGTGCTGTCCCATCTCTGATGTGAGTGCCTATCTACAAGTTTAAGGATGGGGTACATGCAGGTGTTTTCTGGGTAGTTCATGGCTCTCGTCTGCTCTGTCTCATGGACTATCTGGCCATCCTTGGAGTTCCTGTGACTTGATGGGGTCTGTACCATTATGTATTATGAGGTGATGCAGCTGGATGAGGCTGTGAAGGGCTGCTTCTTTCCCTGATTCTAAACCTGCCACCTTCGTGTAAAATCCAGGGGGAAAAAAAAAAAAAAAGGTAAAGAAGGGGCTGCGAGCATCATGTGGCTCAACAGGTTTCAAAGTGGTGATTTCTTCTCCTGTGAGTGACCAAATTTTGCTCTCCAGACTGGTCCTGTCAGGAAAATTATCTTCTCCTGCTAGCAGCAAATCTGGAGCCAAAGCTGAAAGATGAGACAAGTCGATTTTCCGCTGGGTGCGTCTTAATATTTCATTGCCAGCATTGTACAAGCAGCACCTCCCCCGCATTATAAAATGGAATAAGAAGGATGCCGAATCCCAGAAACAGGCATTGTTAATTTACATCTTACAAGTGTTGTTTTTCAAATACAACCACTGTAATTGCTTGCTTTCCATTTCTAAAATGTGCTAGCAATAAACTGAAAAAAAGACATAATAGGATACACATATTTGGCCAACTCTTTCCAAGGTTTTGTATCAATCCACTATTGGATTCAATTATAGACGATTTGAATTTTTCACGCAACATCTTGCTTCTTAAAAATGTCTCCTTGCAAAATCAAAGCCCTAAAAAAAATTTGTGAAAACACTCAAGTTGCTTTAAGCTTTAATCCAAAATTTTTCTTGTAGTGTGAAATTGGATTTTTTTGGTAAGTAGAAAATGATCTTATTGAATTAAAACTTCTCCAGCATTTCTGGTTAAATGGATACATACTGAGCCAGAGCAAAATGGAATTAATTTTTGTTAACATCCTTCTTCTCCAATGCGTTGGAATAAAACATCCAGTTGGTATCCAACTGCCCTGCTCATCACAGCTTGAGCATTGTCCAGATAGATATTTTCCCAAATGGAACTCAATGGTGACTATAGAAAACCAGGAACCCATGATTATAGAACGATTTTTCTAAGACTTGAGGATCTTTCACTTACACAAAACCTAATGGATGCTGGGATTCTCAAAAGCTTTGTAACTTCTGCTGAAATAGATGATACCACTGGGAATCGTGCATTGGGCCATGTGGCTGATTATCACAATTCCCCAAGTGTGGCTTGGAGGACATCAGGAGCATTATGGTCTGCTTATCCTTCTGTTTTCCCTCCTTAGGCAGTTTTCTGAGTTAAGTGTCTTTCCTAAAAAGTGTTATTTTAACTGAATGAAGTACTTGTTGCTCGTCCTAATTGCCTAATTATCTCTCTTACACCTCCGTCCTATTTTTATCTGTGGCTGTTGAACACAGAGGAGAAGACATAAGATGAAAATCCCACAACATGGTGGATTTCTCTGTTGAAACCTCTGCTCTGCAGCAAGGGGATTAATAGTAGGTGATGTTATTAGCTGTAAATCCAAGTCCCCAGGCTACAGTATATGAGTGGAAGTTCCCTCTTCCTGTTCAGTAATTTCTGTGTAATGCCACCCCACCCATTGCTGATTCTCTGTTACAGTGGGGCTGTCAGTCACAGGAGATCTGGCCAGTGACCTGTATGATGCATAAGGCAGTGAGGGTGTTCTCCTCTGCATCCTCAGGGTCTGTGTCAGGGTGTCTCTCCAGCTGTGAGAACACAGCGCTGCTGTTGTCACTTGCCTTGGTAGCCCTTCCATGCTTGGTCTCCAACCCGTGTACCCCACAAAGACTGTGCTGCCATGAAAAGCTGTGCTTCAAGTCAATCACATTCCTCCTCTACCTTTTTCCCATCATTGACAAGTTATATTTCTGAAGGTCACATAGGCACACAGTGAAATATGAGCATCCTGCCTCTTGCAGCTCTGGGCTGCTGCTGGGGATGCATAATTTCCCTCTGGGAAAGGGAGGGAGAGGGGTGAGCTGCAAACTTCCCCACTAGAAGTGCAACCACCTGGGAGAGAAAATGCAGGGAAAAGAAAATCAAAATAACATAGCAGCATTGAAAAAAGCAGCAGCCCTGCAGAGACGGTCAGTTCTTATTCAGCCTTCATTTGCTGATTGATATCATTAGTGCTTCCCTGATGGGATAGTTCTGTTTCCTACTGCTCTCTGTGTTCATATGTCATGTTTCTTTACCATCTATCTTTGCAGATGTGGACACAGAGAGAGTAAAAGGTGAAATGCCTTTGCTAAGGTCATGGAGCAGATGCAGGAATTGGGAACAGGTGCTTACACTGATACTTTCTCCTTTTAAGCAGGACAAGGCAATGAATTTTCATTAAGGCCTTCTGGATGGTTTCAGTGAGGCCAATGCAACAGCTACAGCTCTGTTAAAGTCTTCTTGTTTCCATTGTGCAGCTTTCTGACAACACTGAAAGAAAGGTAAGAGTAAGGACAATCCCATAGGCATAAATAGGACTATCCCACGCATCTGGGAAATATAACCTTGGGCCACATGTTGCTGGGCTCTTGCTTGGCAGGCAAGAGACAGCATCCCGAGCATTACAGGGGCTCTGGGCATGGGATGCATCCAGCATATACTAAAATACTCCAACAAACAGATTTGGAGAGAAAAAGCTTTGAGATTGCAGACTGATAAATTCAGCAGTTTGGCATGTCATGGGTTTGGTGCTTGAACTTTCTCTCCTGTAATTTAGAAGGGACTCTTCCAAAGAGTGAAAATTTTCTGGTAAGGTGGTTTTGCTCCCAAAGTTTGGGGAGAGGGATCATTCAATCAGTCCAAAGAGGGACTGTCATTGTCACAGTCATCTGACCGTCATTGTGGTCTGTGGTTGAGGAGGAAGATTCAGATCTGTTAAAGGTAGAAAGTGAGATGTTAAAACCCAAACAAAATAAAAAGAGCTTTCTTTTATTTCTTTTTACAAAATATTTAAAGAATCAAAGGAAGGTCTTAATGAAAAAATTAATAAGAATAATTCAATCATAGAATATCCCGAGTAGGAAGGGACCCATAAGGACCACTGAGTACAACTCTTAAGTGAATGGTCCATACAGGGACTGAACCCACAACCTGGACAATATTAGCACCAGGCTCTAACCAACTGTGCTAATGTCAGGGTCAACAACTAAATATTCAATTAATTAATACATTTTGGATAAAAGTGGAAAAGGTCTTTGGTATTTCCGTCTTTAAAAAAAGAGCATCATGTGGGCAAAAGGAACATGCCCTAGAGGGAAAGATCCCTAATTCCTTGTCCCCTGCAGCCCTGGGTAATGCTGGACCCACAGCTGCAGGAGCTGGATGTAGAAGGCTGCATCACTTTCCTCTCCCTTTGGGCTAAGAGGGAGGGGAAAGCACTCCAGCACCAGGGTGGTTTGGGATGCCTTTACAGCCAGCTGATCATGAAATACACCTTGGTCTTTTCACCTTGAAAATTACTGCTAAATTTTACCTGGATGACCCACCAGATCAAACTCGCTGTGTACACAGCTACTGCTATTTCAGCTCCAGGGCAGTTTTGCTGCATTAGGCAAGCAACGAATTGTACTTCAAGTGTGTATTTATTGCGTCTTTTTGTCCCAAGCCCTATGTGATCTAAAGTTTTTTATACACTCTTATTCCATAAGCTTTGCACTTTCTTCCTGGACCTTACTTAGAACATTTCTCTGGTTTCATCTTTGGAGAGAAGTGATGCACATAGGTACGTACATGGGCTTATTTTAGTATGTAATCAAGCCAGCTCTCCTCCAGTCTGTGTTATTTTGGAGGCAGTTTAGATACACCATGTCCTGCTCTAAAACAGATAGAGTAAGTATTTTTCCCCACTAATGAGTAAAAGGTTTATCATTAAAATTAAACCTATTTAATATGAGCTGCAAAACTTACTCAAAGACCAGAGCCTTTGATGTATTCCTCCCTGCCCCTCAATTTAGAGTTTGGCTTTTTGTGTGTGTTTTTGTGCTCGTTTGTTTGTTTTAATTCGAGGCAGACAAACAAATGGTTTTGGCCACCAGCAAAACTATGATGAAAAGAAGAACATGGAGAAAGTCTGTTATCAGACTGACCTTTTTTGGCAGAGATTTGGAATGACATAGGCTGGAAGAACTGACCCCATGACTTTGACCAGCTAAACTCAATGGCTTGAAACTAGACTTTCTGCACCAATTAGGGGAGTAAACTTGAGTGCAGTGAAGCCAGCAATACTTTTCAGCTCTGACAGGAAAGCAGCATTCAGGCATCTCATTAAGCACTGGGATATTTTTTGTGTAGTTTCTGTAAGGGAATTTATAAAATCTAGTTCATGGATGCATGGGGCAGTACTCAGGAGATTAAAGACAAAATAATTAGAGTAGCTTTCTTGTCCTGTATCTTTTGTGGCTATAAAAAAATGTGAACAGGAGAGTTGAAAAATTCACCCTGGGTTAGGGGTTGGTGCCATGGCATTTGCCCCATGGTGTTGACCTCAATGACTAAATTACTTTCCCCCTTCTTGTCAAGATGCTGCAGTAGCACAAAAGGATTAATATCTTCCTTGGGAGGTCACTTAATGTGACTTCCTAGAAAAAGGACTGTAAAGCCATCAGCAGTTCAGGATTTTCCACATTTTGGCACGTTTCCGAGTCTGGGTTGCATGAGTGAGAAATGCATTGCTGGAAATCTTCATATGTCCATATGTCTGGGCTATCTTTGATCCCTTCATGCTGTGCCTTGATGTTAAGGTCTACAGGCTGAACATGAGTCTTAAAATCAGATGTGACTGCACAGTTTGTGGATCAGGTTCTCTTTAAAAAATGTTTTATATTGTAAAAAGTCAAAAAGAAGGAGAAAATCTGCCAAATTGGGCAAAGCAAGCAGATATTTTTAACAGAATAATTTATTTTTTTTCAACTTCCCTTTGTCTCTGTGTTAAACATCTTCCTATTCAGCCACTTTCACTGGGCTACCAGTGCCAAATGAAAGGAATAGGAGCACTCTAGGGGAATAACTGGCAGTGGTTGGGGTTCCTTCATCTGACACATGCTGAGCTTAAGAAGTGGTGAATTCCATCTCAAACCTCCTGGGTATTTCAGCTGGCTTCAGAAACTCATGTAATGCTCCAAGAAGAATGCATGTCTGGAAGATATAAAGCAAGCTGTGGAAAAACAGGAGTGAGGTGGAAGATACCCAGCTTTCTATATTTGGAAGTCAGAGTATGTATGCTCCCAGCAGCTGTGAGTAATTATATTTTAAGGGAAGAAAAAGCAACCTAATGGGTTCCAGCCTGCCTGTGGTGGCACTGTGCTTTTGAACAGCGAGGGTACAAACTGCAGTGGTTCCAAAATTTCACTTACAGCCCAGGGACCAGCTGGAAATTAGCAGGATACACTGAAAATGTTCAGCTACATGTTGCCAAAAGTATCTCTCTCCACCCAGCGTATCACTGTTGGAAAGTCTCAGTTCGTCTCAGGAGCAGGAATATCAGCAGCATTTGCTGCCGCTGCTGCAGATCTGTGCAAAGCCCGTTCTCACATTTGTGATTAATGACTTTTAAGCTAACTCCAGTGTTGCTGGGGGTTTTCCCCCTTTTTGAAAGCAGGTTTTCTGTTCCCAGCGTAACTTTCCGTATCTTAAAACTTCAGGAGGCAAACCAAGAACAGGAGCAATGTCTATTTTGGCAGGTTGAGCTGCCACTGGTAAGGCCAGGTCTGAAGTGTCTCATGACATCCACCATGCTTGATATGACTCAGAGTGCTGGGATGCTGAACAACATCAGGAGCACAAGACTTCTGAGGAACCAAACTAAAGTTACAGAGGGATGGCTCTAGGGTGGGGCAGGGAGGGAAGAAATTAAAAATCCCACTGAGCAGATCACCAACTGCAAAAAAATTAGCATGGAATTTTATAGCTTTCCATGAAATATAATCTTTTATAACATGATAAATTGTATTTGTATAGGATGCAGGGGGGAGCCACGGCAGTATAAGGATGGCTGCAGGATTTAGCCATCAGAGAACCATAGGTCATTAGAAAAGCAAGTAGGACTTCAAATAGAGTGGAGCACAAATATTGTACGGCTTAAAATGAAAAGGTATACTTTTATCTAGGAGAGGGGTAAGCCCCAGGGAAATTAACTGTGTGAAAAGTGAGGTATTTAGGACAGTCAGTGCTGAGAGGGGATTTGGAAAGGAGAATTTCCTACCCGCCTAAATGAAACTTTATATACGTACTACCATCTGCCCAGATAGACCCATATCCCAGGAAACTGTTAGACAGATCTCCTTTTTAACTTCGCTCCCATTTCTTTCATCAGAAACACAAGACTCTAACAGAATCACAGAATCACAGAAAATTATGAGTTGGAAGGGACCCACAAGGATCATCTAGTCCAACTCACCATCTAATACCCGTACAGCGACCGAGAGCGTAATACCAACCTAGATGCCTCACAGTCTAGCAGGCCGCTCCGAGCCGGAAGGGGCCCAGGGTCATCCAGCCCTACACCCCCCAGCTAGACCATGTCACTAAGTTCCTCGTCCAGTCTTCTCTTAAACACTTCCAGGGATGGCGACTCCACCACCTCTCTGGGCAGCCCATTCCAATATGCAATTACTCTCTCCGTGAAAAACCGCTTCCTAACGTTAAGATTAAACCTCCCCTGGCGTAGCTTGAGGCTGTGCCCTCTCGTTCTGGTGTCGTCAGCCTGGAAGAAGAGGTCTACACCCATCTGGCTGCAACCTCCCCGCAGGTAGCTGTAAACAGCAATGAGGTCCCCTCTGAGCCTCCTCTTCTCCAGACTGAACAGTCCCAGTTCCTGTAGTCGCTCCTCATAGGGCCTGCCCTCCAGTCCCTTCACCATCCTCGTTGCCCTTCTCTGCACCCTCTCAAGCAGCTCAACATCCCTTTTAAACTGGGGAGCCCAGAACTGCACGCAGTACTCAAGATGGGGTCTGACCAGTGCTGTGTACAGGGGGAGGACAACCTCCCTGGATCGACTGACCACACTATTCCTGATGCAGGCCAGGATGCCATTGGCCTTCTTAGCCACCTGGGCACACTGCTGGCTCATATTGAGTTTCCTATCGATCAGTACACCTAAGTCTCTCTCCACTTCACTAGTCTCGAGCCACTCCTCCTCCAGCCGGTAGCGGTGCATGGGGTTGTTATGGCCAAAGTGAAGAACCCGGCACTTAGTTTTGTTAAACCTCATACTGTTGGAGCCTGCCCATCTCTCCAGTCTGTCAAGGTCCCTCTGGAGGGCCTTCCTACCCTCCGGCAGTTCAACATTTGCCCCCAGCTTAGTACAAAATATATTTGGGAGAAAAAGATCTTTTGTGTGGCAGAATTGAATCAAAATTACTTCAGTTTTTTATGCCCCATGTTTCTAAAAATATAGGTGACTAATAGAAATCATAAAATATTCACAAAGTCAGTAATCCATGTTTATAGATAATGCTGAATTATATCCAAAGACATTTTTAAATGGAAATTTAATGCATGTCTTTGAACAGAATGAGAGGTTTCTTCTCAGTGCATTCCTCAGAGGAGGAGCTTTAGGGAACCACTCAAGTCCATGATTGTAGTCTTGCCAAAAGCCACTCTGCAGTCCTGAGCAGTACATCCCCCTAGAGCACCTCTCCTGTTACGAGCCGGTTGCCTACTTAGCTGGTGCTGTACCATACTGGTGATTTTGTCAGCATGCTAATTTCCTGCTGTCCAGGAACATAAAATATCATTTTTTTTTTTTTTTT
>WEKX01026232.1:373285-386659 GCA_013390025.1 Pitta sordida
TTTTTTTTTTTTTTTTTTTTTTTTGAGTGGATGAGAGGGTTTTTGTGCCAGGGAATCACTAGAGGCTAGGTTGTGCCTTTGGGAAAAAGATGCAGGTCTGAGGTCCTCTCCCTCTCTGTGTGGGCTGTGTGACCCTGGGATCGGTGTGAGATGGGAAGGGCTGTGCTGCCAAAGGTTCCCAAGCAGAGGGATGAGTATGGCTGGTTCTCCTGAAACAAGTTCCATTTCAGAGCAGAAAATACTTACCTGATCTTGAAAAGCCTGGGATTTGACATCCAGTTATGTCCTTGACCAGCTGAATAACTGTAGGCAAGATGTTTTGTGGGAACTCTTCCAGGCTTAGCTGTCTCAATTCTTAGTAATTGGAGTAAAAGGTTGAATTTGGATTTGGCCCCGCAAGAAACTTCATTCTCCTGTCCACCTGCATGAATGTTTTTGGATGAGTGCTACTGTATTAAGGTCCATAGGGGCCTTGAGACGTATGAGAGGTAAACAATAAAGGTTAGGAGCATGAGCTTGACTAGGTTCTAAGAAAAGATTGCTGCCTATTGGGCAGAGGGAGATATGTATTGAGGCAAGCTAGCTTCTTCACATATTGTAGAATGTTCACAATAAATAGGACCTTGCTGGAGAGACATATAATACATAGTGATGTAATATAATGATATAATACATAGACATAATATACAGTAAGACGCATACCAGAGAGAGACATGACAGGGAGGAGATTCATGAGACCTCCTGAATAAAGCAAGGACCTTCTAAAAATTATTCTGATGTACTGAGCCTTCTTCATTCACCAATACTCTCTTGTCTACAATAATGTTTCACATCTCCATAAGCCAGTTTTTCACTTGAAAAACCTACGTGCCTGAGGTTTGCATTCCTTGGTGGGTGTGAGGAACTGCCCAGAAGGTAAAAGTGACTTGAGAGCAGGTAAGCAGCCGACATTCCCCTGGGTGAGGACACCTTGAGGAAGAAAGCTGGCCCGGGACTGCAGATGCTTCTGGAGAATAGTATCAGGAAGATTGTAGAAATAAAATACATGAAAAGAAAAACAGAAGCCTACTCTGGTGAGAGCATGATTTCATTTGCTGTGGTCTCCCAAAATTCTGGTACTAAAAGTAGATATTGAGGAACACAGGGCTTTACAAACTGCTCGGAATGCTTTTTTGAAGAGGTTTGCAAATCTACTTACCTTTCAAAATGTTACATTAGGGTTTTTAGGATGGTCCGTTAATCTGGGTTGAAAGCAGAGAACAGATGATGATCCAGAGATTAAATAATCTTCCCTTTTCCCTCCAGTATATTTTCCACAAGACACAGGCTGTTACGGGATTACTGGACCATTTCTTCCCCCCTCCCCCCTCCCTCAGCTTCTAATTTCATAATTTTTATATTGTTTGCCTTACAGGCTGACTACAATATTTCTCTGCATTATTTTCTTCCTGTTTACCTTTTTTTCTTATTCCACACATAGAAATGCATGAATCTAAGCCAAACTTTGCAATTCATAGTACCTGAGGGGATCTGAAATGAGGTCAGAGAAATTCACCCATCCCTGCAGGATAATCCTGCTGCTCTACAACATTGCTGGCTGTCCTGCAAATGCTACAAGCTCTTGTTGGAGAGAAGGTATACTTGCAGTGCTGACGAGAGCTGGGGACATATTAAATAAAAACAGTCCATGTACAGGAAAATCAGCAGCAGTCCTGCTTTGACCATCCTCTCCCTGGGAAGAATGCCGTGTTGGACTTCTGTGACTTCCTTGCAGTAAATTTGGAAATGACATTGCTACAGCAAACCAGTCAGCCAGGTCTTAATAGTTGTGACACCACTGAATGCCAAGGTCATCCAGAAAGTCACCAGTGACAGACAGTAAAAGCAGTTCTTGCCACTTCAAAGGCACAGGCTTCTGCCACTGGAGAGTTTTTCCTCTTCACGCCGGGCCATGGTTCTTGCTGCCAAGCATGAGGGAAAATCTGCAAAGTAAGTCAATGTTTGAGGTTTCAGAACATGAAGAATAATTTCCTTCACTGTTGCCAAGGTAGGACTGAAGGCAAGAGCTGGACAACACTGATTTCCCCCCACCCTGCCCCCACCAAGGGCAGCAGTAGGTCCTTGCCCCTCTTGTTCCTTCGCAAGATAAGCCATTCTTGGGCTTTCCTCCTGGAAACAGGATGTCAAAATATGTGCCATATGGTAACAAGACCCAGTCCTTCCCTTAAGAAAAAATGTGGCACTGAGAAGAACTTCATATTACACCCATAGACACTGGCTCAAACAGACCTTCATATTGCATGCAGGCACACAGAATTAGGGCTGAGGCTGTCTCGGGGAATCCTTGTGGTTTCTGAAAACTGTCTGAAGGAGGCATTTCCATCCCCTTTTTGGTCATCCCTCCTGGTGACTCAGTTTGCTTAAGCCAAGCTCAGCAGAATCCACTACTTCCTCTTCTGGGTTATGCTTCTCCCATGCCCTCTTGGTGGGGCTGGTACATCTTCTTGCAGGGACATGGGCTATTCATTCATGACAGTGATGGGAGTTAAAAATAATTCCCAGAAAAAACTATGGAGAGAAGGAGGCTAATGGAAGATTTGGCACTGAGGCTGATTATTGTAAACAAGTCCTTATTCTCTCTTGGGAGCTGGAGAGGTCTTGCAGGCCTTTTTTTTTATCCCCACACAATTTTTCTTTATCTTCTTCTTCCTCCACTAATTTAGATCTGGAGTGTTCACAAGAGCTAAGGCAGTGTCCATTTGACAAATCAAAAAGTCCTGATGGGCCACCAAAATGCATGCTTTCTCAACCTGGGAGCCATCAGTGAGATCAGATAGGAAGTTCCCCCCTTCTTACACAGTTCCAAAAACATCCTGGCTTCTCTCATAAGGGCCATGCGTATGAACAAGATAAATACATGTACAATTTGAGAAACTCAGGCAAAATTTACAGCTCCTTAGATGCAGCTAGTCTGGACCTGTGAAATGCTATGAACCAGAGAGACTGAGCATCAGGACCCACAGATCAGCTCCAAAACGGGAAAAATAGCTCTGGTTTCATCCGTTCTCAGCACCTGGTTGTTGTGGTGGACTCAGGCACAGACAGAGGTTGCCGGAGCTTGCCAAAGGGTGACTTAAGTGACATAGACTTGAATGTCAAGCATAGAAAGGGTGGTGGCTTCCATTTGGTTGAGAAAGCACGATTCTGGCATGGCAGCTCCCCACTGTTGTTCTGATGAGTTAAGTAGGAGTGCATGTGGCAGGAGCAGGAAAAAAACTCTTCCCCGAGTAAGGAAAGCTCTTAAGCTCTGAAATGCAGTTCTGGGTCAAGCAGTGAAAGGATTAATCACTTTACAACTGAGCTAAAGATATAATTCTAAAGCAGTTTGGTCCAACATACCCTGGCTGATGAAACCACATCAACCAAGTTTAGATTGAGACTTATTTTTTTCAAAAGAAGGAGGAGATTAATTCAAATACTACCTGTCATCACCTTCCTGATATGAGGATAAGTCATCTTTCTTCCACTCAAATCTGTTCCTGGATCCACCAGCCAAAGAAAACCCCCTTAGCAAATGAACTGAGTGACACTCAGTCTTTGGAGATGATCCAACCTGCCTGTGAAGTTGAATGGAGAACAAATGACACCCTCATGAGCCAGGGAATGCTATGGGTGAATGAAAAACCCCCATGGTGGATGACAACTTTGTTTTCATAATTGCGCCAAAGCCTGAGGGTTATGGGAGAGGATAGATGAAACACTGCAGTGAAACCACAGCGAGGAAGGAACTCTGTGCCCTCACCTTCAGAGGTGTGTTGTACCTCTGGTCACAGCAAATCCATGACATGGATTGAGGATGACAGGTGATGTTCAGTCTAGAATAACACATTTTTGCAAGCAGCCCAGGATGACAATTAATTTTTGCTCCAAGAAGAAGAAAGCTGGTCTCATCTGGAAACTCCAGCCTTATGTGACTATTTTGCACCATTGATACCTCTGGTAGGAAGACTTGTACAATGAGATCTGTGTTTCTGCCTCCTACTTCCATTGCTACACCAAAGACCATAAAAACCTAGTTTATAGTTCAAAGCATTTGGTTTGAAGCAGTCTTGAGTCTTTACAGACTTGGGTATTAAAGTACCTTAGTTTCCAGTAATAGGTCACACCGTGTTTGCAGATTTTATTAACTTGGATAAAATAAGATAAGTCTTATTGAGCTTTCACAGTGTATGCTCCCTGCAAATGCCAGCTAATCTGGGTTTAAAAACAATCCAAACCTACGAAAAAGAAAGGGAGATAATTATTTTTAGCTCTGATTCAATGCACAGCAGTAAGCCCATCGTATATCATAATAAGGAGGGAGGAAGGACGCAGAGGTAGGGAAGAATAGCCTTGGAAAAAAGAGAGGGGAAAAAAAGGGAAAAAAAAAAAACCAAAAGAGAAGATGAAACTTCTTAAGCTGTTCTCGCCTCTGCAGTCTTCTTATCTTGAGTACAAGAAATAATTGAATTACAGTGCAGTAATTACTGGGCTAATGAGGTCAGACAGGCAACTGCAATATTCCCAGAGTTTTCTTCCTTCCCTTTCCTGAAAATACTTGGTAAACAAAATGGGTTATTTATAAATACAGACAGACTATACATTCCCAACCAGTACAGCTAATCAGGGAGCACGGAAAAAATCATTTGCCAGGGATTTGGGGACATTTAAAGGTAAAGCTACCCATGAAGAAATACGTAGTGCTGTATCAGTCAGAGCTAACTTCACAGGTTGCTGTTAAACACTCAAGCTGCTTTAAAACTTGACTTGGAGATGCTGAATATATGGTTTTAACCCCTAACGAGGTGTTAAGTGGCTCAGTAATTTATTTCCTTCCTAGGGGCTAATGATCATGTCAGAAGGGAAAGGGCAGCTATCAGCCTTGACATTTCAGTGATCCCCATCAGGATTGGAAGAATTATAATCGCCTGGTTTGCCACAAGGCAAGGAGCTCTCACAATGTCAGCAGCACAGTGGGATTTTTTTCCTTATTCATGTTATAGCAGCCTCCGTTATTCCTAGCCAGGGCTAAACACCGCAGGAAGAATCACAAAGAAGCAGTTTGTGCTGGGGGAAGCTTGTCAAGCAGTCTCAGGAAGATGAGGAGCTCCCATTGAAAGCCAAAGCTATGCCAGCTCATTAGTGTATTATGGGGAAAACATGTCCTAATGATATGGGATACCAGCTACTTGCTGCCTTTTTTAAGCATCAGGTTTTCTGACTCAGCTCAGGTCATCTCTAATCAATGTGGGTTTTAAGCCTCAGCTGTCAGCCGCTTTGGAGCAGAGCCTCTCAGAGCAAAGCTGGGAATGGTTTGTAAAGGTTTTTGTAGCACAGACAGGAGAAAGTAAATAATTCATTTTATTTTCATTACCTTATGCCTATTATGCCAAGCAATGGAGTTTGTAGTCTTTTGTGGCTGCAAAGCTCTAGTTTAATTTCTCTGACAGAGTAGCTCGTTCAGTGAGAAAAGGTGGAATCTTAATGATTTCCATGAGGACCATATGAGAAGTCAGTCTGTCTGCAAGGTGGGAAGCACTGTGAAAATGGTACTACTTCAGTATATTAATAGTGATGAAGTACAGACAAGTTCTTATTCTTCTGGTGTATTGCTGGGCTCAGTAAAATTGAGCTGTGTTGTCTGTCACAGAATCATAGAATGGTTGGGTTGGAAGAGACCTAAAAGATCATCGAATTCCAACTCTGATGTGAGCCTTCCACTAGACCAAGTTGCTCTAAGCCCCATCCAACCTGGCCTTGGACAATGCCAGGAGTGGGGCACTCACAACTTCTCTGGGACCCTCATACATGTTCTCCCTCAGGGGTAAGGTAAAGGGATGAATGTATCCTGTTATGCTGACACACAACCACTCATGTGCCCTGAAAATGCACAGCTGTGTATGGGCAGGTCTGCAGCTGGTTTATTTTAAGGTAAATGTGGAAATAAAAGCTAACTGCCTTGGGCAGAAGCTTGCAGAAAGGTGAATATTTAGATAACAAATATGCCATAGTATTTTTTCTCTTCTCTTTCATTCCGTCTACTTCCCATGCTTTCTGTTTGTAAACGGTTTCCTGGAACTTTCTGATATGAAACATTACTAGAGTTCTTGTCTTACAATTAGGTAATTTTGGTGGGGCTGGTGTTAACTTCAGGGAAAGAGAAACATGGCCTCCTGATTTCCCTGAGAAAGGTAGGATTTCTCCATGCTGGGTTTGGCACAGTCCCATGTTTCAACCTCTCCTACAACAAAATCTCTCTCGGTTAAGATAAGATCATAATAAAGGCTTGTCATACCTGTTGTCCAATTATGTCAGTCTGTAAAAACAGCTCCAAGTGAACAAAAATAGCTTTGACAGTGTGAATTATAGTGCTCTGTTGTGTGACTAATTTCAGTGCCTTGGTGTGATAACTCAGTTGCTGTCAGAGTTAAGACTATACGATGCCTTGGTAAAAGATATGAAATTGCAAGTTAGGCCTATCTTTGTCTTCATGTGTTTTTGAAATGGACTTTGCCAAATCTCTTTTCTACCCTGCACTCTAATCTAGGAGGAGGTATAACATTTTCCCTACTCTATCATCATGTTTTTTTAAGTTGTTATTTATGTATTTATTTCAATCCACATTTCTTTCCTTCTTCTACTTCCTTATGCAGCTGCTGCGTAGAGCACCTTCTCTAGAGGAGAGAGCCAACAACTACTGCATGCACTGCTTGGTTTAATGGACACTGCTGAAAATCCCAGTTCCTGTAAGTCTGCAAGTCATTTAGCTGAGGTCAAGCAGCCTCAAGAAACCAGGCGAATGGAGACATCTGAAGAGGTCTTCTTCCAGCCCGAGAAACACAAGTGTGCACGCAGGACCATTAAGCCAATAAAGCCAACAGGACGATGCACATGTTACAAGGTGAGCAGCTGCTTGGAAGCTTTATTGCATGGAGAGAGAGATACCATCTAAGACAGGGTCTTCCGATTTACTCAACTGCACTGCGTGACTTTGAATGACTTCATGAATAGTGGTATAGGAAGGGAAGGGTGTTGCATAAATTCCCTTTATGGTACAGAAAAATAACCTGTGCCACAGAACTAGGCCAAAGTTCTCTGTGTTTGGACTCCTACCTCTCACACTCAGCAATACAGTTAGATGTGAGCAGCATATTTGATCAACATAGCTGAGGATTAATCTTGGCTACTTAGTCATGGTGTTATAGGATGCCGCCTTCAGGGGTATGCTGTATTTTTAATTGACTCTGCATTACTCGTTTGTACTCTGTCATTTGTCACACTGTAGGAGACCATTTTGCAGTGTCTATGCTTCATTATGTTGCATGTCACTTCATTTAAAATTAAACTCCAAAATAAAACAAATATTATCTTATCTGCTGGCCATTAAGTATTGGATAGGGGTTTTAGCTGAACTTAGATGCTACAATTCATTCTGACATAGTAAAGGATAAAAGGGATAACAAGAAGCTGTTACCTAGCTAAGCTTTTTATCTTAGAAGCCGTATGGTATTTAATTTTATCTTGTTAATATGTATATTAATCTAAGAGTCAGGTGACCAAGATTTCACAGTTCAGAAATAAAACCATCATGAGCAAGAGTTCAAATGCAATACATGTCTATGCTAAAGTCATTATAGTAGAGCGATATTTAATTTTCACGGGCGTATAGAAATTCCTTTCAGAATATCCTGACAGTGGATACTGTCCTGGAAAATTGGTGAGCTGGCAGGAGAGAGTACTGAAAGAAGAAAATATTTACTTTGACTCATGCAGGATAGATGCAGTGTCTGCATGAGGTTTCTCAAAACAAATTGCTCTCCCAGTTTTCTATCCTGTCCGGGGGGACTTTATAGGATTGTCAGTATGTTGTGTAAGTTTCACGGGCAAGGGGAAAGCCTGTGACTTCAGGCATTTCATTTTATTCTCTAATTTTTCTGTTGTAAAAACAGGTTAATGACATTTCCTTCTGTAACAAAGGTGCTGTGAGAAGAGACTTCTGTAATGTTCTGGAGACACTTGGATTACAAAGACTGGGGAAAGGACCTCAGCAAATGACAATCTCACATGGTTAATTTTCCATTTTTCAGGCCTCCTTCTTTTGGATCAGGGCAGAACAAGTACCTCTGAGCTTTTTGTTCCATGACTTGACATCTTCAAAAGTCTCCAGTGAAATACGTACCTTCACTAGTAGTTTCCCAAGGAGTCTCTTCCTTGTATGTCCTATCTTGGAAATACAGGAGACCTACCTAGTATGTCTGAGCCTTGCTGGTAGAAGAAAGGAGAGGAGATGAAATGCTCTTTGTGATGCTATACTAACCCCACTGGCTGTGTTCAGAAATCCATCATCCCTTGTTTTATCTGCCTCATCCGTCTGGCCAATGCCCTGTGTCCCACAGTCTGAGAGAACCTTCTTAGGGTTTTATGTATAGTGAGAAAACTTATTAAAACCATACAGTCCTTGGCCCCACTCGAAAACATTGGTGCTCAAATCTTCCGTGCGGTTTGGTTTCATTACTATCCGTTACTGTCAAATAATTTAAGTGAAGTGACCAAAAACCTGAGATCTCACTAACAGAAAGAGACACTGAGGCATCTCTCTACTTCCAAGCCTCTCAGACTTGGGACCATTACAAAGGCAGAAAGCTGGGCACAGAACCAGAGGCAGAGCTCCGAGTGTTTAATGTCTTCATTAAAAATTAATGTATTTTATAAACATTCTCTTTTATGTGTAATTTTACTTTGCTATGAAATCCCAAATTCTTGGCAATGTGATCCCACTGAAGTAAATTACTCACCAGGTAACACAAAAGTACAGGCTTTTACGGGAATTTCTAGAACTGCGCAACTTACACTGTGTAGGAATCCTCACTAGTGTGTGAGAGGATAATAATAAAAAAAAGCCAACAACAAAGAAACAAAACCCCCCCAACTATTCCTCAATAAGAGCCTTGTAAAATGCTCCAACTGGCCTTTATGAAGCAGATAACCAGGATCTGTATAGCTGCTGATTGGAGAAATTTCATGATTAAAAGAATGACAGTACAGGACTTTCCCATATACAGTCTCTGTGTTCTCTCAGCTGGATGCACTAACTATGTGTGTAGTCTCTTCCCAATCTGTCAGATCACAGAATTAATAAGGTTGGAAAAGACCATAGAGGTCANCACTGGTCTCCCAAAAGTGCAAATGTCTGAGTTACCTGGCTCAAGAAACAAGGTACTGAACATGAGCAGCAGCCCTCTGGACTCTCTCCTTGTTGTGCAGACACAGCACTAGTTGCCAAGTCAGCTCCGAGTGCATCTACTCCCCACAAAAAGATTGGAGCTCCTTCTCAGGCAACTGTGAAGGTTAAATGGAGCATGGCTGATAGCCTTGAGACCTCAGAAGAGCATGATCTATTCTATCCTCACCACAATTTTCATTATGAAACCACATTCCAGGGAGTAAAGTTAATTACAAGTAGTAGTTAAATTTGATTAGCTTCAGCTAGTTTAGAAAGCTGGATACTGGGGCATTTTAAGATTGAATGTGCTAAATTTTTGTTTATGACTTGGCACGAGGCAAGAGTATCAATGCATTTAAAATCAAGCTTTTAAACTTAAGCCTATTTCATCTCTTTCTATTCTCGATTCTGATTTGCGCCCCCTCCAGTCTTTTCCTGACATTTTTAAGCATTAAATGTTAATGTAATTAAGTGCTAATTTGACTGCAGACTCTAACAAACACAGCATGCATTTTTGTCATACTCAAAAAGTCTTAGAGTAGTGTGGGAGTTTCTTCTTTTCCTTCAATTTCCTCCAGTTTTGGAATCTTTATTTCCAAAAGTTATGCCAGGAACCAGTACATGTATCATCAGCATGTGATGTGAGTGTAGCTATGGACATTGTAAACCTGAAAACCTGACCAGAGTATTAGCTCATCTGCACTGAGATGTAGGCTATTCTAGCAATGCAACTAGTCATAGAAAATACAATAAAATAATCAAAATTATTGATTTTGGATGCTAACCAATGACCACAAGCTAGCAAGGACTGTTTTCATCCAGTGCTGACCAGAGTCACAACATGACTTTAGTACTTGATACTTTTCTTCTGAAGGATGGCAGATCCTATTCACTGTGGAAGATGCAGATCCATTTGCGTTACTTCTCTTCTGGGTCATCCTCTCCAATGAAGAAAGGGTTCATTTCCTGCTGCAGAGATATCTGCCCCTTTCTATCCCCTCGAAGAATATCACACAATAACTGCGCTCACACCATGGTATCTGTGTTTGGTCCTTATGAGAAGTAACTTAAGGGAAAACATGGTGGTTGTCAATTATGGTACAAAGTAGTTGCCTGAAATGAAACCTTCCTATAATTACTAGGACTTCTAAGCACACACATCCCCTTCACATAGTAATCATAGATCCAGCTTAGCCTCAGACTTTTTAGTAAGGAAATGTTCTATTGTTTCAATTTGCTGTAATGAAAGCCTGCTCTTTGCATTAGAAAATCAAATTCCATTTATGAGATGAATAATTCCCCTGAGTTCTATTTGCTTCCATTGTTCTGAAGCGATCGAACTTCTCCCTATTTGGCAAAAGAAGCCCAACAGTTTTTTTTCTCTCTTAAAATTAGCTCCATATATCATGCAGAGTGACAGCAGAATAAAAGGTCTGTGATGTTGTTTGTTGAAGGCTTCCCCAGAGAAGGTGCCCCTCCTTGACTAGGAAGTCTCTCTGCTGGACCGTTTCAAGAGAGCTTTGATTCAGGACTTGTGGATTAACAAACCACTATATCCATTTCTGCAGAATCAGAAATCAATCTTAATTACGTATTTGATGGATTAGAATTTTTTGCTTGTTTCTTTTTTTTTTTTAGATCCAGCTTAGATCACATTATCTCCTTTAACTATCAAAAATAACATACCACAATATACAACTGTAAGTTTATCAATTTAGAATTGAGTGGTTATCCCTATGGATCTGCAAAGAATGGATATGAAATGATCAGTGCCATACAACCCATACGCTATTCCCTTCCTCTCTCTCTCTCATAGCCGTGCTGTCTGAATTTACCAAATCCTCCACCAGTTCTTATTTACAAGGGCAACAAATCCAAGACCACCACTTCCTACAAAACTGCAGCATAAATTAGATTGAAAGATCATCTCATCTGACCTCCTGGTTAAAGTTTCTTAGGACCATGTCCAGTTGTGTTCAGGGTATCTCCAAGGATGACAATTCCTCAGCTTCTTTGCACTCCTGTCCCTGGGCTGCACCTCTCTCCTGAGGATATTTGCAGGTGGAAAGATTGCGCAAAATTTTCTGCTGAAATTGAATACATTTCAAGAGTTTAATGATACTAAAATTAGTATTATTAATCTTAATAACTAGGCCATGATTAGGACTGACAGATTTTCTCCTCTTGCACCCAGACATGAGGGATCCTCTCTTCTATCTCAGCCCTTGGAACAGTGAATTTGAATCTTAGCAGAGCTTTAGTAGTTCAGAGCCATGGGCAAGTGTCTCTTGGTTGACAGAGAAAGCAAAAACCCCACAGCAGTGAGCTGGCAGAGACAGGAGCAGCGCTGTGAAGAGGAGATAAAACTGTGACTATGCTGGGATGCTGAGAGAAATATGTATTTATGCCATCCAAGGCTTCCTAACCCAGCCCGTGCTGCTGCTCCTCTGCCACTGCTACTGCTGGGTCACAAACACCTCTACAGAGCAGGGGTGGGTGCCAAGAGAAAGGTGAGCAGGTAGCACAGAAGATGGGAAGCAAGGAACAAAAGCCTTTTCCTAGATATTAAATGGGCTGGAATGTGGGCCTCTTGCAATGACATCATGTGAGTCAGGGAGCTGTTAAATGAAATCACAGGCAAATTGGAAGACGGTATGGAGAACGCTGGATATCTTATCTGTGAGCACACCCTGTGCTTTGTTGAAAGATCAAAATGTGTAAGCAACAGTTGTTTCCTTTAACAAGGTAGACTGGTCAAATATTACAGATCTTTCAAACTGTTTTGAAAAAAAATACTTAAAAGTTTGGGTTTTCCTTAGTTTTGAACAATGAGCTGGGAATAAATGTTTGGCATTGCAAATGTCCAAAACTTTTAGCAAGAAAGACTATTCTAATAAACGATTTTTTTTGCATTTTTAAATATTTTTTAAAAGATTAATTCAACATTTATATTCAAGATTGTAATTAACATTTTACTGAGTGTTCCAGTTCTGGAAATTGAAATTACTTTATGGAATGTTTTTGAATATTTTGATTTAAAAACATGAGTTAATTGTGAAATTCCTGTAAAATGAGAGAGAGACTTGTCTTCATGTTAATATAAAACGGTGTTGCTTTTTATTATTGTTTGATTCAGTGGGTTGGTTTGGTGGTCTGTTGTTTGGTGTGTTTTTCTTTTTTTTTGGTTGTGTTTTTTCCCTACTTGATTTAAGGTAAAACCAATTCTTGTCTTGTCTTTTTGTTTTCATGAACCACGCCTGCCTGATCTCCTGGGAATCTCTAACCCTTCCTGAAACAGGAGGGGAAGAATGTCCATCCACCTGCTGAGGGACTTGCAAACACCTCAGAGAACTTGGCTCTTGGTATTTACTTCAGCATAGTGTCCTGCAGTGAGTGGAATCCACTTTAGTACAGTGGTAAGTGTCCCCACCTGGTGTGTGAGGACCCGAGTTTGATTCCTGCCAGGAAGACAGTGTTAAGAGTTGGACTCGATGATCCTTGTGGATCCCTTCCAACTCAGAATATTCTGTGATTCTGTGAATGCGTTTTTCTGGGCTGTGCACCCCACATTGTACCTGCCACAGCCTGCGCTCAGCAAACTCAAATGAAATTCAGAGCTTAATGGAGGAAAAAATGCAGCGTCCTCCCGATTCGAAGGATTTCTTCTCTAATGATGCTTCTTAAGTCAAGCCGGAATGGTAGATGGCCACCCTGGTTGAGTAAGGAGATCTTGAACGAGCTAAGAGTTAAAAAAAGGATGTATCATCTTTGGAAGGAGGGGAAGGTAACTAGGACTTTGTTTAGGGATGTTGTCAAGACATGCAGAAAAAAAATTAGAGATGCAAAAGCTCGGTTTGAGTTTCAATTGGCTACTAATATACAGGATAACAAGAAAGGCTTTTACAGGTACATTAATGACAAAAAAAGGGACAAGAGCAATCTCCAATCTCTCCTGGATAAGGAGGGCAACATCATCACTAGGGATGAGGAAAAGGCAGAGATACTTAATGATTTTTTTGCCTCTGTCTTCAATAGTACAGACAGCTGCTTACATAATAAAAGGTCTCTTCAAGGGTCTCTTGATACAGTCAATAGAGTCGATAGAGATGAGG
>WEKX01026232.1:387547-492930 GCA_013390025.1 Pitta sordida
GTGTGTTATAGGTAGGATGATGTGTTGGTAGTAGGATGGCAACAGGTCAGGTCAGGTTAGGTAACAGGTTTGACTAGATTAGATTAGGTAACGGGTGATAGGTTGGACTTGATGATCTCTATGGTCTTTTCCAACCTTACTGATTCTGTGATTCTGTGATTCTTCAATTATTTGTTCTTGTGATTGCCTTAAACAATTATTAGCTTAAATCCAAAGGGAATCTGCAAGTTTGTGTCACCTTATCTAAAAATATTGAGGACAAAAGAACATAGAGCAAAACTTCTTCCCCATTTCTTTTCAATCTACAGCAAAGATGGCGAGACACCTTGGTAGAATTTGCCCTTTCAGAACCAGATGGTATCAAGATCGATCCATGTGAATACAATTTGTTGTCCCTGCCAACTCTTAGTGTGCCTGGCTGCCTGTCTCAAACACACCCTGTGGAGGCCACATGCTGGTAGCCTTTCTCACACTGGGCAATCCTCTACTCTCCAGCTAGTCATAATCACATTAGAGAGAGCTGGGTTCAATGAGGGCAGTGCAGATGGTAGATCCCCATGCACAGCAGGAAAATTGCAGGCTCAGCTCCAAAGACCTCACAGACTTGGGCCACCAGCCATTAGAAACCTGCAAACCTCTATTGAAATGACAGATAATTACTGTACTGATGTTCTCTAAAGTAAATGGAGACCATTCTGGGCTCTCTTTTAACCTAAAACCCTACTGTCTTATGCTAGTAAGAGTAATGACCGCAAGCAGTGAAATGCATTGGTAAAAGCTGTGGAAGGAAAAAAATAGAAAATATTATGAGAGATGCCTTGGTTTGGTGAAAATCAGTCTCCCCATGCCTGTACAATGAGAGGGATACAGTGCATGTAACTGCGACTGCTCGCTTAATTTGGGCAAGTCACATCTAGCAAATCTAATGGTCTAAGAGGTGAACTGTGTGTGAGCACCTGATGACTTTGTCAAAACATGCTGGATGTCGGGCAGGCCAAGCAAACTGGCGTATCCAAAAGAGGTACCTGACACTCTGAAGCTCAGGGCACCACCTCATGGAACATCACTATGCAGTCAGCCCTATACATACTAAGCGTGGGGTGAGTTCACCCTCAGTTTGGGGTGGCAGTACTATATAAACTGAAAGAGCAGCATTTGTCTTCCCAGAGTAATTTGATTACCACGGTTTGAATGTGTGGATGCATGTGTGCATGCATAAGAAACAGTCAGAGTCAGCAAACCCGCACCTTCAGGATGGGGCCTTAGTCAGCTTAAATGAGTCATTTGTCCAACCATTCCCCTGAGCTTATTCACCCCACTGAATGTCCCGTCTTCCTTCTGTCCTGTGTTGAGTTATGTTGGTGGGATACCAGCATCCCCTGACATCACTTGGTAGGTATAAGGATAGGGATGCCCAGCACCTTGCAGTGTCAGGTGACAAAAACGTCTCCTGAGTCATGGGGGGAGCACCTCATCTGCCATAATTGCAGCTGCACAGGTTAAAGGAGACATGCTTTATGACTAACCCAGGAGGAATGTGGCTCATTTACTGGCTGGCAATAATCTGTAAGTGACATGGCTGTATGTGGCGTGAAATCAGAATTAATCAGCTGCATGCTTTGGGACACATGGGAGAAGGATTAAAACTTGATTTCAGGACATGTAGTGAGAGTGCTTTTGAAGCAGGAGGTGCTGGAGCCATTCTTGAACCACAGCAAAATCTGAGAATCCATCACAGTAAAAACAGACATCCCAGAATGTTCAGAACAAGTTTTGCATAGAAATTACAGCCAGCCAGTATCTACTGTGTTGCTGTCATGGTGAGTCATGGTAAAGAACACGCTGGGTGAAGAGGAATGAATGTCCTGCAGAGTGTGGGGAGCTCGTGCTACTGACATAATGCAAAGGCTTGCATAAGATGGCTACAGCTATTTTTCCTCATGACCCTTCATACTTTGGAAAAGCCTCTCAAAAGTCTACATTGTTTGGCTAGAACAAGGTTTGGAGCCGTGGGTGTGACCTCAGCCAAAATGTCACATGCAGTAAGAAGAATGCTCCAACATCCGATGTAATTTAAGTCCTTATTTCAGCAGCAAATGCCTCACCCCAGGCTATGCAAGCTTTATTCCTGTACAGCAGTTCCTGTGTTTCCAACTATTAGAGTACGTATTACTTGGTACAAACAAGGACTAGGATCTAGTCTTTAAACTGCAAGCACTTCAGGGCTGTGGAGTTGGCTTTGGGAGAACTGCTTGGTTTTTGCAAGTTATATAACATCTGGCAGTAATTCACCAATATGTTGGCAAGGTAGCTCTAAGTATCGTGTTCTTGACTGCAACTGTGTCATTTGATAGCTATCATCCTCATCATGGTGTTGGGATTTATGAGACCAGCTAGAAACTGAGAGAGACTTTGGTCTCTACTTAATGGGTCACTCTGCTGATTCACATTTATGTTTCTGAGCCTTTCCTGCCCCACCTGTGGCTCAGGTACTCCTCAGTTTGAAAGGATGCTGTGGATTTCTCCTCCCTAGGTTTCCTCCAAAATTCATCTTGTCAGTTTTGGAATGTCCTTCTGATCTGTGAACACCTCTATGAATTTTGATCTCAGCCACTCAAGTCCTTGCAAGCTCTCTCAAACAGTGTCACACACACATTTTTTAAGCATATGCCCTTCCACATCCCCTGTCATTAATCAGATACTTCTGTCCTACTCCTTTTATTTATTAATTTATTTTTTTAATTTATGAAAGGAAAAAGTGAGCTTATTTTTTCAAACACCTTAGTATCTTCCAAGAACTTAAAAACCTTATTTGTGCCAGAGTCTTTCCAAGGATCAAAACTAGGTTTAATGGGTCATTAATGGTCATTCGTTTTTGGTTTTAAATAGTTCAGTGCACTTCAACTCCAAGTGTTTAGGGACTTGCTTGTTCTCCACTGGTCCATTATTGCTCGGATGCTCTGCGCCCCTTTTGCTGCTGATCTGAGCTCACCTATCTCCTACAAGCTGTCATTCTACAGGACCTGGTTCTAGAGGAAAATCTCTTCACTGTCCTGCTTTTCTTCCTCCTTTATGATTTCGTTCCAACAAACCTGGCTGTCAGATGAAAATCCATACGAGTCAACTCCACCAACAGTGCAGGTCCTTCTGCTTACATAAATCTCAGAGCAGCCTTTTGAGTCATTCTGAGCATCCTTCCTCTGTCTTCACGGGAATTGGATCAAACCTTCACAGAAGGTGGTGTAATAACTAGGCTTGTGTTTGTGCTCCTTGTCAGGGAAACTCCTCAGAGACGTTCAAAGTCTGCTGGGAGTGGTTGAGGCCATTAAATCATTTTAATTATTGGTGTAAGACTTGAAATGTGAGAGGCAAATTTTCTCAGGAGAGCATTGCAGAGCCGTTTATTGACACAATATGTTATGTTTTGTCTTAACTAAGTCTTGATCAAAACATTTACTGTTTCATAAACTGGTGACCTGATGTTCAGCAGAGCTCTGGCTTTATACTGAGGATTTGTCATCTGCAGATCTCTGAGAATCTGAGGCTGAGGAAAATTTTGACTCTACTTTGTGGTTTATTTTCTTCATAACAAACAGAAGTTTATGCATGAAGGGACAAAGAGAAGTGACAAACTTGGCACTAGTAAACCATGGAAAGACTTGACTAACCTTTCCTTACATCAGAGAAAATTAGAGAACTGAGTCCAGGTTTTGCCTTCCTGAATATTTTCAGTCTGAAGCACAGCTGCTCATGGGAATGAGAAGTAGAGACTAACCACTGAAGTTTTATCCCCAAAACCCTCAAACATAAAACAAAATAAAAACAAAAAGCAAACCCTCCAAATGGAAGAAGTTTTGTGTAATATGTCTAGTATAGGTCTAGGCAGAATTGCATTGGCCACTACAGTAACTGCTGAATCACTGAGTTAAAAAGCTGTATGCGTGAGTTAACTAATGGTCATAAAACACTTTGAAAAGTAAAAGGTAAACATGAAACGGATTTTTTCAGCACTTCTTTAAAATTTGTTAATAAGAAAATTAATTATGATGACCTAGTAACTACAAGTAAAGGCTAAAATGACAAATAATGCAAAATAACAATTTATTGAGTGAAACAACACAATAACCATGAGACAAGTCTCAATATTTATTATTTCTGTTACTGCGCACCAACAAGTTACACTGCTTCTGAAATGCAAATGTTTAGAAAGGACTAATGAAGCACACTCTCTGGGAAATCCATGTTTCACTACAAATTAACGAGTTGACTTGCTTACATTTTAAATCCCTATCTGCCACCAAGAGGCATCACCTAAAGACTTTTGAAGGATAAGAGGTCTATTTTTGAAAGGCAGTGTCTGAGAGGCTGGTGGTCCAACTGCTAAAAGTGCTGTTTGAAGTGGTGAAAGCTATATTGAATGACCCTTTCCAGCATATGGGTTTACCTTTCCACTCCTCCTGCCTAAAATCTCATTACTCATATCTTTTTCAGGGAAATCTCCTTGATGTTTGGCTTTGGATGTGGAGCCACAGAAACCTTGCCGGGGTTGAGAGCTTAGACACCTAGCTCACAGATCATCAATTCTGACTCTCTCCAGTGCCAGATTCACACAGTACTGTTTGTGGATATTTTTATTAGAGGCTTGCCAGACTAGGCCTCAAAGAAAGAATTAGCTGGGACATAGGTCCACTGTATCTCTTGTTTCTCATCTGAGAAGTTCAGGACATGACACCACTGGAGGTCTGGAGCAAGCAAGTTTCTATAAGCATGGACTACATGACTGCCTGGGGTCAAGGCAAAGATTATTAAACTCCTTTCCAGCCTTGTCACCCAAGGGGCGTCTGAGTAATTAAGTGTCATCTCAGATGTAGGAGGATGTAGGAATCAACTCCCCCTCGCTGTCTCTGGAAACAGGAAAATGCATCCCAGGCTCTGCTGGAGAATGTCCTCTCTACATTAGGTTTCTCTTGTTTCCCTCTAGGATGAGCTGTGCACTGGTGAGCCAGTGGTTGAACTGCTCTGTGGGAGGGAGAGGTCTGGGTTTCAGACTCAACACCAACTAAAGCGAAGGCCTAATCAAGGTATGAGGATGAGTCACTTCTGCTCACCCTTCTGACTGTATTTCTCTGTAGGATGTGATACTCGTAACTTGGCAACACAGCACTGGTGACATCACTTTCTTTTACAACAAGTTTGGCAGCCATATAAAATGCCTTACAGGAAAAGAGCTCGCACCATAGATATTGGATTCCTAAGGAAAAACTCCTGTGGTTGTGTGCTCTGCTACTTTGCTCCTCATCCTCTCCCCAGGGATTCTATTCAAGTGTGGGCTAATTTCAAGAGTATTTGACAAAGGCTAAATGTCTCAAAAGTACAGAGTTTCTAAAAGAGTCACAAATATTGATGGCCATGAAGAATATAGCTATCCAGATTTGTGACCCCACTGGAAGATTAATGGATACAAAGTTTTATTTTAGATCAGAAAATCAACAAAGGAAAGAGCCACCAGAAATCAGACTTCAGAAGTGCCAATGTTCATGAAATTACTAACACCTACTTGTTATTACTTGTCTTCATAAAAACACTGCCTGTCTTCTGCCTCGGGCATCTGTTACAAGTGTTACTGAAGATGTCCTTGCAGAAGGAAAACAATTATTTTAATAGCTCTTTTAAATAAAAACACAGGCACTGCAATTAATCTGCTCCCTTTTTGAGTCGTTGCCTGTTAAGAGCCCAGTGCAGCATGTCTGAAAATACAGTCCGTAGAAACCCAACTGCCAAGCCCCCTGCTCCCAAAGGCTGTATAAGCGAGAGCTCAGAAAGGTGCTGCTATCACATGGTGAGCTGGTAGGAATTGCAATTGCTGCCTGAAGACTGTGTTTTTCTGTTGAGCAATGCCTCCTGGCTCCTTCTAGCCTGCATCATAAAGCAGAGTTTATTTATTTAGAGCCTCTGCAAAGCAGGTATGGATCTGGAAGAATGTAAAAATAGATTAATAGATTTTTAAAGACCATCTTAAAATGCTGAGAAATTACACCTTTGAAATCTATTGGCCTGCAGGCTGATCCTGTGCATGAATTAAGCCAAAAGACATTGGTCACCAGTATCTGCTCCCAGTCCATCATTACATGTTCAAGCAATTCCATATGATCCTTAAACATTGTACGTATTTAAAGACTTTAAGTGCTGCAGAACTTCCTTCTGATGGAAGAAATTTAGTTTTGTTCTTTACTCTTGGGATAATTCCTGCAGGGAAGGGGAATTTGAGACCTTAAGAGCTGGCATTAAAAAAAAAGCAGGTGACATTTCCCGATCCTTGCATTTCTCTTGTGGCTTGCTACTTGTTCTGGTGTCACTCATTCAGAAAACTCTTGCACTGTTTGGGGGAACAGGGGGAGATATGTTCAGTCTAGGAGGGCTTTAGACAGTGGCAAAGCAAGTTCAAGACCAACAAATGGCCACAGGGCAGTGATAAAAACATTGTTCCCTCGCTGCTTGTTCTGTAACACAATCCAGTGAAACACAAACACACTTTCTATGATCCGTGATGGCTGCACTCAAGGGTTTTTCGCGGATGCGTGTGCATCCCACACTGCTGGAGCCTGCCTGGTCCTGTGAGCTCCTCCCCACATTTGTACCCTCAGAGTGGCTGTCGCTGAGAGGTTTTTAAGCCAACCCGGGTCAGCAGCCAGATGCAGCAAGCTGCAGATCCTGAGGAATAAGCCACCCACGGTGCCTTGGAGCCCTGGAACCTGTTGGGGCTGATGGAGATCCAGGAATCCCGGCTTTGTGGCCACTTGACATGGTAAGTGCCAAGCAGATCAGGTTACCTGCCAGCCAGTGAGCCCCAGTGGATCATGATCAATCTCTTCTTGAATAAATTTAAATACACTGAGCTCAGGATTGAATAAAAGATAAAATCTAGTATTTACCCAGGTTTCACAAGATTTATTTGCTGTTGCCTACACTAGCTGTCAATAATTTCACCATTGTTTCTTCAGTCATTTACTGACTGAACCCCATTTTCAGCTTTCTCATGTTAATCAATTGCCTAACACTGATGTGAGGACAGTCGAATTAATTATTTTTAACCTTTTAGAATATAAACCAAACCTATACCTTTTCACATCTTTTCATATTTCCCCCAAATACCAAGATGTTTCAAAGGCTGACTCAGAGCTCAAAAGTTTCCTATAATTGTCAACAAGAAAATAAAGGCAAGGGGCTAATAATAACCCTCATGCTCTCCTCCCTACAGTTCATATTAGCATGCAGTTATACTCAGGATTAGGTGATGGGACACTTTTTTAATCCCTCTGGGCTTCTCTTCTCACAAGTTATTTTGGAGCTGCAGATTCAAGAAACGAGTAGTTGCTGACAACATAAAGTGCTGGACACGAGGGACATCTGTTATTTTCTTTCTGAAGATGCTCCTGCTTTCTCTCTGAAACATGGAAAACCTCATGCTACCTGCAGTGTAGATGATGCCTTACCTGTATTTTGGTGCTTTTCAGCTTCAAAACTTCTCTAATGAGGCTGGATTAATTCAGAACAACCTCCTGTAGAAAGCAAAAGAGTGTGTTCTCCATTGAGATAACAGCTTGTGGAGCTATTACCATAATAATGCTGCCTCAAAAAGAATACTCGTTTCAATGGTTAATTGTTTCCAGCTCTGTGCTGGTATCATCCCAGCAGGAATAGGCCCAGCATGACTTCTGCTGCATTGGCCACTGTTATCGCAGTGCACAGAGCACTTTCCAGTAGACATGGAAGCATTTAATCACCTAAGAGAGCACTTTCTCCACTCCAGCAGTCAGCAGAGAGCCAATACTCTAATGCAACCAATACCCATTCCCGTAATGATAATTTTCTAACTCTACTGCTCAGGCGAAGAGAAGAGAAATGTGTGATCTGCAGCAGAGTATTTAGTGCTAATGTTAGTGCACCAGTGCCCTGCGCAGCCTAAAACCCGGTGCAGGCTGCACTCTATGCACATCACATTCTCTTTCGCCAAGAGGAAAAACAAGTTCAACTTTTTATTTTAGGTGCCATTAGCTTGCCATGAAAAAGACATGTATATATAAGCTGCTATTACAAGCTACAGTATTTCATTCACATTAGAGGGCTAACTCAGAGTCTTGATGTTGAAAATATACTTGCACCATCTTCCATTCAGGCATACAGAAATACATACATGCAGCAGTCACCAGGCAGCATCAAGAGCGTAGCTGGCCTCTGCAAGCATATGTTGCTCTTTCTTTCAGTTTTCCTCCCCCTTTCTTTCAGTTACACCCACCTATTATATTTCGGATCCATTGACATTGCAGTCACTCCTGTGTGGGCACAGTCAGGCTAGTTTCAAGTGAGCTAACTTGGCCACAGACAGCATTGCAGACAGCACAGCATGGGAATGGCTGCAGTAGAAGCTCCAGCGGCTTCACCAACACGGGCTGTGATAAGGTGCTGCGGCTCCCAGGGCACGAACCAACTATGTCAAATATCAGGCACACGGGTGATACAAAGTCACGACTGAGGTGCAGAATGAAGCTACTCTGTCTCAGGGAACGGCTAAGGCACGCAGCAGACCAGGCACTATGGCAGACCTAGTAGGCAGAACTAGTATGTCCAAAGCATCCTTCTTCGGGGAGTTTCAGTTTGTTGAGCATTCTCACAACTGCTTGAGACGTTAAGAAAAAAAAAAGCAGACTTCACTCAGATGTATGAAAGCGTAGTGCCCTGCAAGATCGTGCATAGTGTCCAACACAAAGCCCCTTGAGATGACTGATGAGGCTTTCCTGAGGTTTGAAAACACACTTATGCCCTGCCAGCTGCACCGAGACGAGCCCAGTGAACTTGAAGGACAGGAATGCGGCAGGGAGCGTCTGAGCACCTGAGACCTCAGCTCCCTTCACCTGGAGAAGGGAAAAGCCTGCCCTCAGTGGCCAGGGGACAGCACTGGGGATACTCTTAGTCCTCCTGCGTCCAGGGGCCGGGTGTGCACGCAGGAAGGAGGAGGTCAGCCCCCCTACTCCTCGCCCAGCGCCGGCACTCGGGACAGGGCCGGGTGCAGGACGTCACGGGAGAGGACCCGCCGGGGTGGCCGCCGCTCCCAGCCGGGCGGGTGTCGCTGTCCCNCTGGGCTGCCACCGCTCCATCCCCCGCGACCCGGCCGACCTGTGCCACCACAGCCGCAAGTTCAGCGCGGCGTGCAACTTCAGCAACATCCTCGTCAACCAGGAGAGGCTCAACATCAACACGGCCACGGAGGAGGAGCTGATGACCCTCCCTGGTGTCACCCGCGTGGTGGCCCAGAACATCGTGGAGTACCGCGAGTACATCGGCGGCTTCAAGAAAGTGGAGGACCTGGCGCTGGTCAGCGGGGTGGGGGCGGCCAAGCTGGAGCAGGTGAAGTTCGAGATCTGTGTGAGCAGCAAGGGCAGCTCGGCGCAGCACTCACCCAGCTCGCTGCGCAAGGACCTGGCCTCTGAGCACCACCTCTCTGCCACCAAGATCAACATCAATACTGCCACCCCGGCACAGCTCATGAGCATCCGTGGCATCACTGAGAAGATCGCTAACAGCATCGTGGACTACCGTAAAGAGCATGGGCCCTTCAAAAGCATTGAAGACCTGGTGAGGATGGACTGCATCAATTCTTCCTTTCTGGACAAAATCAGGCATCAGATTTTTGCAGAGCGCTCCAGGCCCCCTTCGACAAACACCAATGGTGGCCTCAACTTCATGGCCAAGCCTCACCCCAGCCCCACTTCTCTAAGCCTCCAGAGTGAGGATTTGGACTTTCCTCCTGGGGGTCCAACACAGATCATTTCCACTCGCCCCTCTGTGGAAATGTTTGAGGGTATGAGAGATGGCAGACCTGTTCTGAGGGTGGCTACCTGGAACCTGCAAAGCTGCTCCATTGAGAAAGTCAACAACCCAGGTGTGCGGGAGGTCGTGTGCATGACACTGCTGGAGAACAGGTAAGAGACAGCACCTGACCTGCAGGGTCAGCTCATACAGGGTTGTACATTAATGCCTTTGGGGTTTGGGCACTTTAGTGTCCTGTTGTGAACTTAGTGGGACTCACTCCTTCCCAGGATGACTGAATGATTCCCATTTCTTGCATGGAACTGTAATTGAATCATAATGCTGGGACTGTAGTGACTGTCCCTTGTAAGGCTGCTAAAATCCTTGGTAGGTAACAGACCTCCTGAGGAGAGGTGTGTGTATATGCATCTGTGCAGGGAAGAAGACTCCGCTGGTAAAGTTGGTTAGGCCTCTTAATGGTTGGTCAAGGATTGTTTCTCCATCAGGAGTCTTTCAAACAAGTCATGGAGAACTGTCTTTTCTGCCAGAAGCTGGGGGCAGTAGCAAGGAAAGGGCTATGTAACAGGCATGGAATGCCACAGCTCATCCTGCAAGGGTGACACAGCTTGTTAATGAGTGGTCATGGGGCATCTGCTGAGCTGAAGGGACTGCTCATCCTTGGGATGTGAGACATGGGGCAGCTGCCTGGGGAGGCTCTGCTGTCCCCCTGTGCCAGGTGGGCCCCAGATTGCGTTAAGCTTGTGGGCATGAGCAAGGTCTGGTGGTGGTGTGATCAACTGGGATTGTGTTAATGAAAAGCTGAGAGTTTGGATTCTGTTTTTTGTAATTGTGCAAGAGTACTGGGAATGTCTGTCTTGCTAAATTTTCTGCTTGATACAGAAACTTAAGAATGCAATAAGGATTTTGAAATAACTCCCGCCCTTTCCTTTCCATGTGTCAAACCTGCCCCAGCTGATCTGGCATTTAGTTTACAGCATTGGTAAAGTAACTTTTTTCTCTGGCTGCTGTTCAAACTCCCAGCTGGAAATGAATCGGGGCAGGAGACTCTTGGACTCCTACAGAAGGGATATTGTGGGGAGAGGAGGTGTTGATGAACCGTTAACTCTGATGTGCCACGAGCTCTATCCTTTTCCAATAATATGCTGAATAATGGGTCTTGTCAGTGTGGTTGCAGAGGTCAGGCACGCGAGAAGGATAGTGACAGGGATGTGTCATCCTGTGCTGCTGTATGGCATTTGTGTTCGGGGATACCTCTGCTGTGCACTGTTGGGAACCTGATGCTCCCACATAGGAAACATCTGTCATCTCACAGCCATCATCACTGTTTGATACCCAAAATGGAGATAATAGACTAGCAGGAGTATTGAGATGTTACACTGATTGCTTCAGCCTGTCATCTTGCAGTATTCTGCTTCCATAGTTCATGTACTCTACTTCCCACTTCATCTCCTCTCCACTTGTTTGTGCTGGGTGCTGTGAAAAGTCTGATACTTTGAAGTTTCAAAGGAGCCTGATATAAGTACTTGGTTTTGTTCTGTTTTATTGCACGTATCTGTGTAATCAATCACACGGGGAGAGTAGGATGCAATTGTTTGCTGTGCTTGATCCTATTTGTGATAACATGAGAAGCTGGAAAGAAATGAGAATAATGTGCATCCACAGACAAGTCTGCAAAACTTTCCTGGGAAAATAAACGTGAAACCAAAAAATCAACATGATGTAGGAAAAAAACAGACTTTGGGAAAAGTCATACTCAGCACCTCTGTGAGGAATTTCCTCTTGCCTCTGCAAGCATTGTTTAGGTCCAGTGGAGTTTTGCAGCTGTAAAACGGCCTCAGCTGAGGCCAGAAACTGCATGTGAGCTCTGTGGTCTCCCTCCTGGCTCTGGTTGTGCACCCTGGGTATGGATAAAATGTCTTGCAAACTAATCTTTGCCTGGCTAAATCAACTTCAGTGCTCAGCTGGAGAAATTCATCTCTTGCTTCCATGAGCAAGAATACACCACTGCCCAGGGCTCACTGGCACTTGAGCCTCACAACATCCATGGGGTTTGTGTTCGAGGTGCTCTGTGTGCTCAGCCAGTGTCCCACATGCATTGCTGAAGTTTCCAGCTATGACCCAAGCTGTTGCCTGGAGGATCTGAAGGCTGTTTGGTCTGACAGTAGGTAGATGCTCTCACGAGTTATGCTAATAGCACCTGCTTGATGATGGACTTTGTGCACAGCTGCCTTCATGTCCATAAGTAAGTGTGCTCCTTATTGCTGATCTCTTAGTCACGTAGCCCAGTTTGCTCTAAGGAGCTGGAGTACTGTCTTGTTGCAGAGCTCCTGTTGGGAGTACCTGCATCCCCTAGCTTTTCAAGTCCAGGAATAAAGCACATGAAATCAAGAAGATTAGTAAAATTGTTTGTAGAGACCAGTAAAGAATCGTAATTTGACATATTGGGACTTTTATGCCAGTTAAAAGGATGCTTTGGGGCCTGCTTTCTCTTTTTTTGGTTTGTTTTTTTCCTGACCAATTCAAAACAAGTAGCTTTAAAACCTTGTGGGCTTGTTCTTTCGGGTGTTAATGTAATAGACAAAAGTACTGCTTATTTCCAGGTGAGCCTAAATGCTTAAGATCCTTCTCTCTTCCAGCCCTTTATATCCTTTGCACTGAGGGAACAGTTTTGCACGAAGCAGAGGGCCAAACCTTTCTTTAAAAACAAACAAAAGGCAAGAAAATGTCATATTGTAATCTGCTGAAGGAGAGGAAAAAAAAACCCCACCAAACAACCCAGAATCTTCACACTTGTTCCCTGAAAGTGCTACATTTCTGGAGGGGAGTGAAAGGAATGTATACTAAATCAGTAAGCATGACTACTACTGCTAAGCTATTTTGAAATTCATTGCTGCAGTACAAAAATAATGAAATACAGCAAGGTCCTCACCCTCTTTTCTCATATTACAAGGATCTATGTTTATCACAGCGTTTGAAGTGGAGAAGCGAGGTGTTTTCATTCAGAGGACTACAGGGTAATTTTAGAAGAGCTTAACACGATGAATGAGGAGGTGAGTGTGACACTTAATTAGACTGAAGTATCAAACCTGAGGTAAATTTGCCCAAACCTGCACTGTTTCTTGTAGGTGTTGTTCAGCAGATGTGTGATTTGTTGACAGAGGGTCAGGGTTGGCCTGTCTCAGGGAATGTAGGTTATCCCCTCCAGCTGACTGCCATGTTCTCCCTGTTCTTCTGCAGGATGAGGAAACCTACTGCTTCTTCTCACCAAAAAAAGAAAAAAAAGGGTAAGGGTAGCATGATCAAAAGGGCAAGCAAGTTCAAGTCAAAGGCAACAAGTGTTTTTGTGGGGAGGATAAATAGTCCCACTGGGGATGTTTCCTCTGTCTGTCCAAGGTTGGTGGAGGTACCCTAGGGCTATCCTATACCTTGGTTCCGTAGGGAAGGGCACTCTTTCCTCTCCTCATCCATACCTGCCTCAGGCCTGTCCCTCCTTGCCGTAAACTGAGCTCATGACTTCCACGATGCCATGTGACTGCTTCTCTGGCTCTTAAGTGTTGAGGTGCCAGCTGGTTGACTGCATCAAGAAGTGTGAAGCAGGCATGTGCAGCATTGACTGATACACAGGGCATCCTAAAGGTTCATCCTCTAGTTGGAATGCTTGCCTGGAAGCTGGCTAGTAGCCAGAGGTAGTGCACCTTTCCCAGCATGGTTTGCAGCAACGGTTTTCCAGCTGTTTTTTTCTTGCACTTTATAATACTGAGTGGAAACTTTGTGAAAGCCTCTTAACTATTTCATACTTTTTCTTTGCATGTAAGTAAATGAAAATTGATACAGTTTTGAAAGCCAGAACTTACACTCTATCTAAAGGAGGACAACTGTGTGTCAGAGCAAAGGTGGGGTCCCAAGGTCCTCCGAGACCAGCTGTGTTTCTTTCCAGATGTCAAGCAGTTCAGGCTGCTCTTTCCTTCTGCTGCTTGCTTTGGTCAACTTCTTGGTGTGGTTACATATTCTAGGTATAAAAAGTGTAAGTAATAAAGCCTGAACACTTGTTACAAAAACTACATAACCATAAAAGAGCCCAGGTTGGAAGTGATCTCAGAATATCATCTAGTCCGGCCTTTTGTGGGAATGGGAGCCTGGATGAAATTATCACAGAATCACAGAATATTCTGAGTTGGAAGGGACCCACAAGGATCATCGAGTTCAACTCTTAACACTGTCTCCCTGGCGGGAATCAAACCCGGGTCTCCCACACGCCAGGTGGGGACACTTACCACTGTACTAAAGTGGATTTTATTTTATCTAGCACTGCATCCAGCCACACCTTGAAAATCTCCAGTACTGGGGCTCTTCTGTATCCATGGGAATTTGTTCCTGTGGTTGATTCTTTTCACTGAAAAAAATACTTTTTTTTTTAATGCCTGTAGAGTAACAAATATCAATACATGTAAGATTTGTATTTAGCGCTGTTATTTTTTTTCCCACCCTTGACTTAGTTTCATGATCAGTAAGCCTTAGGCACATGTCAGCCCCTCTTCCTCCCTCAACTTTGTAACTGGTTAGATGATTTCACTTTGGTTGGATAGAAGCATAGAGATATCTCAAATGGATGAAGTTACCCTCCATTTCTATGTCTGAAACTTAAATTGATGTTCCAGCTGGGGGACCAGTAGGTAAACCTCAGCCCAAAATTGCCTCCTGGGCAGTAGTGGGTAGACAGGCAATCTCTGGGTAACCCTTACTGTGCCACCATACTTTGAAGTTCCTCTTCATAGTCCGACCTGTCCCAAGCCACCCTAACCATATCTTCTCATCACCTAATAAAAAGACAAGTTTCTGAACCATGCTCTGAAGCAGCCTCTTTCTATTAAGAGATGAGGAAAAAATTCTTCTTGTTCAGGTCCCTGCAGTAAGTACTGGAGGCAGAACAACAATCCCATTGCTCCCCTACATTAAGTAACAGGGTGGGGGTTTTGCTTTCCTCTTCAGTCTCTTAGTCTCGGCTGAAAGGTGGAGTCATTACAAGGGGCAATTCTTTACTACTTGTGCTTGATGCTTTGCTTGGGAAGGGGTGTGGTGTGGTACTTTGCCTGCTGGCTTGTAGTCATGTTTTCTGTCAGCATGACAGCAAAGGGTTGCACCACCACCAGACGCTGTAGTAGTGTATTGTAGTACTAGTGATGGTGATGTACTTGTGTGTTTCGGGGGCCGAGCACCAGTTTGTTATTTCTACTCTGCTGCTGCAGCTCTCCGTGGTTAGGCAAAGCCCTAAGGTGGATCTGGTTTATGTCTCTTTCTTTATACAGCTGCTTGGTTTTTCTGCATTGGGTTAATGCTAGGCTGGAGCCTTGCCAAGAATAATACCCCTGCAAGAAAAGATCAGGAAAGAGGGCCTGGCTTGAGTAACTTGATCGTGCTAATAAGTCTTAAACAGCAAAAGAACAAATACACCCTCTTTTTATGTAATAGAGAGGAAATCCTGCGTCCTGCAACTTCAGAATAAAACTTGAGAAAAAAGGAATTGTTAGGTGATGTCATCTATGTGCACTTCATGCACTTCACAAAGGAATTTTAATGAGCAGTAAAAATAAAGATGCATGTAAAGCTGCCATTAATTTTCACTTTCTAATACCTCAGGGTACAAAAAAAAATGGGGTGATGGAAAAGTTGTTTTTTTGGGTTGGGTTTTTTTGGTGCTTTTTTTTTGGCTTCCACTTTTATGAGACCAATAATATTTTACTTACTGGAGACTACTGGGAGACTTAAACTGCCTTCTACATGCCATCTGGTAGGGCAAAGCAGCAAGGTCATCTCAGGTCATACCCTACATTGTGTAGTTTTCCAGTGAAATGAAACTACTGATTTACTCCTTTACAAGATTTGGCCCATTTCTCTGTCTGTGTAAATCCACATGAAGACTGTGGAGCTCAGTGCTAAAGAGCATGACCATCTATCTCCCTGGGTACTGCAGTACGGCACCCGTCTTGGACAGGGACCAAAGGACTAAAAATATGGGAATTAAGTACTCTAAGTTCCTGACAAAGTGCAGTCAGAAACTCAGTCCCTCTTAACTAGAGGAAAACACTGTCTCTGCAACGAAGAACTGGCATATCTCACTGTGAACATGGGTCTCTAGCAGTCAAACAGGGGCCTTTAGTAGGCAATCTAGTTTTTAAAGATTTAGCTGCACCCTTCTTGGTGGACTTGGGCTTCAGCGTGTTTTCTTCAGCTGAGTTGTTAGGAGGACCCTGCTTATTCAGAGTCTAATTAGTGTTTCTCTGGGAGTCTTGCCCAGATCATGATTTAAAGGCTTGGCCAGATGAGCAAAGAAGAGGTGATAGGGCATAGATTACAGTGTGCCTGTAACTTATTTTTAAGATGCATTGTTCTTCATTGTGATGCAGGTGTAAGCTGACAGCGGCACTGTGTCCTCACTGAAATAATTACGGTATGCTGCAGTAATTTCTCAATACTATTATATGGTGTGGTGATGGAGATAAGAACCATGGCACATTACTAAAAGCAGTGCTTAAAAATAGGAACTCAGTAGCTTCTTAATTTCAAGATGTTTTTCATTATTATTTTACAGAAGGTCTGTGCTTTTTTGAGTAGCAGCTGTCAGTCCCCACTGATGTATCAGAGAATAAAAGTGCATAGAGTGGCTTTGCTGAGGACGAGTGAGACCTACTGGAGACATCCTTCCCTGTATTGGTCCTCTCCATCATCTCAGGTCTGGGTGATTCACAGTGCATTCTGAAATGCCCTACAAAGTGCTGAGAGCAGGCTGGGTATCATCTCCACAGCAGATAAATATGAAGGGTCTATGTAGTTGTAGTAAAAAATGATGCTTTATGCCAATAAATTGTTTCATCTCACCCGCAGCGTATGCAGCATATCCATGTCCTGATCAAGCTGTGTGGCATTTTCAAATGGCAAAAGTGTTTTTAAACTGCTGGGTCACGACTGGGGAGGCTGAGTGACGCTGACCTCCTTTCCATCCCTGCTGCTGGGGGTTTGTGCAGGCAAGAACCTGGCATCAGTGCCAAGCTGTTATTTTGAGTGCCTGTGGTAAAATTATTGGAGGCCAGTGACTCAGAGAAATACATTTACCCTGCATGTGCCCCACATATGCATGTTCCAGAAGTTCAACTGTATATAAAAATGTAATTTAAAAAGACAATTCCAATAGAAAAATATATTTGGGATTAGATTGTCATCTGTGCTGAGGATGGCTGAGAATACCGTGGTTACTGAATGCACTGTGTTTGCATTCACAAACACATAATGGAATAAATGCAGTGTGCAGAGTGAATTGGAGTTGCTCTGACTGATGCCGTGTGGAAGGGGGCCTCATGGCTGTGCAGGCTGTCTGTCTGTCCTGTTTCCGTGTGCGTCTCAGAGTGTGGGAGTACAGTTAAAGTATATAGTTAAAGGGCAGAGTAATGCCCTTCTGCTCTTTGTGGTGAATATCCTGGTGAGCAGGGCTATACCTGGGAGCAGTTCATGCTGTTGGTTTGTGGATACGGATGAAGAGGGGGAACTGGGAAATTTCCTTTTCCTTCTGTGTGGCTAATTTTAGCTCTGCTTTTATAGACATTTCAGGTAATGTGCTCAAGCTCCTGTGCATATTTAGCTACAACAGCTGTCCAAGCTGTTCACAGCTGAACGGGTTTTTAGTGGGTTACTGAACAGCTAATTGATCAACTCTGCTTTTGCTCTGTGCAGCATCTTTCTGCCCTAAATCCCTGCTGCTCGCCACATGCTGCCAGTCCTGCAGAACTACCCTTCCCTCTGCTTCACAAGGTGGGGGAAAGCAGAAACATCTCCAGGCTGCAGCGTAAAGAGGCCACTGCTTTTGCTTCCAGACTTATCCTTCTACTCTTTGATATTTATAGCTTTGTTGTTCCTCTCTGCTTCCGTGTGGGTCCGCTGGTCACAGTCCTGCGGGTGCGGAGGCGCAGGCGCTCGGCAGCTGAGGACTTGCTCCAGGCTCACTCGAGGTCACTGCCGGTCAGTGCCCTCCCTCCCTCTCCCAGGCTTGGCTGGCATAAAGATTAGTCACCTTTATGACAATCTGGAACCAGTGTGCTCTTGGATACATACTGGATGGTAACTTAGAAACTTTGTATTGGGGTTCCTTATTTATTCTATTTAAACAAGTAAGACCAAGTGTGGTTCCATCTCAGTGCCGCTGAATTGCAGGGTGTTGTGACAGAAGCCAGTCTTAATTTGGTATTAAAAAATGAACTGTAAATTAGGCAAGTTTTGCTTTTATACATGCAAGTCCAGTTCAACAGGTTTTCTGTCAAATCTACTGCCCATAGCATGTAAAATCATTACCTTACTCTTCTTTATTTTCTCCTTCTAAGTAGACAAAAATATGGAAAGGTGTGAGTCTGTCAGAGAGGATAGTCTTAGCTGGGAACAGCCCACATTACTTGTTTTTAAAGAGTCTGCTTTGCTAACAGGGCAGGAATTTTCCAGTGGTAAAACCATCTCAAGCTAATGTAGGCAGATATGGCTCTTCCACTGGAGTCAGTGATGGGGTCCCTTTCCTTGAGAACCAACTTAGGGAAATCTTTGAATTGTTCCCCTCTTGTGACATGTGGGGCTGATGGTGGTGAGGCACATACCAGCCCCACAATGCATGGGAGAGGAAGTACCCTGTGTCTGTAGGAGATTCTGCCCCCATATATAAAACACCAGAGCCACCGCTGAATCAAATGTTAAAATAAATGTTATTGTCATGAAAATGCTGCAGTGGCACCTGACTATCCCTTGGAATCTTTATTCTGAGCAGCCAAAATTTTCCTATGGTATTGGCAGCAACAGCAGTGCAGATTTTGGCTATCTGTCTATATCTTCCTGCTAGTCCTTTGTACGGTTCTTTCCCTTATCTCTGGCTGTGTTTACAGTCCTCTTTCACAATCAGTGGAGACTGGGCTACAGGCACTGCCCGCTGTCAGTGCTGGCCACTCTCCTGAAAACATGTGAACAACGTGTGGCCTGGGTGAGGATGTAGGAGTTGGTACTGCTGGCAGATAGCATGGATGTATTTCCAGCATGTCCCAGAGGGATCTCTTGGTAAAGATTATCCTTTGGTGACCAAAAAACCTCACCATGTCTTGTTTTAATTGCTTCTGAGTTCTCTGGTGCAAAGCAACGCCGCAGAAAAGGAAGATATGGCTTAAAGGATGAGATAAAGTTTCAGGAGTTGAACAGTCCTCAGTCCTCAGTTCATGGATTTAAGAGCTATTTGCACAATTTCCACTCAGAGCTGTTGTCAGTAAAAATTATGAAAGCATTGCTAGTGGATGGAAGCTGTGCGTAATCCACACCCAAGCATGTGGTGTTTCGCATTTCTTTTTACACTGAGCGTACTTGGGTTTGGTTGTGGTTTGACTTGCTTTTCCATCCATTTTTTACCTTTTTTTCACATGTGTGTAGAGTACAGTAGCTTTTTGGAGGAGCTGTGTGCAAGGATGGTGACCATCTATATTGCCCAGCTGTGCCCTCAATTTTGGCAAAAAGAAACTGAAAGTAGGGCCTTGGGCAGGTATCTTGTACTATATTGCTTACCCGTAGGTTGGAAGGAAATTGCCTTATAAAAATGCTTCTATCTTTGACCTTGTCTTTGAAGCTTGCTCTTGCAACGTGAACGTGACCCCGTTGCATGTGCACTTTCCAGTTCTACTGAACGTAAAGTCTTTTCTCTGGCTTCACTCAGCTTTTAAATTGTCTTACACTTGAGCACTTCCACTTATTTCAAGTGCTTTTGGATCAGGCCTTCGCTTTCACACCAGGAGGGTTGAATGATATCGCCTCTCACCTACAAGGCCAAGGACTTCAGTTTCCTTGGATCATCTGTTATACTTCCCCCAAATCATTCTAGCACTGTCTTCTTGCTCCAAGAAGTGCTGCAGCATTTCTTTCTCCTCTGCTGAGGCCTCTTTTCAGACAGTCGGAAAATCAGTACCTTTTAAGATATCTCAAGTTTCAGGCAAAACCTGCCTGAAAACTGCAGCCTTGCTCTTTATTTCAGGGAGTGTTAGGAGTTCTTGCAAATAGAGGAGGCTCCTGTACCATTGCTTTAAGGGAAAAAAGTATGTTGTTGGTATCTGTTCCTTGGAGGTACTATAAAAGCTCTGCAGAAAAATAACATGTCAAATTCCTGATGTGTATGACATGGAATTATTTTTAACTTCCTAGAGCTGTTGTTTGAAAGTGGTTTGTATATACATTAGGCACTTGGCAGCATTTTTTCTCCTGATTATGCTGTATGAGTGCATGCTGCACCAGCAGTTTACGGTTCCTCTTCCATATGGATCTTATCTTCCTAAAGATAGTGTCTGGAGATGTCAGCTCTGTGAGGAAAGACTGATGAATTTATATCAGAAGAATCTTTTTGTCTAGCAGGTCTTCAACACAGCACACTGTTCAGAGTTTCAAAAATAGAAAGTACTGGAGGAATATCAGCTTTGTCATGGTGGTGTCGTTTATCATCAGTGCCAACTTGATTTGGCTAATCCCTGGTATTTGTAGGAGAAAACCTGAGTTGCTCATGCAAGGTTCCCTGTGCCCCAGTTTTTAAAGTACTTACTGGTATGTTTTGAGGGTTTGTTTTGGCGTCTACTGTACAATCAGCACTAAATGTGTGTACTCTCTTAACTGGTACCCAAGTGTGTTTTTCAGGAGGAATGTAAGCATCATGGTCTAAAAACTTCTGTTCTTCTGAAGCAGAGATTTACATGTGTAGGTATTTATCTGCTGCAGGTCAATTTTGTGTTATTGGGTAGCAAGGTACACACAGCAGCATGAATACACCATCCAAAAAAAGCACAAATATTGTTGCTTCCATTTCTGTTATTCCCTGTGCTTGGCTCAAGTTTCACCTCCCTGGTCTACTGCTCAAAACTGCTCTTGGAAGTACTGTCAAATCTAGAAGTTCCCACTGATTTGGTGGTTAAATTTTAAACAGTTTGATTGTTCCTTGTTTCCACCCTCCTGAATGCTTCGTCCAGTCAAACCCTTCTGCCTGCTTCCCTGTCACCCTATTTTTACATCCTGTTTTCCTTACTGGCATTTCACCTTGTGGTGGAATGAATGGCAAGCTTGGTATGTTTTAATACTGTGCTGTTGTCTATAGGTATTAAATTATTGGTTTGATTGTTTAAATAGATTGTTTTTATGGCACAACTTTAGGAGGCAATCACACTGACAGTCTGTGCAGGGCATACTTCTTCAAATAGTCTGAAATACTTTCCATGTAGCAATGATTACTTCATCCTCAGAATAATCAAGAAACAGGAATGGGATCAGTGTTGTGAAAGGTTTGCAATTTCTCCTCCATGGACTTTGTAGGCCTGTAGGTGTGTAAACGTGATTGAGAAGCATCACTGGTGCCCTCTTTATACTACTTTATGTCCACTATTGAATCCAGTAAAATTGTCACTGGGGCTCCAGCGTTGGGTGTTCTTGCTCCTGCTCCCTGGGGGTGTCTGCATTGCCACCCTCACCCTTTCTCCACCAGTTTTTGGGGGGTTATCACCTCATCAAGCCTGAGAAGATCTGTGCAGACTGGAGGAAGGCATGGCATTGAAGTGGCTGGTAGGGCATCAGGGTGAACCCAGGGGGAGCATCTTCATGAGCATCCACATGATCCTGTTTCATGCCCTGCATCTAGTCTTTCAAGAATTGCTTTAAATTTGCCTTTGAGCCTGTTACAAAACATGCAAATCATATAAAAAGCTGCATGAGACATAACTTTGCCCCACTATGTGCATCCCATCAAGCACGATCTCCCCCTGTCATCTCTTTCCAACATACAGTTTGTAGATATTTGTAGAGCTCTGGGTCTGAACAAGCAGACTTTTTCATTCTCACAGAATCTCATTCTCACAGAACTCTGGTGTTTCTAAGACTGTTTTGTGCTGAAGCCTTTGACCTAAATAAAGTTGAGGATCTGGATTACTCAGTTAGCACCCAATGCCAAGAAAGGAAAAAGCTAAGCTCAAGCCACCATTCCCAGCTTGGCCAGGGCAAGTCTGCATGTGGGGCTCTGTAGTCCTCTTGCATCCTTATGCTGTAAAGGCCATTCTTATGTCCAGACATCTCTGAGCCTGGCACGCAGGAGTTCTCTATGACTGGGAAGCTTTCAGAATTCCTTCCTGCATGTCATTGTGCAGCTAGAAGCTGGGATTGCTTCCAGCTCACTGAAGACACTCTGACATTGTTCCCTCCTAATCCCCTCCTCCTCACAGAGTAAGGTTTTTCAGAAGGCTAGCATGTTCCCTTGTTGGCTTTCCACGCGGGAACACAAGGAGCAGTTCATGGGAATAACGTAACCCTGAATTAGCGATGAGCCAAGGCGGAGGGCAGCTATATGGTGTGATGGTGGGATGAGCTCTCGGCTCTATGGCATGCTAGCAAGGATGCCCAGCTATCTGGGCTGGCCTGTGGTGGTGCTGCATTTATCTGCTTGCTGGCCTGCTGTCAAGAAGCACAAACGTTCAGCATGGTGGGGCTGCTGGATTTCAGCGGGAAGAAACGCTGTCCCCCTCTCGAGCCCACTTGCAGTCACTCAGGGGATGGATGACTCGCTACTGGTTTGCTGTTTCTTTGTGTGCTGGTAACTAGACGAAATAAAAGCAGGTTAATGGGACAGGGAGGACGGTGCTTTCTACTGAACTGGCCTTCTTTCTTCCCAAACCCAGATACAAGGACAGAGAGAACAATGTAATGAATATATAGATATATTCAAATGTCTCTACAAGAATATCTTTTAGTGCAAGGATTTGACCTTGGACATTTGGATTGCAGCATTTATAAGATGGCAGCCTTGAGGTTAGCCCACCTTTTACGTAGAGGTGCTGCTCCAGAAGACTTTGCAAAGCTCTCTAGGCATTCATGTCCCCAAGGATAAAGAAAGGATGAAAAAAAGTTATTCCAGCTAAGTTATATCACCTTTTCTTGCCTTCTGGTAGGCCAGGAGCTCAAATGAAAGGAGAATTTCTCCTGGCACACCTGGCTGTGCTGCTTTTTGCTCTGCTGCCCCCTCTGATGTTATTAGCTGTGTGTTTTCTGTGCTAAAGGAGATGATTTGAGGAGAGGGAAGCTGAGGTTGAATTAAAACTGTGGTCTAGGGCACACAAAGATATGCTAGAGGAACTCATACACATCGTTTGATAGTTCGGGGTTTTTTTCAGGGTTTCTTCTAATGACGGGAACCTGGAAACATTGAGAAACATGAGCAGCAGGAAGCATGACTAAGATCCCTAAAGAAACGGCGTATAGATATTGCAGGCTCCTGAGCAGGGTCAGGATCTAACTTTCAAGTTTTGCCTGTTCTGAATGTTCAAAAATGGTGAAGATCATTTGTAAAAAAATAGCAGGATTCAGTTAGAGCTATACTCGCAAATTTTGCAGACAGTTGTAATCCAGAATCTCGCACCTTGTGCTTTCATCCCTCAGAGCCATGCCCTATGAAAAAGGCTGTGTTCCCTGGAGAGGACAGCTAAAATGCGTGGTGGGTGGGTGCTTCACAGCCAGATTCCACATTGATATTCATGATCTTAGACTGAACATTAGAAAAAATTTCTTCACTGAAAGGGTTCCCAGGCATTGGAACAGTCTGGTAAGGGAAGGGATTGAATCACCAACCCTGGTGGTATTTAAAAGACATGTAGATGTGGCATTTAGGGATGTGGTTTAGTGCTGAACTTGGCAGTGTGAAATTAATGGTTGGACCTGGTGATCTTCAAGGTCTTTTCCAACCTGAATGATTATATTATTCTATGGTTTGCTGCTGTCTGCTGTGAACTTTAGGTCATGTCATGGTATGATTTAGAGTGCAGAGCAGCTGTAGGCACATGGCTGTACCTCCAACTAACCCACATCCTTTTCGCCTCCCACATCCTGTGGACATGATGGGTGTTTCCCTTCTTGAAAGAGGGTTTCAGAGCATTATTATGTTTGGGGATGGGGATGAGGGAGAGAGGAAACCAAAAGCCTAGCACTCTGGCTCTGCTGGCTTAGGTAATCAGATGATTTGCCTGCCATGTGAGATTTCTTGAGCGGAGAGCTGGCAGTGAGGTGGTTTGTGGCAATGTTGACTAATTCATAACAGTGGTGTTTTCCTGCTGGGGGGTGAGGGGAGAGCAGATTGATCTTAACAGAGCATTGGCTCACCTCTTGGTGTTACCAGACTTGCTTTTGCACACTGTTTTTCTGCCTGTGCACACACGTCACCCCTGCTTGTTGATCAGCACACGGTCTCCCTGGCTGTGGCCTGCTGTGTTTCAGGGCCACCCAATTTGCTTGAGTGCTTTATGACTGAGCAGAAATTCCACCATTGTTCCCGTGTGTTCACATTGGTAATGGCTTCTTATAAGGTTGGAAAAAAGCTGAGTTGTCTTTGTCTTTCATAATGTAGCAACTGGTATCCAACAACCTGAGTTTCTTTGCATAGGCAGAAGCTGTGCCATTGGCTTCTAAATGCTTATGTGTGCTCAGTCCTCCTGTGTGGTTTGCAGACTCAAGCTGGTGAGAGGTTTTGTAGTAATCCTTACTCTGCCCTATGGGGCTCTGGGGAGACGGCAGCATCCTGCCATCCAGCCCGGTGCCTTCCCTTCGCTGTGTAGGGAAGAACATCACTGCTGATGATCTGCTCAGCCTTTTTTCTGTCCATCCTGGCTACTAAATTGTGTAACACTTTTTTCCTGGACTATTTGTGCTTTTCTCTGAAGACGAGAAGGACAATTTCAAATTCTCCTTTCTGCTCTCTTCTTCTACCTTTCTTTTCTGGGAAAGCTGTGCTTAGCATTTTTCTCTGTGCTTGTGTCATGAGTTGTTACATATGTTGTCATCTCCTCACCATGCTCTCCTAAAAGAGGAAGGCACGACTGCAGCCTCTTCTTTTTTGTAGCCTTTCCTTCCCAAGTGTACCACTTCTTTCCTCATCCTTCTGTCCCACTACATGGTCATTTGTACATTTGGCACAGTTCCAAGTGGGACCACCACCTGAGCTTGCTATCACTGCCTCACTGAGCAGCCTATGGACCTGGTAAGAGGTCGGTGTTAACCTGCTGTGTCACCCAGATCCTACCCCTCTGCTCCATTAAGAATCATTTTTTCTTTCTGCAACCTTCTTTCCCCAAGGATTGTGCTGCTCTACAGTGACCTTATTGAGGACGAGATGCCAAATTGCAATCTTATGCTTGGCTTTTTTCTTCAGTTAAGTTGTTGAATGCTGCTGTACCTGCGTTCTTTTCAACCTCTCTGATATGGCTGGTCTCTTCTGGTGTCACACGTGAGAGCACCCAGCCCGATGAGAGGATGGGCACCTTCTGAGATGCTCTTCCATGGACTCCCCTTCATCAGGTGAAGATGTGGAAGCTTTTCTTATTTCTGAGAATGCTGGCCACCTGGACTGCAAGCCAAAATCAGTCCAATTGAAGTGATGAATGTGGTGCTGTGCCTAGAAACTTCAGTACCCTTACATGTGCTGCACAGCTGCATAAAAATGCTCTGCTTAGCCAAGGTGAATGGCAAGGGGAATTAGTCAATGGCTTCTGCCTCCAACCCCCTTCTCCTTTCTGAGCCTTTAATTCAATCATGGAGCAATAAAACATTAAAACAAATGACAATATCTTTTGGTGCAGGTAAGGTAGAGATACATGCTGTTAGAAGTTCATTGAATGCTATTAACCTTTCTTACACTGCTGGGACTTGCATAACATCAGGAATTTTTTTTTCTGCCCCATACACTAGTACAGAGACTGTGTGATGTGTGTGCTATTTTTCTCTTTTCTCTATAAAGCAAAAAAAGACACGTTGTTTCTGCTTAACCAAGGGAGATAAGGGAGCTTCCTCTTATTAAGTCCTGTGGCAACATAATCCCAACCACATATTATCCAACCGAATTTAAGCATACAGAGACATCTGCTTTTAGCAATTTTTATTTTTATTAGTGAGAGAGAGAGAGTCAGTGTTTCTCCTCTTTAAATATGAATCCTAGTAACCCCTAAGATGTCTGGCTGGATCTCTGCCTGTTCAGGGTTACTTCGGTTCAGGGAATGCACACTGCCACCACTCGTGTCAGGCTGCAGCCACTCACAGGCAAAGCGCCTTAAATCTTTGCCCTACACACGCTGCGTAGCACAAATAAGAAGATGGTGAGAATCATGTGTTTAACAAAATCTCCTTTCCATGGCTCTTTGAAGAGGTTTAAGCAGATTTTTTTTTTTTAAATCCCCAACAAGCTCACATCCTTTTAAAATTAGAAGTATTTGGGGTTTTGCTTTTAAGTTTACCTGTGCCCTCTCTAAAGGAAAAACTTTGGTGACAGAGCTGACACAGCACAATCATGTTTATTGTCCCCTGTTAAGCACCTGGTAAGGCAGATATGGTAAGTCCTCCTTGCTTTAGACCTTAAATCTCTCCTTGTTTTTTTTTTCCTTAGAGGATACTAGCAGGCTGGTTAGATAATATTCCTCCATAGCCCTCTGCAATTTATGTAATGGTCATTTCTACAACTGGTTATGTACCTGCATACTGGCTATGCACTGCAACAATTGTACCATTTTGCAGGCATTAGTGTTTAATGAGAGCTCTGTAATGAAATTAATGACCCTTTCCATCCTCCCAGCCTGCAGGATTTCTTAGGAGCTCTGCTTTTGTTTTGAATCTTTATTTCTTTTTATTTATTTATTAAATAGCGTATGGCCTTTTAAGATTAAACTGAAGCTGTTCAGTGTTTGGGGATTTATTCGATGCTTGTTGAGAAAGACACAGCCTTAGACTTCTGCTGCTTAAGACAGTCTTGCTGAGAAGACTATGACACTTCCTTTTGCTGTCCTGTGCTTCTAAACTAGCACTGGTCATGCACCAGGGTTTTCCTCTGCCTCAGGCACCATAATTGGTCCTCCACAAATCAGTGTTTGTAAATTGTAATCAAATTTATAGCTAGGAAATATTTGGCTGAAGTGGGGAAGTGGCAGGGGAAGTGGAACGGGCGGTGTTATGAAAATCAGAGCAATAATCCAAACAGCAAAGAGTAAATACACTACATAATTAGCACTTATATAATGTGTCTGCTTTCCTGCACTGTAAAATGTCTATTTGAGGCATTAAAAAGTGAGGTGGCCTAAGGAGAAAAGGCTATGGCTGGGGGCTGTAGCCAGTCTGACTCTGTCCCATCTCCATCTCTGACACAATGCTGGATGAGTGCTGTCACTTCTCTGCAGTTTCAGGCATATTCTGATCACTGATGAAGAAGCATGTGTTTTCGAGGTCCTCATGCTACCTGCTTCTTACTCTTTCTCAGCATCCAGAGCTGAGCCAGGTTAAGCTGAGAGCTTCTTGTCTACCAAGTAAATTGGCTTCACTTAAACAGCTGCTGAATGCAGTTTACTGAGCAGGAGTGGTGACTGCTCAAACCACGTTACCTGCAGCTGCAAGAGACAAACAGGCCATGCCCTGACTGTTTGGGGTATCATCACTTGCTGTCTCTGTAAAGCATGTGGAGGTTCACAGAATATAGTGTATGGAGACACTAACATTAAATTACATAAGCAGGAGAGCTGCTGTGTGGCGGGGACGTGGCATTTACTGGGCGGGCTGCTGTACACAATGTTTTTGCAGACATTGAAAGATAGTTAATCTGCTTTTGTAACAGTACCCATTATTGCTAGTGACATAAGCTTCTGTGTGTGTACCCACACACTACTCTAGATTTTTGAAACTTGTTATTCCACATATAAGTGTATTCCACAATTTAAAACTTTCAGTGGTATCTTCCATGATAGAAACTTCAGAGTTTTCCTCTTCTATAGGAGAAACAGATCGTTTTAATGAGGTTCATTATCTGATGAAGTTTGTCCTGATCTCAAAGTCATGAGATACTGGTACAAAGAGGCTGCTTTGATAAGTGAATGTAAAGTCATTTGTGATAAGTGACTGTAAAGCTGTGCTGGGGGAAAAACCCTTCTGCTGTGCTTGCTTCAAGGAAATTTTTAACATGGCACATTAATAGACCCATGCCAAGACATGCCACACAGGTTAGAAGCTAGGCAGAAGTTCAAATAAAGGATTAGTCGCCCTGCACCTTCCCCATTCCTGAGGTGTGTCTGACATGACTGTGGTCTCATTGTTGGTGAGACATCCCTTCTGTGGCATCTTTTGGTCAAATGTTTCACAACAGCGTGTCATCTGCTATGGAGAGCAGCTTCAACCTTGACAGCAGATTGTAGTCTAGGAAACATGGGAACCACCAAATAAGCTGCTTGTGTGGACAGTGGCGGCATCCCATTATGCGAGACGAGATCAGGGGAGAAAGCAGAGAAGCTGTTTGCCTTCCACACTATGTCCTCTGAAGAATCTGGCACAAGTTACTTTTGGGGTGGGAGAAAGAAAACATTACTTGACCCATGTATCTTGTTAGATAAGCCTTAGTCTTTGTCAACAAAGACTGTTGTGGCAGTATATACACAGGGTAATTATCCTTTATGATGGGTAATAAGTTATTATGCTCTGTAACAGTACGTAATTTGAGGGAGTGGTTGCTCTGGCATATGGTAGCCCTTCAGTCCTGAAGATCCTGAAGAAACACGTCTGCGTCGACAGAAGCCCTGTGAAGCTCAAATGGAAGCCCATAGGATAGCACTGCAGGTAAAATAACCCCTTGCTTTAGTACAAGCAGGCAGTTGGCTGGTTTGGGATCTTCAGAACAGACATTAGAAGAAGCTTCTTCACTCAGAAGCTGGTGCAGCACTGGAAGATGTTATCTCAAGGTCATGGAGTCTTAGTGTTCTGGAGATTTTCAAGACTCAGACGAATGAAGCTACAGCGGACCTTATGATAGCCCTGTGTTCAGGGTATTGTTGCATCCAGTGGTCTCTCCTGATCAACGTTCCTGTGTTTGTGGTCCTGTAGTAATGCTGGAGACAGACACACAGGATTTGATTGGTAGAGGATTCTGCCACACACAGTCTCAAGAAATTTTCTGGGATGCAGTAAAAGAAGTGAATGGTAGCAGTCCATGGAAATAGGCCGCAATATACTCGGCTATATGTTTATATTGCATACTTTCTTTTTGAATTCTCTCTCCCTTCTGCTTAGTGTATCTCTGCTGGAAATTTCTGCCAGAAAACTGAGAAAGGGCTGGTCTGAGCAGAGCAGTTGGCTGGGAGAGTGCCGACTCAGCCAGTTTTTCTGACTTTGAGGACTGAGGACGGATTACATTTGCTCCCGGATTAGAGTTACAGCTATGTGATGCATGACCTGGAGGTTTAAATCAAAACCTTTCCGTGTTACTCTGATACTCAGGGCAAAGGCTATATGCGGTTGTGGCTTTTGGCTAACCAGAGGCTTAAGCTTCATGTAACCCTCATCACACTTCAAAGTCATTATTAAAGTACAAAACAACTGGACTGGTAGAAAGACCGTCTGGTCTGCTATTTGGGTTAAAGTTATATAAATGGCACTCCAAATGCCCCATAAATTAAATTCCCTATTCTAATGCAGTATCATGTGATGTTGTAGATGAAGCTGGTAGGACACTGTTGTAATTAGCTCTTGAAAAGGAGGCTTGTAACTTCTTACCCTTATTTGACAGGTAGTTATCTAATTTGTGCTTTCTGCAGGCTTTTGCAGATGCAACCTTAGTATTTTCTGACTACAGTATTATTTGCATTTCTGGCAGCTTAAGAGTATAGCATCAGTGTAAACAAAATTCTTTACAGCTTGACATCAGCACCACTTGTGAATAGCTTTACTGAGTTGTCTTCTTTGGCTTTTCTGGCATTTAAAGGCTTCAGTGCATGCAAGAGGGAGGACTGTCATTTTCACTAGTATGCAAACTCGGGTTCTCTGCCTTTGTTCCTCCTGGTTTTTTTATTTTCACAGTATTCCATTTCTTTGTTTCATGTTTTGGACTGTGCAATTGACCTCAGTTTTAGGAGGATGAGTATTCATATTCATTCAAAGCTTGGGTACCGAATTTTTCTGTTTTCAGTAACCTTTAAGTGGGCTATCTGAGTTACAGCTTTGAGGAATTCTCATCTATTGTGGCCTTTCTGTCACCACATGGTATAGACATTATAAAGAGAGCAACACAGTTGTTGGCAGCGGGTCCTGACGCCATGCCTATGTGTGATGCAGCAGATGGCTGTGCTGACTGACGCTCCACTCCATTGACGTGCAAACTCGATAGTGTTAGGCTAGGCCTGTGCTGGAGGCTTTTGTTGGAACAGTAGTGCAGGAGTGTTATCTTGTTAAACCCACACTTTCCCCCTTCTTGTGGTGAAAAGACCTCAATAACCTTGACAAAGTCTTTGGCTGCCTGCCCCTTGCTTTTGCAGAGCACCGCACTGACAAGGTCTTGTCACCAGCTTCCAGAGCTTCACGTTAAGAGCATAGGTAGGCTGGCTTTTGGCCACAGAGTGGCAAGTCCTTAAAATATATGTGTTGTCTGCTAATATGGTTTCTGCTTTGTTTTCTGCCTTATGATGCACTTCATTTTTGCCTTTTTGTCAAAATGTCTTTGAATTTGTGAGACAAAATAAGCTCCTCCTCATGAAAGAGCGATGGATAAGAGTACAGTTGACCAAAACACTGCTCTTGGTTTCTGTAGTCCTCTTTTCCCCTTGTCACTTTGCTCCTCCTCTGTGATTTCATAGTGTCTCTCTGACCGCTTCTTGTGTACATTTTTCTATTTTAATTCCTGATGTTTAGCCTCCTCTACCACTTAAACAATTCCACTTTGGCACTAAGTCTTCTGCTAAAGATGCTCATATGACGTGCACAATTGCTGTGGCATTCTGCCAGCCTCTTCAAAGTAGGAGCCAACTCTGGAGGGTCAGTCTTTTTGTTAAGAGTGTACTATAGGAAACTTCAAAGTTCTGTATCCCGAGTCATTCAGGAAGCTTCAATACTCTTTTCACAACACTAGGCTAAATATTACTGATGCTCAGATGTCACCTGCTGATCACAGTTGTACTACCATAAAACTGCATTGCTCTTGAGCATGTCTTTTACAAAACAAACTGACTTTCACTATATTCCTTTGTAAGGTTTTTAACCAGGTGGACTTATTTCTTGGAGATGAGGATGTGCATGTATGAAAAAGTAATACTGCATTAAGTTTATGAGATCAAATAAAGGGCAAATAAAAAGATCAAATAAAAGCTTTCACATTTCATTTTAACAGCATGATAGTGTATGGCTCCTACACGACCGAGAAAGGGAAGCTGACTATTTCAAGTTACTTTTTGTTTCTTCAAAGTGTTTTGCAGGGCTAGGAGGTAGATTGTTCAAGTAGAGTCTCCGTGAACCACTTTGCCTTCCCAAGGCCCCATAATTTTATTGGTAGCTTTGTAATTTATGACAGAACGGTAATATGGTGGTGTGCCCTTTCCCAAACATGTCCACTTGATTTAATTAAGGACTACTCAGTTTTTCCATTGCTGTAGTAAGGCAGGACTGGGTAGAAGGTGCTGTTTCTGAAATTAATGCACTCTACCGCAGCAGGGAATGATTCAGAAAATCCAGAAAAACAGCCAAATGCCGAAGCCATGTAGACTATAACATAATGTCTATATTTGGAAGCTCTAATTCACCTTTGATTTTTATGACCTTCTAAATTTTTGTTTTCAGTCTTGGTCTCCTCCCTTGTTGGACAGATTTGAACAATTCAGTGCAAGCTAAATAACTTGCCCATGTCCAGTTTTAATGACTCAGAAGTAATCAATGTTGCTGCAAACACAACATTCTCTGTGAGCCTCTGTCTTTCTTCAGAATTACAGTATAAGGAAAGAGGCATCCTTTGAAAAATTAAAGAATAAAAATTCTATGACTGTGAACATTATTAGGTTTTGCTCAATTTCAAAACCACTGAACATAAAGTAAACTCTTTTGAATGGAGACAATATTGCTCTTAGTTAAATAGAGTAAGAAATAAAATATGGAAGAAGAAAAATACATTTTATCATTATATAAACAAACTAAAATCCAACTTCTCCCCCTCCCACTTTTTTTTTTTTAATTCAGGCAACTGATTTTGGTTTCCTGTGTGTCAGAAATAAGCTGTAACAGCTCAAGTATTTTTTGTGATTAAATATAATACACACACTCACCACTTGCAGTATACTCTTTTCTGCTGCCTGAGTTACCATGTAGTGAAATGTTTGGCACAGAAGCAATCAGGGAAGGCAGAGGTGGAAGTCATAACAGAGAAGCCTCCTGGACTGTCACCCTGAGTTTTGAACGATGTTGGAAGTTAAGCTGTGTTGCCACTATGTGTACCTGATCCTTTTTAGTAGAGATGTACAGAAAAGATTGCTGCATTGAGTACAATTTATTATGGGTATTTGATTTGCTGCTTCTTTAATCGTTAGGCTACTACTCTGTAGTCATTATGTTACTGGCAGTCCTCGGCCTTCTGTGGTTTCAACCCATGCATTTGGGAATTTGGGGCATATTTTCAGCTGCCTAGTCTATTTTAAACTCTCTTTTAAAATTTAAAAAAAAAATCAGCAAATAATGGGTTAGAGCAGATTGATCCTTTTGAGCCATTTTTCTAATTAACCTTTGCCTTTCAGGAATCAGCTTTGGTTCTGTTCAATCAAGTGCAATGTATCCCATCCCCTAATAACCAGCATTTCTTCTGAGGATCTTGGAAGTCTTCCCTGACTTTTACTTTTCTAGCTGCTGCTACTCTCTTCGTATTGCACCAGCTTGCAGAGAGAGAATTGGAGAAGGACAGGAAAGAATAATAGGACATCAAGAGAAAGGATAGCCTGCAACTTAGCCAAGTGTTTCTAAAAACTGCAGTTAGCTCTTAGCTTGTGTTTTCAGTACTCTATACCCCAAAAGGAGATGGATTAGCAAATCCTTATGCATATACAGTCGGCCCTCTTCCACTTTGTGCCCCCTATATTGCAGCTTCACACCTTAGCAGCATGATTTTTCAGCGTTAAAGAAGGCACTTTTTCACAACTGTGTATGCGCGACCTGACACGCATGAATATTCAATTAGGCAGTCATGAATATGCAAATCAACCTGCACAGCTGCTGCGGTGGCTCAGCCTGGCCGTAGCAGCTTGGCCTCCCGGTGTCGGCTGCTCAGCCGCTCGTCCCAGCCACGGTGGCGGCAGCTCCACTTTGCCACCCCCTCCTGGGATCTGCTGCTCCCCCACCCGCCCTGGGCGTGGCCAGGGCTCCGCTGCTTCACCACCCCCCTGGCACGGCCACCACGGCAACCGATACACAGCAACACATGCCGAAATAGCACCGGGGATCGTCTGAGGGTGTGGGGCAAATTTGCATATTAATGAGCTGCCATTCAATGCGGAAGTAGGGCTTCGCAGGACCAGATTAAGACCACGGGTCTGTGATATAGGAGACCCGACTGTAATGAAAGGACAGTATTTACATGTGCATTATGTAAACGCAAAGGACAATGCTTCTGTGACTTCCTCTAGTTTAAAAATTTGAGGCAGTCTTCAGAGAGACTTTATACAAGTGGAAATAGTGTCCTGTCGCCTTCTCCCTTATCTGAAAAAAGAAAGAACTAGACCTGCGATGTGGTCTCTTATGTGGAGGAAGAGGTAAAAAGGATGCTTCCCTCTTGCTCCTATTCCCCTCCATGACAGAAACACACAGAATTTGCACATGTGTCCTGATGATCATCAGTGGCTCACAACTCAGGGACACCTCTTCTTGGCAGATGGATAAGAATGATGTTTCTTTAGTGTCACAGGAATTCTGGGAGTTTTAAGCAGCTCCTTTCTAAGTTTTGCTCTGTGTGACCTCTTCTCTGCTTACTGACGTAGTAAAAGTCTGTATGCACAGCAGCATGAATTCCATCCATTTGGAAAGAGCTTGGGTTGGGTGTTCCCAAGGTTTTCAGGTCTCATTATACATGGGCATTCGCACATTTTCTGCAGCTGATTGTGGTTTGGGTCATCTTGTGAGCATGTCTTGCTCCCTTTCAGAGTGCTAGGAAGAAGTTTGCTCTTCTTGCAACGTCCCCTTTTGGTTTTGCTCTCATGCATTGGGAATATACAATGCCCAGAGTTTATCAATCGTTGTTCTATTCCTGCAATGATATAACTGTTCTGAAACCACAGCATCAGTTGAAAAAAATCAGACCCTCAGTGCAAAGGCTTTGCTGCAAGTTAATGAACGAGACCAGCGAGGAGAGAGCATCCCTGAACCCAGGGAACCACTGAAATGGGAAGAGAAAGGAGTGACTGTATTAATTCCCTCCTGCCTGCTAACTTGGGCAGTGCTGCTGTTCCTCCCCTTCAGCTCTCAGTAGTAGCCATCCATAATTAATGTTTTCCCTTTTTTAGTTCCATTACAATTTCCTTTCTCCTCATGGCAAACACTGAGGGAAGAGTGTGTCCTGTGATACACCACAAATTTGCTTGATGAGTTTCAGCTTCTCTGCTCTTTCCATTTACCCTTGGTTCCCTTTCCAGCTGTGGTGCCTTGATCTGCTTTTTGATTTCAGACCGTGCTGCAGGCAAATCAGTGATAGCTAGACATCAAAGAATATCTGTTTTCTTCTGAATGAGGAAGCTGCAAAAAATGTAGCCCTAAATAAATTTACCTATGTATATAGTTGTATAAATATGAATATGTTATAAAATTATATATAAATGTATAGTATCTATTTTATGTGTACTTATAGCATAGATATATAAAAATACATTTAATATAATTATATTAAATATTAAGTAAATATAATTTTAAAGGAAATGCAGCTCCCTGATTTGTCATAATTTCTTCTTACTATAAATAGATCTTTTCCTAAGAATCTTCCAATTCATATTGTTGTGTCATTAGCTGGCAGCTAGTCCCAAAGCAATATGGCATTCCCATCCAAGCCCATCATCTTACTTCATAAGCTCTCTGGTGGCTTCCAGCAGCCATTAAGACATGGCAGTGGACACAGTATTTCCTCCCATTTAAGGAGTGATTGAGAAGATGTGGATGGTTTTATTGGAAAAGAAGAAACTGATTTTTTTTTTCTTGTCAGACTTCACAGGGGTAGATGGAGGAAGTTTATGAGACTGAAAGTCATTATGCACACTTTTCTCTTTCCTCCTTCTGCTTTTATTCTTATAGGGGTGTGAGCAAGCAAACAGGGTCTTGGCAGGGGGAAAGACAACTTTGTAAATGGGATATGCCAGCAAAAATGAGATGGCTTTTCGTAGCTCATGCATTGATGGATGTCTTAAAGGCTGCTCTATCACTGCAAAGGCACACCATTTAGATCACCTGCTGTCCTGGTCTGTGTGGGCAGACCTGAAAAGGGAGAAGCACAGATCATTCTGCAGGCCCCAGGATACTCAGAGACTTGCTCCGCTGTCATCTCACCATGTTAAACGTAGTCTGCCATGCTATTGGTGGGAGCCTGCTGTTATTTCACCTGACCTTATGCAAGATAATCATCATTGGGGACCAACAGAGTCAGGAAACAAAGCCGTGAATCTCGTTAAGCATTAGCAGCAGGGGACAGCTACAGCAGCAGCTCTATATTCAAAACAAACGCACAAACCCCAAAACAACCCATAAATCCCCTGCCCCCCCAATCCTATTTTTTAAAGCCACAAGATCTATGTTTTTCTCTGTTTGTCACTTTTGGGCTAGTATCTTTCCCCACCCTCCATGTACCTCCGAAAGCAGCACGTGCTTGATGCCTAAGCATCTGCCTGCATTTCAAACAATTAAGAAACCTGTTAATCACAGCCCTTAACCTCAGGCTGTTGACAGCCGGCTGCTGCAGGGATGCACTACAGCCCTGACAGTGAACACGTACCCATGTCAGTTGCTTCCCCATCCTTATTGTTACTCGCCCAGTCATCCGGCAAATGCCAAAGGAAAAAGGGCCTGCAGGGCAAATGTGATGAGCGTGCCCTTTCAGCAGCAGAGCTGGAGACCAAGGTGAGGTATGGGGAGAGCTGGAAGCTGATGGCATGTGCTCCCTCCCAGGTACCATCAGCACAGCTCAGCTCCATTTTTTTCTTCCAACTCTCATGTTTCATGCCCACCTCTTGGAGAAGAACTGAATGTGAGTAAGATCTGTTTGTACAGATCTGCAAATACAATTTTAGTCTACAGATTTGACAACCCAACTGGTCTTGTCCTCTTCTTTTTGTTAACTAACTCTGAGACTGTCATCAAACGCTTCAGTTACGTGTATTCATGCAGTCAGCCATTAATCACATAATCACATAATCACAGAATCAGTAAGGTTGAAAAAGACCTTAGAGATCATCAAGTCCAACCTATAAGGTTCATTGTAGGCCATTCCGTAGTTAAGGTATCTTATCTCAAGAACAGAGAGGAAAAATTGGTGGACTAAAAGGGAGGGAGAATGGACTTATTTAATGTTGTTCAAAATGATGGTTTGGGATTGAGTGGTTTTTGCATGGGCTGTTTATAATGTCTGTGAGTCTAGCTGAAGCCAGACTTGGTACAGCTGTATGCTGAGGGAGGAGACAAAACTGAGAGAATTCAAATGGCATTTCTTGATGTTAAATTCAGGCTTATGCACTGGCTAATAGAAAGCATGAGGCTTTTGAAAAAAATCGGATCTTGAGCAACTATGTATAAACTTGCAAAGCAAATTGACACTAATCCTCAGATCATGTTGGTGACGTATGACAAATCTGGGTTGATGATACCTGACAATGATAACAACCCTTGCTGTACTGACCCTCAGGTGAAAGAAAAGTAGTACTGACTGTCTAGGGAGCTCTGCTTACAGGCTAAGGAGGGAAGGAAAAGCAAAGTGGGGGGTATGCTGGCATGCCCAGAGACTCCCCATTCCTTAGCTGTTTGCAGGCTGAGAAGGTGTTCCAGATGCTGGGAGTGCCAGCTTCCAGCTGGGATGTTGCTGCTCTGCCTTGGCAGTCGCCCTGCATCACTGCATCTTGCAGCTCCTGTAGGACATCGTTGTGAGGCCAAGTGTTCACTTAAACACCTCGCTGACTCAACTGCTGTACTTAATGTTTCCCATTTTTCTCACTTCCTCTTCTTTCCCTTTTCATCAGAGCTACCAGGTTCTGCACTGAATGAGAACCTCAGCTCCACGCTGTGCTCACCTCAGCAAACATAGGTCCTTGTGCTCATTGATGCAGGGCTCTGCTCTGGAGACCCTCTCTCTTGATAGAGCAAGCCAAGTGACTAGTATCTGTGATGGCTGCTAATCTAATTCTTTGCAGGGATGGTCCAGAAACTGGTGGTAATTCTAAAACTTCTCTACCCCTAAAACACCCTCCTAGAGGAAGCAGCTTCTCTTCCTCAGGTGAAGACCTCAGGTGCATTCTGCATGGGTGGATCTAGGATCTGCCTTGTGCTGTGGTCTCGGTCTATCCCATCTGCCTTGCGGCAGAGCCACAGCTTCACTGGTTTGCAGGCAGATAACCCTGCAGTGGTTCTTAGGAAGCCCCCAGCATTTCCTACTGCAAGAACAGATGGGATTTTGTGGGCAATGTAAACTCAAGCTGGGAAGAGAAGCTCTCTCAATTAAACGTGATTGTGATGGCTCATAGTGAACAGCAATGCAGCAACGAGCAAGGGACCAATTGGCAAGTTTGCAGCATTGCAAAAGATTGCTGAAAAGACTTACAGTATTCCTGGGTACCTGTGATTAGACAGAGTAACCCAATGCTATGTGTTTTTGAGGAAAGGATTGCAATGATACCCCAGGGCATGGAAATGTGTTGTAGCTCTAGGCACTTGCTTAGCACTGTGACTAATCTTCTGGAAACCAAAAGGAATTCCCTTAGAGGAGAATGTTGTGCGTCACCCACAGCCAAAAAAAGAGGGAGTCGTGTTTCCTTGACAGCACATCATGTTTGCATATTTTTACTGCTGGAGGAGAGTCCTTCATTCTGATCACTGAGTGTTTTCAAGTATTTTGAGTGTGCCTGGGGTGCCAGGATATTAATTTCAACTGCTTTGTTTAAATAGATCATGTAAGTAATTGAGTTGGTGAGTATTTTTAATGGGGTTTCCTATTTAAGCAGGGCCATTTTCATCCAGTCAGTATACTCACGTTACAGGTTTCTTAACCAGTATGTTTTAAGCTGGTTATAGCAGGCTCCCAGGCACCAAAGAATTTATTTTGGAAACACGATTTTTATACAACTTTATTCAATGAGTTAGTGTTTGCATAACATGGATGAGGATGAAAAAATGATGCCAAGGGTATATGAAAAGAGTACCTAAGTGCTGTGTTGTAGACAGCAAGAGTGTGGCCTTCAGTATTGGATTTTGGGAAATCTCTTTGTATTTTATTAGGGATTTTTTTTTTTTTACTAGAGACTTTCCCTCCACCTGTTTCTCAGTATTCACATCTACTTTGAAATCCTTGGTGAACACAAAAGCTACAAACCGAAAGTGAAGTTATGAACTGCTTTCAGTAGTTGTAAGATTGCTGGTGTAATGCATAAATAAGCAGCCTGATTTCTTTTTGAAACATCAAACACCCAAAGCCTTAAGAGAGGCTGCATTTCCAAGCTGACATTGCATCAAGTAGCACATACTAATGTTGCTTGGAACTGCTGGAAGAAATGGCAGTAAATAACTGGTTATCAAAAGCAATTTTTCAGGTAGTGGACTGTAATCCAGTGGGCAGAAACAGCATTTGTGACAGTGATTTAAGGAAAGAAGGATCTTGCAACTACATAGCTGTATAAAGGCTGATATTTGAATTTGCTGATTCCTCTTAACCCAGAAAAAATACCTGGTGTCACCTGAGGAGAAAAGAGTAAAGTACTTGATGTCTCGATTTGTAACAGTAGAGGAAGTCGTTTTCTTACCAGGAGTAAAGCCAATGTTCCTGCAAATCATGTAGCAACCTTGAATTAAGATTTGATTCTGGCTCTGCATATGTAATACCTCTGCAGGACGTAAACCCTTTGTATGGGTTCTTCACCTCTAAACAAGAGTGCAGTGTATCTGTAAATAAGATTAAATAAAGTAAAAAGATTCCTGCTCCCTGTTTCATTACTTGATTCTGTGTGACTCTGTATATACAATTTGTTTTAAATAAACACATACCTATTAAAAAAATTCTTGTGGGACTTTGCACGTGTAAAAGGGAGGGAAGGTAGGTTTGTACAGTTAGATGATGATCTCTAATAAAAATGGTACTTTAGTTTGAGGCATTCTATGTCTTTCTTCTGCAGCTATTGAGTGTCACATAAATCACAAATAACCTTCCAGAAATAAATCAGTCAATTGGTAGAAGCATCCGCAGTCTTGATTGATTTAAGTAGTCAAAGTCTCTTCTTTGCTTGGTGCCCATCCCATCTTTATATTGTATGCTGGCTGAATTGCAAGGAAAATAATGTGAAAAAATACCTTGTATTGGCTTTGTGCTTTCCCTAAGTGCCTTCCAGTTGAGCTGAAGGCTTGTGTGCAGTCTAGTGTGTTCACCAAACAGTGACACAAAATCAGTGTCTCCTGCTACTGTAATGGTTGGCTTTTAATGGAATACCTTTTTCATTTTCCTTATTATCCCATTGTTTTCTGAACCATCTCCACCCTCTCTGTCTTAGTAATATGTAGTAGCCTTTAAGGCTAGAAATGTACTGTCTGAGGGTATTTTATAATTCATCAGATATAGACTTTTTATGCTGCCTTGAAAACAACTGTAAACTAGACGTCCATTAAAGTGGAAGCACTTTTGTGTTTAGGAGTTAGGCTGTGTGCTTCCACCTGCAGTGGAAAGCAGTAGAAGGACAGGACTAAAGCAGTGTTTTGCCAGCTGCTGTTGCAGGAGGATCTACACAATTAATATATAAGATGGTAGCGGGTGTTCAAGAATTATGCGATGTTACTCTGAGGTTTTAAAAGGCTAATGCTCTTTCTAGTATATCCTTTGGCGAACTTCTGTATTGACTATTCACACTGTGTTGAATATAAGCTTTTAACTATCCTAGATCTTTACTGTGTGTGCCTATAGGGTGGTGAGAGTCATTTAAACAATATTTATGCATTATTTGATTCTTCTATTGCCATGGAGATATTTTTATATCCCTGGGTAAAGGAAATTATCCTCTGAAGTCCCAAGATAATACAGTGATTCCTCGTTACTCGTGGGCTGTTAAGTCTGGTCCTCCTCACATGAGTCATGGAATCCGCGAAGATAGCGACCCCACTACATAGTCAAGTAGGCCATGCCTGTAGCCATTCCCCCTCCTGTAATAAGGTCTGGAGGACAGTCCTGAGAGCGGAGCTTGTCTCATTTGTCTGGCTGTGCTCCGCCGGGGCGGGCGAGCACCAGAGTGGGGGGTGAGCTGCAGGGTGGGCACCAGGCACCAAGTGCTGAGCGCTGAGCGCTGAGCCACGGGGCTGGCACTGAGGTACGGCCAAGTGGCGGGCACAGCATGACACACACACAATGGCACACAATGGCACACACACAATGGCAGCCCCGTCATCCCGTCTTGTAGCCCGGCGGAGGACAATTCCAGCCGTGCAAAAACACACATTTACACTAAACGCATCCCGGCCGTGCTGCGCTGGCTCCCAGCTGGGACCAATTTACATATGCATGAGCAGACTGGGTTCTCAGTAGGTTCTGCATGTTCTGCGCACGTGCCAGGTCCCGCAGCTCACTGGAAAATCAACAGTGAGTATGCAGATCCCACAAATTACGGATCGTGACTATGCGGAGGATCACTGTATATTAGAGAACTGATTTTAGGACTGGGAAAGGAACGTGAGCAGTTGGAGGTGCAACAGAGGTCTACTTCATGGGTAAAAAGCCTGCCAGTGTTCTGTAAGCCTGATATGGGCTGATGTAGCATGACAGCAGCTTCTGCCCTGGTGGAAGGACATAAGGGGTGATGCAGTATAGGTGGGTTCAGCCGCCTTGGGGCAGTGAGGTTCCTCTCTTATTTCATTAAACCATATAGTGAATCTAAGTGCAAACTTCGATTAGGTACCAAAGCTGTAGAGAGCTAAAGTTTAGGTGGGTTAAATTGTAAGTGACGTCATGAAGTTGCTACCCAGCTCTGGAAGCAGAAGTGTTGTTGACCCTTTCTACTCTTTTGCCAAGGCAGCTGCTGTGGACTCTCAATGGAGAGTGCCCTGGAATGGAGAGGTGTGAGGTCTGTCTGTGCCAGTGCTGCATAGACAGGAAGGATCACCTCCTTTGACCTGCTGCCAATGCTTTTCAGGTTCATACCTGTTCTGTGAGCTCTGCAGCTTGGCAGGGATGCAACAGGATCTTTTCCTGAAATTTCTTAGCATGGAAAAGATTGGACTTTTGCACTGCATGGGAACACATGGAAATAACTGAAGTTAAAGGAGGATGGATAATTTATAAGTACTCATTAAATTGATTATGAAAGATTAGATGTTGTACAAGATCCTCTTTTATACCCTGATTTAGCTGTGATTTTTGCCTGTCTTAAAGGGCAAAATCCAGCTTGAGTAACTCTAGTCATCTTGTTGAAGAGAATGAAATTCAGTGTACAGGATTTAGCCCCTAGAAGTAAACTTAGAAAAGATTTGGTAGGTGAAGAAATTTGGGAATGATCAGCAAAGGGTGATCAGCAAAGTTATGACAAGAACAACTACACATTATCTCTCTATCCTACAAACAGAGGTCTCTCTATTTCAAACAGAGGTTCTCTCTCTCTCAGATTTCTTGAGCTAGATTGTCTTAATTCCTGTACCTCGTATATAATATTGTAAATCCTCGGGAATGACTGTCATGGGACTCATAGAAACCTATTCATACTGAAGAGCAAAGTTGACTAAAGCCGATAGAAATGTTTAGAATATTTTTCTGCATTTGTCATTCAGAATATCTTTTGGGGTTAATTTTGGGTATTAAAAAAGTAGTGATTAATGCAGTTTCTCTGTAAGGTGAATTCAGATATGCTTGTAACATGGAAACCAAAGAACCAGCTTGGTATGACTAATTCAAGGCAAACAAAGTGACATTGTCTCCCTTGGTTTGGTTCGTTACATCCTGAGCATTTCTTGTATCTCTTTTGTAAAGAGAAGAGATAAAAAAAGAGCTTCAGTTCTGGTGTTACACTTGTGTTTCTGTAATGCTTGCAATGGACCAATTAATTCCTTTTTCCTCTGTGTTTTTTCTTACAGTATCAAGCTTTTGGCTGTGCAGGAGCTGGTTGACAGAGAAGCGCTGGAAAAGGTATTTAAAAATATCTCTAATACAACTGTCATAACACGTTTAAGCTCTTAAAGCCCTCTGTGTTCGTTGTACTTCCTAACTCCATGGAAAATCATGCAGCATAAAATAAGACATCTTCCTAGCTCCACAGTGCATGAAGGCAGAAGAGCAATTCTTTGTCCAAGCTGACCACATGTTTTTGATGTTCTCTGATTTTACAACAAGCTTGGGGTAAACAATGCTTAGGAATAAGCAGAAAATAATAAAACTTGGTGTTGCTTTACAGCCAAGTACTGAAAGCACAGCACCTTCCTGAGAGGAAGGTTTAGATTGGATACGTTAGGAAGAAATTCTTTATTGCGAGGGTGGAACAGGCTGCCCAGAGAAGATGCGGATACCCTATCCCTGGAAGTGTTGAAGGCCAGGTTATATGGGGCCTGGAGCAAACTGGTCTAGTGGAAGGTGTCCCTGTCCATGGCAGGAGGATTTGAACCAGCTGACCTTTAAGGTCCCTTCCAACCCAAACCATTCTGTGATATCCTTCTTCTGAGTGAAGAACCAAATGTATTTCTTACTGCTTTATGACTTTTCTGGCCTGGAGGGTAGGACTGGACTCCCAGTGCCCATGCAGGAACCAGTGGCTTCCCTTCACTTTCTACACCAGCTCCTTCATCTATGAGCCATGAAGCCAGCTGGGAGGCAGCATGGAGTTATGAGAGACTAGTTAGGTTTCAAAGAAAATAGTTGGATTCTGAGTCCTGCTGGAAAAACTGCTGCATTAAGGCCGGCATTGAGGTGGTGCTGACTCAAGCAGACCCACCTATGAGTGGTCTGGCAAGGCTCAGGGAGGAGGGAGTGAATCTTCTGCCTCAAACACATCCTGTCTGGGTGAAGGAGAAGGTCCTGCAGCTCTTTGTAAAAGCTGCATCTGTTGAGTACTCTAGAAATAGTGGGTAAAAGGAAATACAGCACAAGTGGGTGCTTCAACTTTCTGCTTTGCCACTGACTGGAAATGCATTTCACAGAGGTCCTATGTACAACCCAGTTAATTCAAGCGGGACATTTCTTCACTGGCTTTTGTGAACTCTGGTTTTGAACCAAAGAGTTAGATTTTGATAAAAGGCAGTGACAGAAGACTAGGCAGCTGAAGCTGTAGTTTTTCACATGTGAGGAAGGCATGCTTCTCAAACACAAAACCTGCAAAACAGGTTAATATTCACAAATCGTCTTGTTTGCAGCAGTTGGAATCTCTGACACCTCACAGCCTGTATACTTCTCACCTTTCCATTGGACTTGTACCTCCCTTTGGCCCAATGCCTCTGAAAACATGGTCTGGCGAGGTCAAGTGACCTCAGCCTGGTGGGAATGGCTAAATCTATGAAGGTCTGGAGCACAGCAGGAAGCTCTTCAGAAAGGCTCAGCCTCAGAAAAATGATCTTTCTAAACTGAGCTCTCTGAATATTTGATATCTGCTTTCATACAATGCCAAGCTTAATGAATTTAAAAGGCCAGTTTAGCTCTCTGGAAAATAATAGAGCGTAATTATGTAAGTTCAAAGAAATTTGATGTCCTTATTTTTCAAATGCAGGAGGGAAAAAAGAACATAGACTAGAATAAAATCCCTTGCCCAGCCTGCTTGTAGAGTCAGGTTTTGAGAACATGTGCTGTCATATTTTCTATTCTTACCTTGTTATTTAGCAAGGTAAATAACTTTGCTTATTTACAAATTTACAAATAAGCAAAGTGCTGGAATACAATACATTGTAGGGAATACAGAATATTATTAAACAATAACATTTTAGTATTCATTGTAAAATGAAATTTTCTGGTTTTTGAATGGAAATTTTCTTTAAGAAAGCTCTGACTGTAATAACATAACAGTGTTTTTCCTATAGGACAATTTCCAGTCTGTCATAGATGGTTTTGAACTTTGGAAACTTTCTTATTTCTAAAATTTGATGCCCAGTTTTGAAAATGTTCTTATGTATTTTTGACACTTGGATAGAAACCTGGAGTGAGTAGAAGCCCACTGCTGAACAGCCGTGCCCCCTGTAAAGACTTACAGGAACGCTGGAGTGTTCATGTTGCAGATTAGCTCCATTAAATATAACATTGAAGTTAAGTGCATGTGTAGTGAGCCTCTTGAGAACCAAGGCCTCAAGACAGTGTTATAAAATTATCTGGCCTCATTGTGAGGTGAGACATATGAAGCAGTGGACTGTGGGAGCAGGCTGCTTGAACTGTTGGGGTCTTGAGAAGATGGGAACCCACTGTGGGTATGTTTGGGAAAGCCTTACCCTCATGCAGCAGAATGCTGCTGTGCTTCAAAAGCCTCATGTCATATTTTTACTGATTGCTTACTGACAAAGGGTTTCGTGCCATTCTGACTATCTTAGATACTTAACTGTCCATAAATGTTTTTCCTACCTTGGCCATTGAAAATGAACTGAACACACTGTGAGAAGCTTTGTATCATGCAGACTCTATTTGTTTAATTTCATAAACTCCAATGTTTTAGCAAGCTGGGCCAAAATGGCTCTTTAGCCAAAGATCTACCAGCTTGGCACCACGTATGCCTGGTGTTGCCAGGAAAGAAGGTATGATCGTCTGGGTTTAATTGCAGCTTGTCCTGGATCAAGACAAACTTGACTGGATGCTGGCCACCACCTGGTTTGTTTTTCTGGGAAGGCATAGGGTGCTGTTTGCGGAGCTGAACCCCACCACCACACTTGCTGTTGTTAAGCAGAACAAAAAAATAATAATTTATTGCAGTGAACCAGGTAACATGAGAAGAACAAGAGTGTTTACCTAGTGAAAATTCTGGTTTGGAGATTGACTTGTTTGTGTTTGCTTTGGCTGCAGCCTGTCAGACCCATTCCACCACAGACTCCACATGCGCAGTCTTAGCAAGTGCGTGCTTACCTGTGTTTTGTCTTACCTTGAACCTTCAAATCGATCTCTTTGCTTTCCTCTGCCTTCTCGCTGAGCTTGCCCCAACTGCTGTGGGATTGCATTACTTGCATGTTTTCACTTCAGAAGGACTGCTGCCATTTGCCGAGGGTAGTAGAGAACACAGATGGCAAGATGCCATGGGAGGGCTTGCAGTTGTGCCAACCTCGTCCCCACAAGGGTTCAAGGCCACTTGGTCTTTAGAAAGAAGTGTCTCAGCACACAGGCTTGTTGGTGCCGAGTCCTGCGTGAAACATCTCTTCCTCTTCCAGAAGCACAGCTCTGGGAGAGACTCCCAGAGACACTCTTGTCCCAGTGTGTTTTTGAGTACTTTACTTGATCTGATTTTGGGAAATCCTTAACTGCAGATAAAGAATTCTACTTGGCAAATGTTAATTGTATTTACTTGGGGAAGGGGAAAAAGTAATTCCCCTGAGGAACATGCTGTTTTTAAAGTTGAAAAATAAATCTGTTTAAGTAATTAGCAGATCAAACTGCCCAGCCAGTTGACATTTCACATCACTTGCTGTTTTAACGTTTTAAACCTGTAGTCTTATTCCATAGTCAACAAGTGGGCCAAAACAATTGTTCTCATTTGTGCTTGATGCCAGTAGGTTGTGTAGGAAAGAGTCATCCATCTTGTAAGAAAAACAAAAATATTCTTTGCATTCTGTCAAATGTTCTTCCCTGAACCTTTCAGGGGCTGTTGACTTGTTTCTCTCTTCACAGGCAGGTTATAGAGGAAAGTTAGATAATTTAGTAATCCCCTGACAGTTTTTTGTAAGGTAGGTTTGCTTTAGGAAAGCAACAGTAACCCATTATTCTCCTATCTGTGTATTAATAAATAAATGCATTTGCTGTTACTCAGGATGAGAAAGGACTGTGCTCAACTCCATAGACAGAGAAGTTTGTTGGCTTTTAATCTAGGAAATGTAAATCATGTGATTCTGAGCTGCAATTTGTAAAGTGAGGAATTAATCTGCAAAATGATGATTGTTCTGCATGAATTTGGAAGTGATCTATCAAGACAAGCATGAGAGATACACTAGATGGGCTGAAGGGTGATAGGAATTGGGGTCAGAGTTTTGATTTTATTTAGGGATGATCTTCTTGATGCTGATGATAACTTGCATCTTGAAAATCAGGCTAAGTAACATAAATTTCTCTATTAAGGTCTGCCTGTGACAGTGATGGCAAATTAATGTGACTTACATTGAAGAGGTCAGTGAAAAGAAAGTGAAAAGAACAAAGTACTTACCAGTAGCCTTGTACTGTCTGTATGGGGATTTTTATGTTCCTTAGAGAAGTTTTGGATGTCACAAATCAAGAGGGATTGAAAGTCTTTCACCTGGTGCCTGTGGCTGTGAAGCACAGGATACAGGCAGTGATGTATCTTCTAGCCCTCTCAATACAGGAAGGGAACTCTTCTGCCTGCTGGCCAAGTCGTACTTGATCATCCACTGGGCATTTCTCCTGGAGATGATAGAATGAGAACACTCTGCTCAGCCTTTTCCTCCAAGTAGACTCCCCCGCCCCATATAGTTATTTCTCTTTCTTCAAAGAAAATATATTTACTTTGTTGCATACAGTGGAAAGCTTAGCACTGTAAGCAAGCAATCTACAATCTGAGCTTGTTTTTTGATCGTTCCCACCTCCCTGAGCAGTACTAATCGCTGAACTTGTCTGCCATGATGTGGAATGAGTTTCCTAAGCTGTAGGAAAGACCAGATTTATGCATTTTTGAGACAGTAATCCCTTGAATTTTGGTGGGGGTAAGTTCCAGAAAGATGTCACAGTAAGTGAAATCTATGAAGTAGTGGTAAATAGGGTAAATACAGTAAATACAGTAAATGCAGTAAAGCCAGGGGAAAAAACCCTGCAATGTATCGAATCTGCAAATGGTGAACTGCAAAGTAGCGAGGTATTTGCTAAATGCAGCCCCTTCCCACCACACAGAATTTTCATGCTGTGCCTGAGGAATCAGTGAACCACAAATGGGGTGATACTGTGGAGGTGGCATTATTGTAATAGTAAGAGAAATTTAATATGCCTGCCACTGTTCAGAAGCAGTTTTTGTTTGAGGGGAGATGCAATGACTACTGTTGCCCAGTTTTACAGAGTAAGATGCAGGATGAAACGGAGTGCCTGTTCTTTTTTAATGACATTGCTCTGCAATTTCAGCTGCAGTCAAAAACAGATTTGTAAAATGCGGAACTACCCTGTGCATTCCTTGCTGTAGCTGCCTTCTTTCTACACAGCACATGGAGAATTTTAACTAAAAAATTGCTTTTGTTTTCTTGATCCAGTGTACTGTTTCCTCCAGATATTATCAGAACATAAAAAGTATGACGTCAATTGAAGTTCCAGAATTTCCAGTATGAAATGCATCTGCTGGAGGTTTTTATTTATCTTTTGTCTGCTTTTGAGTAGATTGAGCCAGATCAGTGTTTAATCATGATTAAGCCCATTGTAATCTCTGTTCTTTATAAAATCCCTTTCTGAGCAGAGCAGGTTGTTTATTTGTGAAAGGTTATCCCTAGGAGCTTTTCTGTATTTGAAAGAGAGGTGCTGTTTTCCATTTGCAGGGATAACCATAGGCACATTGCTTCTTGCTTGCATAGATATAAATATGGTTGTGTGTGCATTTGATGGGGGTTTGTGTTAGGTTTTTATACTGCGCCAGACATGTACCCCAGAAATGCAGTTAGTTCAGGACTGAGTCTTTGTGTGCATATTTTTAGTTGCCATAATCCTGCTTTACAGTGTGAGCCATATCTTGCAATCTTGCTTTGCTTTGAGCAGTTGGTTAAGAAAAATCATAAGACAATTTGCAACAAATGAATTAGTTGCTGCAAAGGAGTTACTGCCTGTTGTTAAAACTATCCTTTCCAGAAAGCAGTTGACCCCTTTGAAAACCAAGTACATTTGTATGTTCTCTAGAGTCAGATAAGGCAACACAGTTTTGCTTTCTGAGAGCTGGAAAAGGAGGTGTCAACTTGGCTGCTGATTCAGCCGGGACCTTTGATCAGTTTCTTCCACTCTTGTTGCTGTCTCATTTATCTGCTTCCCATTTCTAGAGAGGATAGATGGAGTCAAGTCTCACATCGTTTCCTTTGCCTAATTCAGCCATGAGATCGACGTCTGCATAATTCATCATCTCATGTAGGTCCTCCTGCCCTGTTCCTTCAAGGCCACCAAGGAGTCAATTATTAACCACTTAGAGTAAAAGGAGATTATTTCAAATCATCCAACTCCTTTTGTGTGAATTCTTTTTCTCACCTTGTTCCCTATTGTTCTACCATTTTGCTTTCCCTCACCCTCCCTATACTTCCCCCTCTCTCCCTTGTCTTGCTTGTTTGTCTGAGTGGAGCTAATACCTACTCAGGAATACAAAGTAGTAATTTTTTTCAGACTTCAACCCCTGGAGTCACAAAATCTAAGGGTGAAGGGAAGTATAGCTGCTGTTGCAAACGAATTGGCTGAGTAGAGCTGGAAATGAAGTTGACAGCATTTCTTACAAAATGAGAGGCTTCCCCAGCATTATCCTATCTGCTAAATTGACTTAGGAATGCTGTGGCAATTCAGTGTTTGCTTCTGACCTTTCATATTTTCCTCCTTTCTCTCCTCGAGGAGGGAGGGTGGCTAGAAGTTTAAGGAGAACTGTTGGTGGACCTTGGAGTTCTGGCCAGTTCTGTGATGATTTCAGTAGCTTTATGCAGGAGGACTTTTGACTGCTTTGTATTTCCAGGCCCTTCAACTGCAAACTGTCATCACACGGTCAGCAGCTTTGGAAGCAGGGCTTTCATCTACTAGTATTTCTGGTGTCTTTGATCTTGGCTGAATTCTTTTCCTCTTTAGTTGGATTGCCCACCTATTTTCTGATGATCAGTGGACTTTAATAAACAAAACATCAGAAACCATACTGTACACACCACAGGGAGCTACAGAGAAAAAAAAAAATCTCTTAAAATGCTGTACTTTATGAGATGCCTTTTTCTTCCCTAGAGCACAGCTGTGCCTCTTTGAACAGTGCTGGTATGGAAATTGCTTCTTGTTTTTTTGTAAGGTATATCTGGTCTTATCCCTCAGCATACGCCAAACTCATCTAATAGTGAAAACATTCACTATACTTCCAGAACAGGGAGAAACAGAAAATATATGTTTAAAATTTCTGGCATGTGTTAAGCTTTGGTTGTGGCTAGCAGTGGTCCTTAGTCGGCCCTTTTTCCTGGATTTCTTTTAAAAGATGATAGAAAGCAAAGCAAGTTTGCAGAACAGGACCAGTTTGGTTTGGTTTTTTGTTTGCTGTTTGTTTGGAGTTCCCCCCCTCTTTTTATTATATTGACATAGCAACAGGTGTGTTTTAATGTCATCCCGAATAATTTTTGATAGCTTATGTGGATTAAGTAATGCGTAAGCTCTCTATGGGAAGCTAGTATCTGTTAGAGCAGAACTTTAGGGAGCACTGGAGGACAGTCCTGTAGATTCTCTGGAGGGCATGCTAATAAGGACAGACAGAAAACCATGGATTATTGTTCATGCAAACTTCTAAATAAAGAATGTGCTATTTAAGAGAGGAATCGGTGTCAAATTGGGGTCTTTAAATTAAAGACTAGAGCTGTGGGGAAAAAATAAAAGGGTGTATGAGATTAGTTTTTTTACAGATGAGATAACACGACCTAATGCTAGCAGCCAGGAACAGATCCTTCTGATAACAGGCATCCAAAAAAAGGTAATGGACTAGGAGGTGAGACAGATTTAAATAACTTTGCAGAAGGTGGCACAGTGTTCTGTAGGGTGGTGTGCCTGAAGGAAGAATAAATATTTGAGGCTGTCAGTGGTTGTGAGTCATATTATATATTTATTTCTTCCTTGTTTTTGTGTTCTTACCATGGGAAGGAATGCTTGCTCGAAGCAGAGATGTAAATCAGTTTGGGAAAACAGTAATACTAACAGTAGGAAAGAAATGAAGCCACAAAACACTCAACTCATTTACTATCACCTCTAGAAATTATTAGGTTTTTATCATGGGAATAGAGACCTAGTTATCTTAAGGGCTTAAGCAGCCTTCCTTGACTAATAACATTCAAATATTGCCATTTCCCTATTCTCTTTCAGTTTTATTTGTTCTTCTTTGGTATTATCACATTTCCCACCCCCCCCCCCTTTTCTCTAGCTCAAGGCAGTGTGCAGACCAGGAGATTCAGATCATGGCAAATCAATACAGCTCACTGGTTGCTTTGTTTGGGGTGTTTTTAATCAGTGAACAAGAAACTATTTCATATCACTTTGGTATGTCATGTTTCATAGGGTGATTTTCTATTTGCTCTCCAGATTAAGGGCTAGGTTCGGATAAACGCATTGTCACCTAGTGTGGTCCTGGTAAGTTACTGTGTGAGTAAGGTTGTGCTGTTGTTTGAGACAATACCGGAGAAATCGATTCCTGAGTTTCACAAGAAAAGAATCATCCCAGGCATCAAAACCCAAAACAGAACAAAACAAAACTACAACAAAAAAGGGGTTCCCAGGAAGCCATGGACTCCTGGTTGCCCACTCCCTTTTATCTAGTCCAAATCAGCACGTAGTTTAGGTCTCTGTGTGGGTGTTGATTTTTGCAATTCTGTGATTTTAGCACAGCTTCCCAGTTGAGGTGGGTACAGTTTTATGGTAACAAAGCAGAAGTGCTTGAACTCAACCACATAGCTCTCATAAATCCAGCTTGATGAAAAAGGCAGCCTCATAGTCATGAGGGTTTCTTTTTACTCTTCTTTATATTACGTCAGTCTTCTGGCATGCCATTATAGCTGTTAATGATTCTAGTGCTTTCTTATGAAGAATAAAACACTCTCTTGAAATGACTTCAAGAATAAATTCTGAAGATTTGTGGCCACTTTTGATGACCTCTTGAGCCTTAATCACTGTGTTATGTTCAAAAACAAAAACAAAAAGTCCTTAAGAGTATGAAAAGCAGTAATCAGGAAATGTCTTCTGCCAAATGAATGCGTCTCACAAATTACGAGGAAAAAGCTCATCTTGTAAATAGAAACATGAGAAATTAAGAACCCACAAAACTTCTCCTACATGGAGGCTGCCAAATATGGCCATCCTCTTCCATAGAGAAAGGGCAGCATAGGCTTTCACCAAGCATCTGTGAAGACACTTTCCCATTAAGTGGCCAACTGGATGAAAGACAGTGAATATTCCATTTTGGCAATAGGTACCTGAGCATCACATGATTCTTCACTAGTGTCCCCAGCACTTAAAATGTGTTAGGGGAGTTGTTGCATTGCCCCTTTCAGTTGTTGTTTTGCTGCTCTGCATCAAAGGTTCTTCCCTGTCTGCTTTTTGAAAATCTATAAAAAGACATTGTTTATATAAATAATCACTTTTGTTTAGGATGAAGGTGGGAGAACAGCCCAGTGAATGATCTGCATTGTTGTCTCAGGAACACTGTTATTAAAGGCAAGAAAAGAACTGGTATTATGTGCTACAATTTGGTTTTTTAATCATGTATTCAAGGATCAAGAAAATAATTTTCTCTTAGATACTACAAAAAAATTAAAGAGTTGCATGGCTGCAGTGAGCTAATTCATCTGGGAGGGCATTCTAGAAACTAATTGATAAGTTTTTCCAAAATAGGTACTCAAAGAGGAGAGCAAATAACTTGAGAGTGCAAACTGAGGCTCCTTCCACTCCTCAACTGTAAAAAAAAAAAAAAAGGGATTTGGTTCAAACAGTTTCTTATATGGAAACAAACCATTACACACTGTTGATAACTGAGATAATGTTTAGCTTATCACCGTAATTATTTCCCACACATTCATGAAGTACAATGGGTGAGTAACAAGGCAGCAGCAGGAGAGAGGCCCATGTCCAGCTGGATTCACGTCCACTGGCTGGTTCATAACAGAGTCAAGCTTATGAAGTGGCTGAGATACCCGATGTGGGAAAACAATGCCTTCAGTTTGAAAAACTTTCCAATCCTGCCAAGCATCATTTAACTGCTACCTAACGCATAAGTGGTGGTGCTGTCTGATGCTTTGCTGAGCAGTGCCTCTCTGCAGACACAGAATTACAGCCCTCTGAAGCAGGCAGAGGGACTTGGACAAACTAGTTTCTAGCTAATGTATAGTTGGACTTGAAAAATGATCCTTTCTCGTCCTATCTCCTCTGAGAAGCTCAGTCCCGGAGGTTTCATTTTTTTAAGTATAAAGCTTAGAAATGGTTTTTGCAGCAAAGCTGGGAATTCAGGTCATCCCAAGGCTGCTGGGCAGTGAGGCTGCAGCATGGTGTTTACTCTGCAGTCAGTAACACGATGCCTGGAGCATTCATTTAGGAGCTGAATGAAAATCTGATCTTCAGAGGAAAGAAATCCTTCTTTTGTGGGTGTCTGAATTACTGGTATGCTCTTTAAGAAGCAGAAGCAGCACGTTTTCTAGGAAAACAAATGAGTCCTTCTCAAGTTGATGAAAAAGCCATGGGTGCCTTCGGGTGGACCACAATTGGGACACCAATTTGCCTGCACATTATGCTAACAAATGAGCTTTGTATATCCCAGAGCACACAAAGGTATGTAGAAGTGGTGAGTGTGCCTGTAGGTCCTGTATTACCTCTCCAGAAAGACAGTGGTTGAGTATTTGGCTGTGCTGAAGGCCTTTACCTTGATTTCACCTCTCACAACGAATTTTTGGAGCTTTTTGAAGGATGTATTAGATAATTGTGAGGAACGTAGAGGGTAGCAAGGAGTGTGGTCATAAATCTGGATGTTTTGGTTTAGTTCTAGGAATAACTAGTAGTACATAAAGGATGAGAAGGTATTGTGCCAGGTCTCAATGACCCAGCACAAACAGGACACACTAGCATAGCCAAAGGGGCAGATAAGCTTTCCACAAGCAAATCTGTGGGGTTTGCCCTTTCAGTGGGTTGATTCCTTATCTTTCTTTCTTTTCATCCTGGATTTTCTCTCCTAAACTTTATATTTTTTTTTTATTATTTCGTCAATTCTAACATCATTATAGAATTATGTACAATACAGAGAAGTAGAAAACTTTTTCCATCACAAATATATACATATGGCTGAGACTGAAACTGATTCCCTGGAGTGGGGTTCTTCTCCTTTGAGAATACTCATAATTATCTGCCTATTGGACCTCCCATCTGCCTGCCAAGTTTTATTTGCCTTTATGTAATATCAATACTTAAACAACACAAGCAATAAACATTATGCACTCTTTAACGAAATCATCCTAGAAGGGACTAGTTGAATGGGCATGTGAAAAATACTGTATCTTCATAGCATCACCCCAACTTTCCCTTGTGTCACTTATGTGGTTCCTCTGAAAGGAGTTTGTGAAGGCATCCCCCATGGCAGTTCATGCATCTAGTTCTTGTGTGTATTTTTTTTTCACTATGTTGCAAATAGGAAAGGGATGTGCTTGAGAGAAAGGCAAACAAGCAATAAAGGGCCTGAGACAACACTTTTGTCAGTGGGAAATGGGATCTAATGATGACTCTCTTGTTTCAGGCTTTGACCATAATATTGCTTCCTTCCGTGCTGTTCAATTTGGTTATAGGAGAATGCAGATGTCACTGAAAGGCTCGATGCTTCTCTGTGTCACCTTCCTGAGTTGCTCCAGCCCATGGGAAATGGGTTCAGTGTTATCCGGCTGCAGAATTGTGCTGAGCATCCTGGCCCTGCTGTGTCTCGCATCCCCTCTTCGCTTGCCTTGTGTTCCCATGTGTTCCCACACCAGGACAACAGTCCTGAAGCCTCTGACCTTTCCCTACCCCATACCTCAATAGCCAGTTAAATAAAATACAGCACTCACAAAGCTCTCCATCCCTTAGCTCTGCCTCTTCTTCCTCACAAACGTGAGCTAACAAAACAGTCTTCTTCTGGAGCATTGGTGTCAAATCAGGGAGTTTTGCTTGAAAACTAAAGGTGTTGATTTCAACTCCACAGAAATATTTGTAATGCTTCTGCTCTCAGCTTTCTGGCATGAGCTAACAAAACAGTCTTCTTCTGAAGCATTGGTGTCAAATCAAATATTTGTAATGCTTCTGCTCTCAGCTTTCTGGCTCAGGCTTCGTTAGGGTGCACCAACTGTAGCTGTATCCTGGATGTGGTAGATTAGGTTTTGATTACGAGTGTTTGAGTTTGCTTTTTCATTGAGAAAAAAGTACAGTCCAGTTGGATGAATAAAGAAAAGAAAGGATAATGTGCATTTAATTTTTAGTGTATGCAGTATATAGGAATGGAGCAGTGAAGTTATGTATGTATTACAAAAAGGATTAAAACAGAGCAGTGCCAAGTGGTCTCTCGAAGCCACTGTTAATTTTGTTGTATCTTTTATAAGAAATATAGAAATATGTTTCAGGGTGAAAGTTTATTGCAGAGGATTTAGGAGCTTCTCCTCAAGTGCCACTGCACAGTTTACAAGATATACCTTAGCAATCTTCTGTTTACCATTTCCAGAAGGACCAAGTCCATCATGGGGAGATGCTCTGAGGCACAGAACAGCCCTTACCTCGAATTCCAAGTTTCTTTCCTCATGGTGATGTCAAATCTTTACTAATATGACACCTCCATATAGCCGAGATGATAAGGAATGATAATTTCTTTCTCATCTCTGGTACTCATTAAATCTGCTCCCTCTAGCGCTTGCTAAAAGAAAAGTACCTGTGTAGATGTGATATTTAGAAAGGGGGTATTTATTTCCTAGCTCTCATCTCTTTTCTTCTTAACAGAAGAACCAAAATAATCATTGCTTTGATGAAGCAAGTTGTTCACCTTAACTGCCTTGCCCTTTTTGGCCTGAAAGCTTCTGTGGTAATTAACCAAAATGGACATTTAATTGCTTTGTGTGCCTTTCTAAAGTTCAAGTGATTATTAATGCACCGAGACATACTGTGCCTTAACAACAGGTTCACCCTGGAATCTCCTAATCACTGCTCCTTCTTTCCTCACCCTTCTCACAGCCTCTGCTCTGACTCCGGGTGTGAAACAAAGGTGTCCTCCGAAGGGCAATCACTGGCTAATAAGAACTGTGTAGTTTATTAAATGATAAGACATTGTTTTCCTGGGTCACATTTAGTTTCCTCAAGATTTAGGAGTAGTCCATCTTCTTTTTGAGCAAAAGATGCTCTCCTCAAGGGAGGTCACTGGCTCAGAATGGTCCCAAGAACTGGAGTAACACTTGTCAGGCAAAGATGTTCAGCATGGAGAGGTGTCACCATCTGGGCTGGGTGACCCTGCTGCACAAAGGGGATTGGCTGCACAGATAGCACCCCAAGATAAAACACAGAGTAATCAGGACATCCTGAAGAAGAGGTGGTGAGAGCTGCTCGTGGATCACTGCAAGGTACTCACTGGCAGCTCTCCTAGTGGGCAGAGTTACTGCACTTGAAAAGAGCTAACTTGATGTACAAATTAGATGCTCTGGCTGGCAGCACTTGGAGTGTCCTGGGGAGGCAGGTAGGTGTGCTCAGGAGTCTGTGGCTTCCTCATGATCTCTAGCCTGCACCTGCCCAGCGTATGTTCTTTTCCCTGCTCCCATATCAGTCCAAGACTCCTTGCTTTCCCCTCTCTAGTCCCTCCTCAAATGTGGGTTCCTCCAACTTCTTCCAACTGCCCTCTGTTCTTTTCTAATGTTAGTCATAAGTTCATTCCTGTACCTGTCTCTGCTTCTGTGTAGGCTGTGAGGAACACGTGCCAGCTATTTATCAGGGTGTGTATTTATCATTATGTGTTTCAATCTTCCCTTCTTGGGAAAATGACGTGTTGCTTGATGAGCAAAGGCAATGGGGCTTATCTCAGTTCCTGGGGTAGTGGCCCCTATTGGCATCTTCCATGCCAAATGGTAGCAATCATAGAATCACAGGCTCATTTTTTGTTGAGGAAGACCTTTAAGATCATTGAATCTAGTGGACAGGATCTAGTACCTGGCACAAGGCTGTTGAGCTCTCATGAGCACAGGCTGCTCTTTTCTTAGAGTATGCCTTGGAGCCTGGCACTGCCACGCTCCTGCTCCCTGGCAGAACTGCCTATCCCACAAAAGCGTCACGCAGCTGGAAGAGAGACTATGGTGGCATAGATGTAATACAGGTCTTTCTTGTAAATAAGCCCTGATACTCTTGCTTTTATGGTATGTGTGTGAGCTTGGATTCAATATGTGTAGGATGTTATGAAGATGCTGATTAAATTTCAGGAAAATTGCAGCCTGAAAGGCTCCAGAGAAAAACAAAACTAGAGCTTTCTTTCTTAGGAGGATTTAGGTAAAATTTAAGAAAAGTTCTGCTGATTGACTGAGATTTTAATTTTGTTTTTTCTTTACCACTTGAAGAACTACTTCTCGAAGGGATTGGCATGGCTCTGATGTAGCTTTGCAAGGGAGAAAAGTAATTTTGTTTCATTCCCACTGTGGGCTAAATACTCGTGTGTATATTTTTACTGCATGAGGGAAAGCATAATATTGGTTGATGTTGAGGTTTGTGGGCAGAATAACATGATTTGAAAATGCCCTTCTCACTTCAGAAAAAAAACATGACTTCAGCCTTCAAAAACTGTGTGCCTGTAAGCCCTGGAAAATGGGCCCAGAGTGAAGTCAGCTGCTTTAGGCCAAGTTCTCCATTGCTGCAGCTGATGGCTGCAATGGGCTGATGGCTTTTTTTTTCCTGAACAAACCAAGTAATCTTATTTGTCATCCTTTTGTTTGCACAAAGTTAAATTAAGGCCTTAAAAAAAATCAACTTGGAGGAGACAAACTATTGAAAGTAGTTGACTGCAGATGCTCTTTTTAATAAAACGGTGGTTTCTCTAGGATTTATTCAGTCCTGTCATATGCTTTGTGCTGGCTGGACTTTCTAGGCAGCTGCAACCCAGAGATAAGTTAACTCATTTGTCAGGTTACAGTTGAACTCCTAATTTCAACAATGGGGAGGGTTTTTTTTTTTCCATTTAAAGTTATTTAAATCTTAGAAAACGTATTCACCAAATTCACCCTGTTTCAAGACATCAGAGTGGCACCAGGAATGAGTAATTATTGCTGCTCTGATTTATCGTGTTTGTTAGAGTAGCACCTGGTGAGCAGTTGAGAGCAGAGCTCTGTTCCCAGACCGTGCAAACCCTCTCTGTGCCTCCTCTTTTCATAAATCCACCAGCCTCATAGCTGCCTAAAGGTACATAATGAGCAGCAACTTGGTATGTTCATGAGGCATCTTGAATAAGAAGCCCCATCCAACTTCTGTTTTAGAAGGTGTGCCATGTGTTTTTTGTTTAGTGTGTGCAACCAAAATGGCTCTTGGCCTTCTGAGGCAAAAAAGAGCGTCTGTGTTGTGTGTATCTGAAAATCAGTGCTTACAGCTTCAGCCTCCAGGATGCTGAACTTGCAGACAATGCAGTCAGTGAAAGAGCAGGGTTTTAATTTTTGAATCAAACCATAAAATAAGCATGAAAATAACTATCCCATCAGTTCACTTATACTCACATAGGAAATTCTTTGTACCTGTGCAGCTCTCTAGCTTTTCAAACTGTGTTCAGCATGTCCCACTGCAAAGAGTCACTGCATACACAAACTGGTTGTTTGCCTTAAAAATCCTTCTTCGTTAAATTGCTGCTTGATCCTGAGGGACATTCTGGATACAAGAGTTTGTTGGAAGATCCTCATTGAAAGCCTCTGCATTTCAATGCAGGTTCTCTAGTGTCAGAACGAAATAATGCACAGTGGAAGTCCCTGTTGCTCTTTCACAGTGATGATTTTTTACTATCCCCTTTCCCTGCAGCCAGAACCTCCAGCACATCCAGGGCATTTGATTGATGCCTATCCTTGCCAACTTTTAGCCGAGCCTTTCTGGAGCCAACATCAGCTTTACCATGGACTCTAGCTCCTCCTATTAAGCCTTATTTTGAAACTCCTGGCAAAAAAAAAGTATTCCATATTGTCTACATTAAGGAGTTTCAGATTCCAGATTTTCCAGGGTGTTTATTATTTATTTATTTATATTTCAATCTCAGGATGTTACGCAGGTGGACTCAGGGGTTCTCTATAGTGTCCACTGTTACAGTATCCCTCATGTGTTGGGCATTAGGGCACAGCCACTATAGTTCTGACCATGTGCTTTGGCTTATAACTGTGTCAGAGTGCTGTGGCTGAACAACAGTGACCAGGAAGATGGAAACCTCTGGGGGGCATGAGAAGGACATGCTGGAACTGCGTGCGGGTGTGCAGCCACTCTCCTCATGCATGGAGATTCTCGAGCATGTGTCCTTGGCATAAAGTCAGAGGAGCCTTAACCCCAAACCACCAGCTATTGAGCTTGTCCTACACCCTTCCTCTTGTGTCGTGCCGATGGCTGCATTGTTGGAATGGAGCCAGTCACGCTATGGGGGCCTCCTGACCCTTGGGAGGATTCAGCAGCTGTTTGTGTTGCTCCTGGCAGAGGTGGGATATGGTACAATCAGCATCTTTGGAAGCAGCACAGAGGCAACCCCTTTCCAATCAAATGAGTAGCTTTGGAGAGGAAAAAAAGGGGGTCTGAGGGAGAAACACTCTACTCACAACATTTGCACTGAAGTTATTTTAGTTTTTATTTATCTCCAAGTTCGGGGTGAGTCAGCCTGGGATGTGGCTCAGATCACCTCCTTTGGGAGCCTTTAGGGAGGGCAGAGAGCACAGCCTGTGCTCCACAGTGCCTCTTACCAATGCTTTGCTGCACACTTTATTTTGTGATTTTTAAAAAAATCCTACAAAGCTGATCTTTTTTTTATTTTTTTGCTCCTTTCCTTTCTCTCTAGTTTTGTATGGAGCTGAACCAGCCGACGCTGCCAAACATCCGCAAGTGGAAGGGCCCTAGAGGATGTTGGAAGGGTGTTGTTTCCGAAAAACCCTCAGGCCAGCTACACAAGGTACGTTAATCCCTAAATCTGAACTTTGGCTTTGCTTTCTTTTCCCTCTCTTAACCAAGGACATATTTTGAATGTTTAAGGCAACACATGTTGCAAATCTTTTTTGGCAAGGTTTGCATGTCTTTTTTTTTAAGCTGACCATTCCTATAGCTTTGAATTTAACTTCATGATTGATGTTTTGGAAGAATTGTGGCATGCTTGTAAGGAGGAAGGTGTTTGTGTGTATTTGTGAGAGGTATGGTGGATAAAGGCAGTACCGAAACACAGAAGAATGGTTACACATTAGGGCAAGGAAAGAGTCCTGAGTTTTGCCCCTGCTAGGCAGCAGTACTTGTGAATTTTTTTGTGTTGGTCACCTGAGCTTGTTCCCTGCTGCTGCACCAGCTGTCGTTTGCAAGGGATCTCCATTTTCCTAGTTTGCTAGTGAAGAGCCTGCCGAGAGGCTGTGCAGCCTGCCATCCTCACCTGGAAGAGTTTATCTCACATGCTCTCCAGAGTGCTTTGCACAGGTATTAAGAATGCTCTGGACACCATTTGATCTGCACTGTGCTGCACTGTGCTTTTTCCTCCAGCATCTTTTGCCATGGGAATACGTGTATGTACTCTAGGGAGATACTAATTTATATGGTGGTGACAGCTGCATCTCCTACTTTTGACAATACTCAAGTTATAGCTACATTGGTCTGGACACCACTAACAGTGACCAAAAGCAGTCTCTCACAGGGGAAATCTAACTTTTTTCCCCTTAAGGGCGCTATGAGTTTTCAGAGCAAGGCCCTCCTGGAGCTATAACCTGTTTTTGCTGAGCGAGGCCATTCTCACGATGCAGTTACCACACTGTGGATGTTATTGTGGAGTAGAATCAGAAACTGAGACCTGTCATGTAACAAGCAGTGCCTACCAGTTCATGGGGGCTGTCTTGAACAATCTGTTGATCTAAAATGATTTATTCTGAGCATTATTGTTACTGAATATGTGACTGCAGTTGCCCCCTGTAACCCTGCTGTGCGGAATCCACATTTCCTTAACCTGGCTTTTCCGAATCAGTTTGCGTCACTGCTCACTTGAGGTGCACCTCTTTTTGTTGCCCTTTCGAGCAAAACCCAAGAATGAAGGGAGTAAAAAACCCAGACCCCAACTAAACCCCACCCCCTGAGCAGCACAAGGATTGGACTATAGCTACCACTAAACTGTCATGGAGGGTCTGAATGTGTCCAAGGTTTAATACAATTCACACATAATTGTGATGCAGAGTGCAAATGACCTTCAGGACATTTTTATTCCTGGCTGGAGTTTTCCTTTGGGATCTCTTGTTAGGCCAGGTCATTAAAACACTGCATATAAATAGTTGTGCCAAGCTGTCCAAGTTGTTCCCTCTACATTTTCTTTTTTCTTGAGAATTGTTAATAATTGTCTCAGAGTTTCTATGTTAAATCCAAAGTCTGTCATCAGTTCTTGAACTGTATTTCCAAAGATAACAATGACAGTTTAGACTATGAGCTGAGTAAATAAAAATGATCATCCACCTCATTTATAGAGAAATCAGGATGAATGGTTCCCAAAATTCTAAGAGAAATATGTGACAGAGCTAAGAATAGAAATTTTATCTACTAACTTCCTTTTAGCTGCTTTAACAGAAATCTGGCAGTCCTGCAGAACCGTCCACTAAGCCAATTTTGTTTTCTGTCCCTGGGACTAGGTATTGAGTTTGTCAGGTTTAAACACCGTATGCACAAATGCAATGCAATGAGGTAACACAGCATAACCCCACAGAGAAACTTCAGCACAAGCTGATCTCAGGAGGTTATACAGAGCCAAATAATCCAAAATAGTAGGTGGTGCTTCAGGCTCATGCTTCCACACATTCTGAACATTTGGCCTTCAACCAGGCAATGACCACCATGGTGATGTGAAATCTGGAGCCAGGAAATAGCAAAGAGCTGTTGAGAGCATTTTTACTATTCCGTATCTTCTCCTGTAGCAGTTTTCTGACCTTAGGCTCCTGACTGGTGGAATAATTTTGCCAGTATTTTAAAGGTTAGTTACCAAAGGAGCTACCAAAGAATTTTAACCAACCCTAATAATTTCAAGGCTCTTGGAAGTAAGTGAAGTAGGTAATAATTTTGTATTACAACTGAAATGGAAAAGACTCTTCCTTGCAATGGATTTAACTATGATTTTCTAAGGGAATTGGGTTTGAATGATACCAAGGAAAATGGTGTCTGGGTGATGGGAGGAGAAGCTGACAGGCTTTGAATTAGATACTGCTGCTGGTGCAATCAGGATGGGCAGCTTTCTAAAAATGTCAATTCTACATGACAAAGTTACCAGGGAAAAAAAAAAAAAAGCCCATGCAGGATGGTAGAGCTGAAAGGAGCAAGAGCTGAGCATGAAATGCTCAGGCTGGAAAAGAGACAGTGAAGATTGGCAAGGTGGAGAGGTCTAGACCAGATTTCATGCCAACAGACCGAAGAAGCCAAGATATTTTTAGCTTAGGGGTGACAGAAGGCTGTGAGATGGTGTACAGCCTGGGAGAAGGAACAACTGTGTGCAGCATCGTCTACTGCAAGCCCTAGAAGTCATCCAGTGAGACTATGAAGCACGGAGCTCATAGTTAGAAATAAAATCCTTTGGGTAAAGAACTATCTCATTAATGACCATGCTTGGAGGAATCCAACGCCTTGCCTGGACTAGGAGGAGAGCAGGACCACATCAGCCCAAACACACACATGAGAGGCGGCATCTTTCACCCCTGTGGTGGTCCTGAACATGCTCTGCCTGTATAATGTGAAACAGATTATTAAATCCTTGGCTGGATCGAGCAGTGCTAAAATTACCTGAGTGTCCAGTTTCCAGTGTGAAGGGATGAGGGGCTGTGAGTAGCAGAACTGTGAGTGTTTTAGCATGGAACATTCAGTTTTCAGTGAAGTCCATGGAGCTGCCTAGGAAGCATTCCTCCCAAATCTGGTGGGGGCTTTGGCTGGCGTGAGGTAAATCACAGAATCACAGAATATTCTGAGTTGGAAGGGACCCACAAGGATCATTGAGTCCAACTCTTAACACTGTCTCCCTGGCGGGAATTGAACCCAGGTCTCCCACACGCCAGGTGGGGACACTTACCGCTGTACTAAAGTGGATTTCTAAAGAAGTGTTCCACATGTTCTCTGTATCTCCTGCTGATAGTCTAGGATGCTGTTTCTCCTTTGCACATAGTGAGTTGGGCTGCCTGCCCTCAGCAGGTGCCATACCTGGATATAAACCTTCTACCACCTCTGTATTTTGGGAGTGATGCGTGCCAATGCCAACAGAAACAGAGGTATGAAAACTTGCAGGTGAAAGTTTCATCTAGGGGGCTACATTTGGACAGAATGTCTTGGTTTTGCCTTCTTATGACTGGCTTTTCTCTGTTGTTTTAATTCCAGGGAGTTGAATATTCTGGCTTTCTCTGGGATACAACAGCTGGTATTGAGCTAAAAGATGCCTCATCTCAGGAGAGTGCACAAACTAATGGCAATGGGAGGCACTCATATCCACACCCATATCTTGCACATTTCAAGGTAACCGCCACTGTGCCAGGCAACCATTTTATTAAAAAGAATTTGGGCAACATGAAAAGAGACACAGATTTCTAACTTCTAAGGTGCATTAAGTCTCTTAGTCTATATAATGAGCCAGGGCTAATCACAAGACAGTAGTAATTAGCCCCTGTAATGACCATGACGTTATTTGTAACTTATTAACAACTGTTTTTGCATGAACCGATTTTCATAGATGGCTGACTTCTTCCTGCAACTGTGGTAGAAAGCAGCTGTTTACTTATGGAAACCAGCTTCCCTAGAACTGCAAATAAAGCAGCAAAATGCCTCTTTCCTCTTCATCCCCAAAATGAGACATCAAAACAACCATACATACAGCAAAGAGAGTCCTAGTCCCCTAAATTTACTACTGAAAGTACTGGGAGCAGGCACATGGTTTGGCATTGTGACCTTCCATGCCTTGTCTGTACAGCATTGATTTCTCCTCCTTCCTCTTCCCCAGGTTGGAATGAATGATCTCACAGTGGTTAACCTTCACCTGGCCTTGTCATCCTCAGCAGGAGAGACTACTGGGAAGAACCATGACAGCCACAAACTGGCAGCCTATGCACAGACTCTGCAGGAGACTCTGAAAGGTAGGGCAGGGTGTTTTCTGAGAGCCATCACGTGCACACTGTCATTTATCTAATTAAGAGGAATTTAAAAAAGAATAAAATCTGTCTCAGTGAGCATTTCACAAATGTTCTCATGAACCTCACAATTATCTTTACCGGCATTTGTACTTGAATGATGCATAGCGTGACAAATGTGCTTTTCCCTTGCTCATTGTCGTACAGTCTTTCCTAATTAACACAAAGAGCACAGGAGATCCAACTGGCTTTGATACCGTTTTTTCAAATGAAGTTCCTTCTGATTTTATGCTACTGTAAGAGCAAATTCTGCCAAAGGAAAAAAAGACACCGGTGCTGAGACCCTATTTTAAGTGCTTTATGAAAATGACACCTACCTGATATCAGAACAAAGCTTAATATTTTTTCTTCCCCCAAGAGAAATACGTTCTATATATTTATTTTTTGGATAATTGGAAGCTATTTGGAAAATCCATGCATATCAGGAGATTACTGCTAATGAGAAAAGAGATCAAATCCTGCTTTAGTACCTGGATGTAAAATGCAGAATCATTTTGTTGATTAAAAAAAAAATTTGCTCTGGTTTTAAACCAGGATGAATGACACCAGGATTTAGATCCAGACTTTGGCAATGTAATAGGCAGTTCAGTTTCTTTACCTGAAGCAAATTTGCTTCTTACTTTGAAGCTTGCAAATTATATTCAATTTCCTATGAAGCAGAACAAAACGTTTCAGAAGCTGCTATTCTTCTTATGGGAATAGAAAAATCTATCATTTACCGCTTAACAAAGATGTGAAAGTGTTGCAAGGTTATGCAGGTGATGATTTTCAACTTGTCCCAGTTTAGCAAAGTTGGTCATTTGAAAGTGTTAATATCCCTCTTGTAAAATACAAGAGATATTTGTGGGTTTTATGCATGTTCTATTGTTCCTTTTGAGCTGCAGAAGTCATTCAGAGCTATTTAAAGTGCTGCTGATTGAAGTACTTGGCCACTTCAAAGCTAGAAAGGATGAAGGTAAACAAAAGGATCGTTTGTTTAATCCCCAAAGGCTGAACTGAGACACAGATAAATGTGTAGCTCTTCTGAAGTCAACTGGGTTGCACTTCCACTGCATCTAAATTTAGACTGTTGGCATTCTTTTTATTTCATGTTTTAATTTTCGTGTGGCAGGCACATTACTGGACCATGCGTGTTCTTGACTTAGTCTTTCACAAAAGAAGAGATTCAGATTCCTCCATATTTGCGTGTTGCAGGTGTGGTTTCCTAAACAAATGGTAATGCAGATGTGTTACTTTGAAGTTTTGAATTACCCTGCCAAAATGAATGTCATGCTTAAAAATGGCTGCCATCCTTCAATTTCTTCCAAATTAGTCCATAAAATATGGGTAATAAGAACTTGCGTGTCTGTGGGTACTGCAGTAAATTTGAGTTTCTGTTCCTGTTTTGCTAACAGTTACCTGTATAACTATCTTTTACTCTTATGAGGAGGCACGTGAGCATGTGAGGAACGTTGTTTACTGTCCCCAGCCTCCTGTAATGCAGAGCATTAGGGTCCCAGTATTTCTTCTATTAGACAAGTAGGTCCTGGTTCCTTTTTCCCTCTCTTTATTTCCCTTCATGTATTCTGGAGAGGTGCAGTGGCTGTTGGCTGCTCTTTGCAGCAGCCCTTCTGTCTTCTCTCAAGAATTCCATCAGTTCGTCTTCAGTGTGGTGACTATGGGCAGCACACAGGTGCTATTCTGAATGACCTGGTGGTGGTTGGACCCAGAGTCCAGAGTATTGGATGGATTGAGAGCAGTCCTGAGGAGAGGAACTTCCAGCACCTAAAAAGGGTGTACAAGAGACCTAGAGAGGGACTTTTTACAAGGACAGTAGGAATAGAACAAGGAAGAACGGCTTCGACTGAAAGAGGGAATGTGTAGATAAGATATTAGAAAGAAATTCTTTACTGTGAGGGTGGTGAAACACTGGAACAGGTTTCCCAGAGAAGTTGTGGATGCCCCATCACTGGCTAGGCTGGATGGAAGGTGCTCCTGCCCATGGCAAGAGGCCTGGAATTAGAAGATTGTTAAGGTCCTTCCAACTGAAACCATTCTGTGTTTCTGTGATCTTCTCCCATCTGGCTTGGCCATAGTTCAGTGGATTACCCGTGCATCAGGCACTAGACTTACAAGACTTTGCGAAGTGGTAGGAAGCCTCTTAGTAGCCAGTTTACAATTACAGTAATCCTTCAGTTCTTCACAGCTAAAATTTCACGGCTTCAAATCTTCATGGGTTTTTTCCCCGTGAAGATATCTTTGTCTTCCCTCGGTCAATCGTGGGGTTTTTTTCTGTGTCACATGAGCATGGGACAGCCACGTGTGTGCAGTGAGTGCCTTTGCTGTGCCGGGCGGGAGGGACCAGCCTCTGCCAGGGGGTTGGGGACCAGCGCCTCTAGCTTGCTCAGGGACCACCCAGAGTTCCCTCCCTTAAGAGTGTTGGAGAGGTTAAATGGTGGGGAAGCTTAATAACATGGTATCAACAGTTTATTACAGCTGCTCGCCCTGGGGCCATGGAGGGATGGGGCTGTGGCAGGGCCTGCACTGGAGCTGCAGTGCCGCTGCTGCCCGGCGCAGCCCTGGGGCAGCCTCAAGCTGCCCACTGCCACCCGGTACAGCCCCAGGCCAGCCCCAGGAAGGTGTGCCCACCACACTGGGGGGAGGGCATAGGCAGACAGGACCGTCTTGCAGTGTGGTGGTGACAATTCCCTGTGCTCCCCTGTCCCTGCCCACCGTGCCAGAGAGGGGCAGAGAAGACCCCTTTTGCTCCACTGTCCTGTCACATGGCAATGGGAGGGGCTAGGAATGCCCCACCCCCAGCACTCTAGGGCACAGGGGACATCGACAGGTGTGGCTCATTTGCATATGTATGAACCTCTTCTTCGTGGATTTCAGCTATCGCAGGACTCTTCTGGTCCCAGACCCCTGTGAAATTTGAGGGATTACTGTACATGCTTCTCAACATCTATGTTGGGAGTTTAAGGGTCTGTTTAGTTCATGACAAAATCATTCAGGGCATGGAAGAATCAGGGATAGTGTCCTACAGATGTCCATGTGGAGTGCTACAAAGCAAAGGAGGGTTTCTCGGTTCTTGCAAGGAACCAGATTTCAACCTTGCAGACTTTCTGCAGGCTCTGTCAGTCCCTTGGCTGATTGCATTGGCACACCAGAGCTCAGCCACTGCGGCACAGGGCTGAGTTAAGGCAGTGCTTTGCTTTGCTGGCCAGGAGCCACCTGCAGAAGCTGCTAAAATTTTCCAGTGCTTCAGTGAATTTGAAGTTGCATTTGCAAACAGTCACGACATTGTCTTCACCTGAGGAGTTCTCTGGTGACAAGGGCATGTTTTCTTTGGGCCCAGAGGATCTGAATGTGTGTGGGAGCACCCCTGAGAGGTAATGAATGGGTCACATGCCTGGCTGCTATAGGCTCTATGCCACCATGTCCCAACAGATGGAGGCTCTATGCCCTTGTGGACAGTACAGTCTGTGCCAGTGACCTTTGCAGTAAAAGATGGATTGGTAAGGGAGCACCTCCTGCAGTTTTTGATCAGCGATCATCCCTTGTTATAAGCAACGGCATGATTTCTTCTGGAAGTTTTGCTAAGTTTGGCCAAGAGTCATTGGGGCATATATCCATGAGACTCCTAAGAGCTGCAGCTGCTGTGGGCAGCTCTGCTCCCTCCCTCTGCTGAGAGACCCAGTGCCAACCACTTAGGCACAGTCACACACTCGAGAGGATCCAGACTAGTTTACTTCCTTCCCTCTCGCTGTTTGCTGTCTGTCAGGATCCTGTCAGGATCGCAGGAGGACGACAAGGCTTGAAACCTCGTTGTTGGCGTGCGTGATGTTGCTGTTGCAGGAGCTGGCAAAGGTAGCAGCAGGGCTGAGAGTGAGCCAGGACAAGGGGAAATGAAATTAGTGGTTGTCTAGAATATTGCTGTTGTTTGCTCTTGCTTGCTTAGCGTGAGGCTGCCTGATATATTCCCCACTGATTTGCAGAATCAGAAACTCCTGTGAGAGGGGGACCAGAAGCAATCCTTTCTCTCCTCAGTGGCAGACTAGGTTCCAGCCTCCTTAACATGCACCAGCCTATTCTGTCTGTCAACTTTATACTGTGTAATGATTTTATGCTTAGTTATTCTGCATGAAAAAGTTTAAATGGGTGAAAAATATAGTGATTGCCTCCTGGGCAGTCAGCTGCAGGCTGACTTCTTACCTCCTTCTAGCCTCTGCTATTTCTAAGCAAGCATTAATACTGAAGGAACAAGACAGTGCTGTTGCATTTCAGGCTTTCCTGGTCCTGTCAAGCAAGAGATCTTGCAAGAGATCTTTGTGATGAGAAGCATGCAATACCACCAGCTCACAGCAAACACTGTTGTCCCATTAGACAAGCACTGATTATTCTTTTGGATTCTGATGGGGCTTAAAATAACTCAGGTTCAGATTCAGGTGGTGTTTTTCTTTCAAAGGTGGAAAGACTGCTGTCATGAATGCTTTCTATATTAATACTTAAACTTCATATTATTTACAATATGTTTGTGACTTGCAAAAGGTAGAGAAACCACAAATATTTCGCAACCTGTTCATCACACCTCTGCATCTGAGCAAGCAGCATGTTTTGAAGTAGTATTTTTAAGTCATATGCCATCAATCTTGCTTTCTTGCCCTTCGTCAATTCGTCTTTATTGCAGTGCAAGGCAGGAGTGGAACAGATTTTGTTGAGCTTGTGCTCCCTCTCCTGGATAGCGACTTCTACAGCAATAGCACAAGACAAGGTTAATCCAAGAGTATGGTAGGAAACTGTCCACTCCATACCCTCTCACACTTCAGTCCCAGCAAGGAAAAAGCTTATAGGCTCTCATAGTTCTGTTCTCTGAAGTTAGCTTTGGGATATTTTTTTTTGTGCATTTATGCATCCTTTTAGCATCTTTCTCAACTTTTCCAGTACCAGATTGTAATGCAGCAGCATCTCTCATCACCTGTCAGCGTTCTTCAGTTGTCTTCTCAGATGTGTTTGGCAGGGGTTTGAGATGGGCACTGAGATGTGTGTGTTGTCCTTTTATCCCCAGTGCACAGCTGGGATACCTGCATCTGCACCTGTGGGCCTAGGAGAGCACCCATTGTGGACATGAAATTAGTGTCTAGAGATTTTTCTCACTCATTAGGGTTGGAAATACAGTGTAACTGAGGTAAATCTTTGTTTGCAAGAAGACAGGATTATTTGATGAGCATTTTGTGTCATTCCTTGTGTTTCTTTGAAAATCCAGCCCTAGACAAAAATCTGAAGCATCTGAAGTTGAGTGGAATCCCTTCAGTCAGCCAGGGACAGGAAAGCTGCTATTGTCAGGGAGTGTCCATGTGGTTTCTCAACTTATTTTTTGCCCTCAGGCTTGCAAGCTGCTCCTTAGTCTTATTCCTCGGGACTTCTCAAATGCAGAGGTTGGAATGAGCACTGTATTTTTGAGACTCAGATATATGCCAGCATAAGGCTGTGTCTTCCTGCGTTCCTCAAAAAAGTGTCCTTGACTTTTACAGAAAATCCATAAAAAGACAATGTCAGAAAAAATTAAAGCAAATATGTATTTCTTGTGAAGGGGGAAGGAAAGAAACTTTCAAAGTTACAGGTTTCTAAAAAATTCTAAGACCAGAACTGCTTGTCTTTGTTGCTAGCAGTGAATAGCAAGCAAAAAAACCACCAGTATAAATGAGATGATATTTAGGAACAAGCATCAAACTTATACTGGCTGGTTTTACTGTCATGTAAAGAATGGCTGAAAGTAAATAGCCAGAGTGAAAGGCTTCAAACAGCATTTCCTTCAGGAGTTCAGAGTACAGTCAGCTTTAGTATTCAGTATTTGTATTTTTGCTCCTCCCCATTTATCCTCTGTCCCTCTTGTACTTCAGTGACAGATGTCCATTCCTCCCATTCTCTTCTATTTTTCCTGTTTTCTAGGAGAAAAAGATGTAATCATCCTTGGAGATTTTAACCAGGCCCCAGACAGCAGTGACCATGACATCCTGAGGAAGGAGAAGTTCCATCACCTGGTCCCCTCCAGCACTTTCACCAACATCAGCACAAAGAACCCACAAGGGTCCAAGTCACTGGACAACATCTGGATCAGTCGGAGCTTGAAAAAAGTTTTTACAGGTAGAGGTGCTTTTTAGTGAGGTCATGTAACCTCAGTTAGATTAGCGGCATGTGTTGAATTTGGGCAATATTACTTACCTTGTTCTCTGTGACTCTTTTTGATGCAGGCCACTGGGCTGTTGTGAGAGAAGGGCTTACAAACCCATGGATCCCTGACAACTGGTCATGGGGTGGGGTGGCTTCAGACCACTGCCCAGTGCTTGCTGAATTTTACCTGGAGAAGGACTGGAACAGGAAGGAGGTGACACGAAACGGGAATGGGGTGACGGTTGAACGCAACGACTCCCACGCTAAGCACGAACGATGACGTGAGCCTGAGGGTGCCTCTTCTGCTACCCAAGGAGCAGTCGAAAGCTCTGATCACTCGTGGCTCTGCGGCAGAGCGGGACTGGCTTCCCCTCTCCCTCCTTCCTGCTCTCCTCCCTGCACCTAGAAAGCATCAGCACTTGATATTGGTGCCCTGGCTTTGTGCCCCTCCTGAACAGTTGTGGACAGTGTCTCATGAGAGCAGAGCACTGAACATTTCCACACATGGAGATTTGGATGAGAATTGTACAGAAAATAAAGTGTACTTTTAATACTGTAGAGAATCTTTGCTAAAATGCAGCTGAGCAGGGCTTTGCTGTGAGGGTGATGGGGATGTGATGGCTATTTTCCTTTGTCTCTTTGTCAATTGAGATAATAAGAGAAGCCATAAAACGAGAGACACAATGGAAATTTTTGGCAAGTTGCATATCCCGTTCAACACATGCAGAAGTTGCTGGAGCTGCTCCCTGTGTGATCTGAAGTGATCCCTCTGGCTCAGCCTGGAGAGACATTGTTCCTCCACAGCCATAGGCACCTCTCATCCTGCCCTCCCCTTCTGCTCCTGACAGGATCAGTTTGCCCCAGAATAGCTTACTGGAGCTTGGATTCAGCTTTTTGTTTGGTGCAACGTTCAGTGTTGGGTTTTCTTCCTGCACACTAGCCTCCAGGAGCTGGGAAACCACCAGCTTGTCCCTCTGCATGGCCAGGTCCACTTCTCCAGTGCCCTTTGCCTTGCTTCCTGTTGGGGGAGCAACAGCCCTTGTCCTCTGGCACTGCAACTGACATCACAGAGACCTAGCCATGGGTCTTTGTCTAGAAGTCAGTATTCTCAGCGTGGTGCTGCATCGGGGAGAAATAGGTTATACATCGGTGGGAGCTCTATGGATGAGCCCACATTCACATGATCACTGCAAATGCTGACGCATGTGTTGCACCAACCTCTGTCTATTGACATTTTTAAGGGGTTTTCAACTTCTCCCTTTGGAAGATGAGGCAGTTACACATCCCATTGCCGAGCCTTGTTGCTGCATAAGCCTGGTCCAGTCACCACAACATGGAGTCTGAATACAGTGTACCGTCATTGTGCACGCGGCAGGGATGGGATCTGCTTTTAAGGAGGCTTGGTTCTGTTTGTGTCCTGGGTGAGGGGTGCTTCAGTCAGCCCCCTGCCACAACAGCACTGGGAATGGAGCATTAAATTTGCCACCTACATGATTTTTTTCGAGTATCAATTAGTGAACAGTGACTTAGAAGGTAAACATACCAGGATTGGAAAAAGCAATTCAACATCTGCCAAAGAAATAGGTTGAGTGTGAAAGGCACTGAGCTGTCCACTCACTCAGTGCCTTCTGCTCCAGGTTGCAGATGACCACACAGTTTGCTGCTGAATGGAAAGGAAAGTTCTCTGGCATGAGTCATTGGGTTATAAAAGGAAAACTACTCCTGACAGCAATGCCACACCGAAAGAGATGTTGTAATTGAGGGGTGTAGAGTAAACAGTATCATATTCTTGCAGCATTTGAGATGTCATCTCATTTCTAACTACTCAATAACAATAATGAAAAACTAATTTCTCAACAACTTAATAAATTTCCATGCAAACACACACAGTTGAACAGCTTTTCTGTCTGTATGCAAGACTAAACCCAGAAGAAGCGGGAATAGTCTGGGGCGTGACTCTCAGACTGAGGGAGGCTTCATGGACATTTCAAGGGGTTAAGTGAATGACTAAAAGCTCAGAGCATCAAACCAAAAATGTATCCTTAGTTGATTGATATTCCCTGTTGAAAGTGGGAGGTGCAGGCATTTGTCTCTGGTCATTAAAAGAAGCCAGCGGGAGATCTTGGCCCCAGCATTTCTTCTGGATTCTTGGTTCTGCTTTTGCTGCCCTTAATTTGAGCAGCACCACATCCCCCAAGAAACTCACTGGATCATTGCAAAATACGGGTGAAGATGCAATAGAGTTACTTTAGTTAAGTGAGTATCACGTGAGGTGAGTGGCAGTAAAATTCCCAAGGGCACATTCACTCTCTTGTCCCAGCTGGTATTTAGTAGTGCTTCCCTGCTATAAATATGTTTGGATGCTGGATTGACTTTACAGATCTAGAAATAGAAGGGCCAGATCCCATTTATTCTTGTGCAGGTGTAAATAGACGCAGAGGCACCAAAAGCTAGAGAATCTCCTGCAGCCTCCTGTGCAGATTATGGTGTGCAAACCACAGTGTTCAAGGTCGCAGGAGGGACCATTGTTTTGGCTGATGAGTTGCCAATTATGTAGCAAGGGCGGCTGGTGAGGAAACTAGCTGAGCTGCCTTTATAACCCCTGTGTGCGCTGTAGGGAAGATGAATGAGCCTAGTTTGTAACCCAGAGGTTCCTCAGTCCAGTGGAGAGCCCTGGAAAGGTAGTTACTTGGTGGATAAAAAGATGCCTGGGAGTGGGATGGTCAGAGGGAAGAAGATGGAGGAGTTGGATACCTACAGGTGGAGTTCTGCCTTGAATGGAGCATCTGTCCAAGATATGCACCTGATTACTTCATGTTGGCCATCAGGAGTGCCTCACTGTCTTGATGGTTTCACAGGTTTTAAAAAGCTTGCCTTGTTTGCTTTTTGTGACATCCTTGGAGGAGGATGAGGTGTTTGCGAGCCTGCGGCATTTTAGAGTTCCTAAGAACATCTGTCATATTTTGGTTGTTCAGAAACCGAATGTGGATGTCTTCCTCCTGCAACTGTGGGAGCGAACTTGAATAGCAACTTTATTTCAAGATGCTTCTAGCAGAAGCTAGGCTGGCACAGCTTTCCGTAGCTATTGCCCAGGCAGTGCCAAGGAAGGCAGCAACAAAGGAAGTGGCACAGGAGGTGAGTCTTTGCCCCAAAAGGCTGGATACAAGCTGTACACCTTACACATTTTGGGATTCCCTCAGGGACCCAATTTTTTTTTTTAATCTTCTCATTCTAATTAATGTATTTTCCTATTTGTTCTGACATGTTTGCTTCATGGAGAAGGTTCTGCTTTGCCTTGTGGGCTTTTTAGGAGAACTTATTTGACACATGTCCATTTGAGCACTGGGCTTTGTAGTGTTGTTGCACTGCAATGTTGCAAGCCATCTGAAAAAGCAGGTATGACACAGGACCAAGCTGCTAAAAACATCTGAGGAGCAAACGCAACTAAATAGATATCTTGGAGATGAACTTCCAAGAACTAGATTGTGGCAGCAGTGAGTTGTTAAATCTTGATGCAGCTAGGATGGAAGTTTGACCGTAGAAGGTAACCAGCCCTAGTCTTAGCACTCTTGAGTCTTCATGGGAGTTAGTGGTCAGGATTTCTAGAAAATGACTGAAAAGGGTCAGTACAGGAGATTTCAAGGTTTTCCTAGAAATCTAAATGGCTTTTTCTGAGATTCAGTTGATTTTTGGTTTTATAACTAGTGTCTTGAAGGAGCATGCTGGCCACAGGCAGGAGCTGGATGCGATGAGAAGCAGAACTCCTGGGATAGCAGCTGTTTTTCCTTGGAAGCACTTTGTGTCATAAATTCAAACACTCAGAAATTAGGTGGAAATGTTCCATATTTAGCTTATGAGCTTTTCCTTAGCTGCAGGAAGCAAGGCAAAACTATGCAGGCATTTCCTGACCTCTGACTCTCAGATTTCACACTTTTGTAGAGAGTTTCTAGATGGGTAAAACTTTGTAGGAGGGTTTGGTTCATTCGTGTTCCTGAAGCAAAACACAAAGTTCTCCCCCATGTAGGAGTTACACCAACTGTAAATAAGGGCTTTCATGGGAAACACAGTCTGCAGGAGCTTTTTTATCCCCAGAAGAGATGCAGCAGCAGATCTCAGGGTGAGTGGAGGGCCTTGCCAGCAGGATCCACAGCTCTTACTGTCACTGTTCAGTGGTTCTGGGTTATGTCCCAAGTTGTGCAGAGCAGGACATGACCACAATTGTAGGTGGAGTCCTCATCTGCTTACCTGTTTTCTACATTTTTAAGACTTAAGTAATTTTTACCTCCATATCTGGAAGTGAAAAATCTTCCATGTAAAATCAAAGTAACTAAAAGGACTTACTCCAGAGTACCCCAGGTTACATGTACACTTAGGAAATAGTGGGTGGATGACATTTTGATGACACATCTATCTGACCATCTTGTAACCCTGCAGGATGAGAAGTTCCAGCCTGAGGGATGTCCAAGTATCTCTTTATCAGCTGCGTGAAAGGCCTCGTTTAAAAAGAAATGGAATGTGTGCAGACTTCAGTTGCAATGTTGCTCCAACTTTGTGTGAAAATGCAAGGAGCACAAGCACCAGGTCCTCAGAGCACTTTCCCACCGGTTTTTAGGGAGTGGCCTTCAGGGAAGCTCTTCCTTCTCCAGACCTTTGCTTCAGACCTCAATCCCTTGTCACACTGGTAGACAAGAAGGGCTGCCTTGTGGCTGAATGATTACTTTACCTCTTCCTATTGATTGAAGTTATCAGCCTGCTCACATGATTATCACTCACATATGTGCCTGACTGGGCACCTCAGAACTCTTGCAAAGTCTTGTTTGGGGGAATCTTAACCTGATGCCTTCAACTGTAGGACTGTTACTCCTTTTCTAACCAATTTTGTGGTCATGTTACTCTTTCTGTTTGCACGTGAGGCTTCCCCAGCTGCTTTAAAGGGATTTCTCATTCTGTCCTCATCCACCCACATGCTCCCTTGGGTCAAGAAGCTGCTGGAGGGAGGAGCACTTCTGCTGTTTCCTCCCTGCCTTCTGCCCTGGGCCTGGGAGTTTTCTTAGTAACTTCTTTATTTTCCAAACCATGTCTATTCAACCCAATACTGTTCATTCATGTCAGCCTTATCTGTGTGGTCTCCATCTATGTTCTTTCCTGCCTTCATTGGTTTCCATGCAATGTGCAGTGTAGTTCAAACTTCAGCCTCAATTTCTTCATTATCAAAACAGCTGATAAAATGCTGCACTTTACCCTGCATGTCCTTAGAAACCTCAGGAAAAGATGCTTAAAGGGTCTTAGACACACTATGTGATTGGGGAAGGTACAAAATATTTCAGCAGCACTAGAAGAAATTAATTTAGACAACTTTAGTGGGAAAGTTATGGCTACGCCTTGAAAGGTAAACCTGATAATGCCTTTTTAGTATTGAATGGGTTTAAAATTCAATATCCAGATTTTCTGGATTTAGTCTAATATAGACTAATATAGACTTTCAGTTGTGAGAGATCTGTAATTGTTCAGCAAAGCCAAAACAGATTCTCCCTTTTGTATATTAAAGATTTTAGACTGCACACTGAAAAAAAGATTGGAATTAATATAGTATGAAAATTATTAAGGCACTTTTAAATTAACACTCCCTTAAAAAAACAAACCAAAACAAACCCCAACCAACAAAACAAAAACAAACAAACAAAAATTGTTTCAGCAGTTTCCTTTGTTTTGGCTTAGATAGGGTGTCTCTCAGCTTTCCATCCTCTGTTGTCAGATTTCCATCCTGGTTTCCAGAATAAATGATTTCCATCTTTTCTTCCTTTCCAGGCAAGCAGGAGCATAGAACCTTAGTGCTTAAGATGCTTCTGGAACTGCTGGCAGGGCATCCAGCATCACAAGCAATGGCACTTGAGTGTTGCAAAAAAGTTTTCAGGATTGCAGTAGTTCTGCCGATCACCGGTAACAAATGTGAAAGTTATTCACCACTGAAATACACCTGCCCGGCAATGCTCAAGTGTTGTTTCACCCTACTGACACTGTAGAAGGGGTATCTGGGATGCCCTGAGTAAGAGAGGACAGTTGTCATTTGGAAGCCTGTGGAGGGGTTGGATTTCAGGCTGTGTTTACCAAATTCTTTAGCAAGGGAGGGGGAATGTGGTGTGATAATACTTAGCAGTGTCACAAGGTACACCAGCTAATGACTTTTAAAATATTTCCATTAAAAAGAACCTACAACCCTTAAATGTTATCCTTACTTATACATGAGAGAGCTGAACCATAAGGAGATGACATGACTCCCTAGAGCATGTTTTAAGTGCGAGAGGATGGATGGCACTGAGAAATGCATCGCAGCAAAGTGGCTCTGATGCTGCCTCAAACCACATCACAGTGTCACAGTGTCACAGTATAGATAAGGCTGGAAAGGACCTTGAAGATCATCTAGTCCAACCTATAATCAAACTAACCTATCCTCTACATCTAGATCATATCACTCAGCACCTCGTCCAGCCTCCCCTTGAACACCTCCAGGGTTGGTGACTCAACCACCTCTGTGGGCAACCCATTCCACATCCAGATCACTCTTTCAGTAAAAAACCTTTTCCTACTATCAAGCCTAAACTTTCCCTGCTGAAGCTTAAGACTATGACCTTGACTACGTCCTTGAAAAGGGGAGGGTAATTTCCTTGTGAGCAGCCAGGCCTTCTGACTGAGTGGCAGGAGACGTACTAGATGTAAGACTTCAACAGACCCTTCATGACTGCAACCCCAAGTGATGTTTTTGAAAACCGTATCAGAAAGGCACCTCTTCCATGCACAGCTTGGGATGTCCCACTTGCCATACAGATGAGAACATTGGAAAAGGGTAACAGTCTCACACAACATAACACTTCAGTATTCTCATCATTCTGTCATTTTTTCATTTGTCTTTATTTGTAAAAGTTGTATAAAATGCCTCTTAAAACTGGTCTGGTGAAACCAGGAGGCTTTTACAATGTTGACCAGGTTTCTATATATGTGGCAAGACATAGATACACAGCAAAGCAACCAAGCCAGACCACTAGGAAAGGCTGTCAACACATCATTGACATCATGAAACTGTGCAGTGACGTGAGTTCATGTGCACTGCTGTCCATACACTCCATCACAGAATTTCAGTATCACAACTTATAACCAGCCTCTTCACAGTGAAAAACAAAAAATTCAATAAAAATTACAAAAGCTACACTTCAAAATTTGAAAAAGTTTTACAAAGGAGGAACTACAAATCTGATGCCGAAAAGAGAAGCTGACAGCTTCACCTATTGCTACATATTGATACTGACCACTCCCAGACTCCAAACTTGCACCAGGCAAATCAATTTCTAGAATAACGAAGAATGGAAGTTTAATGGCACCCACTGCTTTGAAAAGTTGATGCAGGTCTTCAAGTAAAACAAAAAGGCCTGTAGTAGTGTTCAGGGATACAGAGTGATAGAAGAGTCAAGTGGCTGTTGAACGAAGTGCTGTAGGAATGGCATTTTGTGGCAAAGGGTGACTAGTGCAGCCTCCTGGTTTTGAGGACACAGTATGCATGTGCACTTAGATTATAAGACACCACTACTGCAGGAGGAGGAAAAGCACTTTGCTTATGTAGAAGTCCCTGGTGAAAGGCAGGGATCTCTCAGATAAGAATAAAATCAGTTCAAAATTGTCCCTTTCATAAAGGACTGTCCCTTTTGCACACCCCCTGGGTCAGCAAAGTCAGCCAGATTCTTCCATGGTGTAGCTCAAATGATCTTTGCTCAGTTTACTCCAAAACCAACTTGTGACTGCAATCTTTGGCTTGACCTCAGCCGCATGTGACTTTCTTGGTGTTTCTGACAAAGGAGCAAAAACTGGAGCATGTGGGTGATTGAATGTAAATGGTTCCTGCCAGGCTGCTCCAACACCATGTCTACTCTGCACAGCTCTAAAACAAAGGCTGGACAAGCAAACTCACCAGTGGTCAAACTAGACAGGCTGAAGGAGGGGAGGAGAAAAAAAATAGGGCTTTTATTTCAGCATACAGAAGCTGAAAGGCTTTCAGCTCCTGAACAATACTGTTGACACAAAATGAAGGCTGCTGCAAGCAGTTCTTGGTCCCTGCCTTGAAAATAACTAAACATAGTAAATTTATGCTTGTTGAATGCATTTTCTTTTTTTGCAGCAGTCAGCCAGCCAGCCATTGCAAACACACCTGCAATTGCATCTGAAAGGCATCTGCTTTTATGGGATTATTCATATACCTTGAGACCTCTTGGTCAACTGAGAGTTTTTCCTCACGGATTTCCCTAGGGGTCAGAAAAATGTGTTCTCAAGACTTTATTGTCATGGCTGGTAATGTCCTGGGTGTAAAATAAGGTGGGAGGGTTGTTCCATTTGTTTCTTTAAAGGATGGGATACCATGGCTCAGGTTCACGCAAATGTGTTGTGGAGGAGACCTACTCCATCTACTCACCTTATCCCATGCCAGACTTGTTACCAGTGGGCCAAAGCAGAAGGGTAAGAAAGGGCAGAAGACCTGTTCAGGGCTCCCACTACTTCCTGCCTAGTCTCTCCTCCCACAGCTGCTTCCTGGGAGTTTGGAGGAGCCCTGGTAAAATGCTGTCTACTAAAATGAAACCTTACAGGTGTACTTATAGGTGTAAAAGTCCTCCTGCATCATATAAGTTATTCATCAAGTGAATAGAGAAAGCCTTACAGTAAAGAGCTTTCTCTTCTTGGTCCTGGATATAGCACCAGAAGTTAAAACAGAGGTAAAGTTGCTTCAGAGTAGTGAAACGCTTCTTTCGGAACACAGGAATAGGGCACTTGGAGTCTTCTCTCCCCATCACATCTTGTTTCTTCAATGAGCTCTGCCAGCTTAAGCTTGCTGTAGCATGGAGGTACTGCTCAGAGATGTGACTTGATCCTCTGTATGCTCCCATGACCCAGAGAAGAACTGGGTGTTGCCTGATGTCCTGGATCATGGCCCTGTGTTCCTGAATTTATTTAGAACACATAACTCATGAAATCACAGTTCTGCTTGATGCTTCTTCCAAAACAATGCCACATTGAACGTCCTAGATACGTTATGCTTGTCCTCAAAGGAGTCAGACCCTTTCCAGAATTCAGCTTCCTGAAACACGTACTGTACAGATAAAGATGTGGTACAGTGCACCTTTTTCAGGGAATAAAGGGGAATAACTGTGTTACCTGTCGTTGAAACAGCAACACCCATTTTAAAATGCTAATTCGCTCACTAAAACAAAACTAAATTTTTCATAATGTTACAGAGTTTTGATCCCGTGTCACAAAGACCTGCTACTGTGCACTGTTTTTAAACTTTCTGTTTTCATTGCAATGATGACTAAATGGGAAAGTTATGCAGACAGCAATGGAGCACAATCTACAGGAGTTCTACTGCTATGAACCGTGAAAGCTACGACCAAAGATAAGTCAAACACAAGTGAACCAAGGCAGAATTTCTCTTCCTTCTCCTTTCTTCCACCTCTAAACCTGGGTGTGAAAAGGCAGTATATTACAAGAGACAGCACCGAACACTATACCTAGCATACAAAACAGAACAAATGATTGGACAAATCACTGCTGAGAAATTTCAAAAGGCCAAATGTAAAAAATAACCTGCAAAATCCCATTAAAAAAAAATCGGTATACAATCACAATGCAAATGGAACATAAAGGGGCTTTTTCTGAATTCTGCATATTCTCTTCACCCTTCCCTCCAACTTCTCATTAAGTCCATTTTTGCAAGCTCTGGGAAGTCCAGATCTACATCCTTACAATGTAAGCGAAAGGTGGGATACTACTGCTAATTTATGAGATCCTGGAGCTCCTCATCAGTCAGCTCATTGACTTCCATGATCTTTTCCAAGTGCTCCATATACCGGGCATGGTCTTGCAGAAAGTGGGGCACCCTCATGTTCTCAATCACAGCTAATCCTTTCAGGCGATCCACGTCCTCATATGAGATCTGTAAGGAAGGACAAGGGTTAGTTTAGCAGTATAGTCCTGTTACTCCTCTGTTCATGCTCTAAATTTTCTCTTGTAAATGAGAAAATAGATCAGGGAATTTTAAAATCTTGGTGAACCCTTTGAAAACATGACTGTGTCCTTCAGTGGAAGATGCAAAATAAGTGTAATTTTAGCAAATGCCTGCATAATTTCTGACTCTCTTTTGGATTCAATCAGTAAACAGACTCATAAGAACCTGAATGAGAATGATCTACAGCAGCTGCAGGAATAGAAAGGAAAAGGATGGAGCACATGTGAGTCATAGAGTCCTCAGAGGTGGAAAAATTGACATGAGAATGGAAAAATCATTGTGCCAAAGGAACTAGAAAGGGAGTGCAAGACAGGCATGACACAAGAAGCAGGCTTTGGGAAATGCATGGTGCCAGCTGACCTGAACTCTGATATTTTCATTTTCACTAGCAAATATAAGTATGGAAAGCTAAATCAAAATGCAACTCTAGTATCTAACTACAGCATGAACAACACTTAAACTTCCCAATTTTAGGTTTTTTGTTTTCCCCATTCAATAGCAGGGCGGAGATTTGGTTTTCCTCTTGACATCAGAGCCTTCTGGGTATAGGTGTTAAACTCCCAAAGATTTTTCAGCTACTACAGGGCTAAATGCCTTTTTTTCTAATGAAAACTGGTATTTTTTTCTTCACAGTTTTATGATTCAAGCAAGGACTCAAGACTGTTTCCTGGGAACCCAGACTGCAGAGTGCTCAGCTCCTTAGAAGAAATTTGGGTTAAAAAGGTTGGAAGAAGTGGGCTCCACTCTCAAGCCACCTGGCACAAACCTGCCATGATGAAATAGGACATGGCAGTTAGTAAGCACAGCTAGGCTGGTGAGTTTTGCCCAGTACATATGTTTCTGTCTGTAGGGTGCCCAGAACACGCGGCTTGTAGACAAAGTGGCAACCACACAAATTTCATCACACTGGATAGCTGCCCAAGGAGTCCTGTTCTGTGCTGGCAGGGTAGCTCGTGCACAGCTGAAGCATCCATCCATCCTGGACCATTATTCACAGCACCTTCAGCTACAGGTTTCACAGGTTATTCTGAGTTGGAAGGGACCCACAGGACTAGATGATCCTGTGCTTACTAACTGCCACGTCCTGTTTCATCACGGGAGGTTTGTGCCAGGTGGCTTGAGAGTGGAGCCCACTCCTTCCCCTTTTTAACTCAAATTTCTTCTAAGGAGCTGAGCACTGTGCAGTCTGGGTTCTCAGGAAACAGCCTGCCCTCTTTGCAGGTGATGATTTTTATTCAGAAAGGATTAAAGTGAATATGAAGTGTAAGGATCATGGAAGGGCCCTCTGGAAAGATAGGACAGTGTCATCCTGATGGCAAAACCTGCTCCATAGGCACAGGTGCATATCTCACCAGTTATGATGGAAATAAAGTCCACAAAGAGAATGAATTTGCATCTGAATACACATGTGGACTTTCCTAGTTGAAAAGATAAGATGAATCCAAACCAAAAAACGAAACATACACCCATGTCCAGGCTTACTCAATTCACTGAGTTACTGTTGTTTGAAGATGGTGTGGCATTAGACCTGATTAACCCGTTTAGAAATGGACACAGAGCAGCTATACAAAATCATACCATCTCCTCTCAGTCTGCAGAACTGAGAACAGCGTGAAATGCGATTAAATTCTACTTCTTTTCCTCCTCATATTTATGTTCAGGAGTTTCTGTTACTGCTGAAAGCAAGAAATACTTATCTGTGATCTGAGGTACGGTTTGAATGGGATGTATTTCCCCAGTCTTTGCAATTGCTAAAAAATGACAAAACTTGACATCCTGAGGAGATCAGAAAAATAATCTCATCCTATTGTGGAAACAGCTGGTCTTTCTGATCACAAGTAATTAAAGTCATTGCACTAGAGAAAAAAGACTGAGGCCAAAACAGCCTTACTTATGCTTTTTGTAATGTGCTCATGTATTTCTTGGGAAACACAATAGTAGGTGATATATTGCAACTTTTGCTTTTTAGAAGTCTGGTAGTTATGTTATACTGAAATGCATCCAAAATCTGCATTCCATTTATCTTCAGTATTACTTGCATGTGATTGTCACAGGAATTTTCTGCAGTGTTTCTTGTACTCCATCCTTTCCTGCAAAGTTTGAAAACTGCTCCTCTTAAAAAGCATCTTTTCTCAGGTTTCAAGTTTTTTCCTTAGTCAATTTTAGGTATGTTGAACAGCTGCAGGTATTCTGTTTCCAAACATCGTGCTCTTCTTCAGTGTAAGCAATGTCAGAAGCACTGGGAAGGCACAGCTGTCTCCATCAGCCACGTCTCTATAGCACTACTTACTACAGCACAGAAGCAATTCATTGTCAGCAGTACAGGTGATTGCTTCTTTTTCCTCTTATGTTATATTCCTATACCATTATTGTATCTCCAATGAAAATATGCCCAAGGTAGGCCTGCTAAGAAAGATGAGGTCACTTGTTACAATACAACACTGAGGATGTTGAAAAGGCAATTAAAATTTTCCCACCAAATGCTACGCCTCCTTTCTAACCTAGAAGCCAGCCAAGCTTAATACTGCCTTTGGACAAACTTGATCTTCCTATTCCACCCTAAAACCGCCCAAATAAATCCCCCTTATAAAGTGGTGATAAACTCATAACAACTACAGTTCACATCTCAGCAGAAGTTTCATACTCCTCTATGCTCACAGAACTTGTTTTTCCTGAGAGCATATGGAAATACTGGAGTGAGCCAAGTGAAGGGTCACTAAAATGGTTAAGGCAGTGAAGCATCTCTCCTATGAGGAAAGGCTGAGAGAACTGGAACTGTTCAGCCTGGAGAAAAAAGGCTCATGGAGATCTTTGTGTATGAACACCTGATGACAGGCTCTTCTCAGCAGCACCCATTGGCAGGGCAAGAGAAAACGGGCACCGGTTAAAATGTACAAATTTCCATTGGAACACAAAACACTTTTGGTATGGTGAGGGTGGTAAAACACTGGCACAGGCCATTCAGGGGTCATGGAGTCACCATCAGTGGACATATTCAAAGCCCAACTGGACGTGGTCCAGGACAAATTGCTCTAGCTGACCCTACTTAAGCACGGGGGTTGCATTAAATGATACTGAGAGGTCTCTGCAGACCTCGGCTGATCTGTGATGCTGAGACTAGGCACTGCTCTTACACAAAAATTTCCAGTTTGGCCACAGAAGATGTCCATAGCAAAAAGATTCAGAATAGACTTTAAGATCCCTTGATTTTAGAAGCTGTAAAGTCAAACACTTATACATTATCATACTGCTAGAATTAAATTGCTTGTAGACACTTAATGTGGATGCCATGCAATGTGGATCATAGTGGACTCTGTAATTATATTGAGGAATTACTTATGGTGTTTTTGAAGTGGCCTAACAACCCTCCAGACTCCTTGAAGAGATACTGGCATGAAGCAGCACAGAAACAGTGTGTGTTCAGTAGTTTAGCAGGCAGAAGCTATGTGGAGTTAAGCATGCTTAGTGCAAAAGGAAATTTCAGAGGATAAAGTTGACAGTGTGATTTTATTTTCCAAGCTTCCTAACTTCCTAACTTGGTTCAGTCACCTAAATAGATCTACGTTATCAATATGGATGTTTCTGACAGTAAAGGCAAATCTTAAATGTGGACCAAAATCCTCTATCATGATATGCCACTTCCCTTTATCACCCATTGATTGCCAAGTAGGCAGAAATATTGATATACCGGCTCAAAATTCATCAATTCAGCTCCCAGTTTATGTGAAGATGAATCCTGTTTCATGAACAGTAGAAACTTAGCAACTCAAGGATTTGGTTCAAGGATTTTTTCAAATGTGACAAAGTTTCTGCACTTCTTGGGATGATTTTGAGAACAAACAAGGTGTGAGTTTAAATGAATATAAAGTATGTTCTATGAATGCAGGAATACCATGTATTCTGGGTGAAAAATAATACCTGCTTTTGAAAAAACACGTGCCATCAGTGAGAGAAATTTGAGATACAAAACTCTTTGTGGTGGAAGGGGATGCATTAATTTTAAAATGGTTAATTTTGTTTTCTTCTAGGAGCACCACTTTATCTAGTACCTGTCCTCCTTGGACAAGCAGTCTCTTGTATTGCAAGTCAAGTATTACCCCAAAAAGGAGGAAAATCTGAGAAATATGACCCTAAAACCTTAAACCTCATAAGCAAGGAAGGAGGAGCAGCTGGTAGAAGATTTTAGGGCCTCAAAATATTTGCAGCTTGCACAGTGTGATTCAAGGTCCTGTACAGAGTAGAGATTTCTAGATCAAAGTAAAACAGAGCACAATGACTCATAGCTCATTGCAGGCAGACTTGCTGAAATGGTAAAACTGTACCCTTCGGGAATAATGAGTCCACTCACCTTTCCAAGGGCTGTCAGAAGATGGAAATCAATGGACTCCCTGTATCTCAGGATTCGGAGGATGCCATCCAAGTACACCTGATCCTTATTGAAACAGCCTGAAAGGAATGCACTCCATCACAATTTGGTCAAGGCTTGTTCTCAGAAGCCATTATGAGCAGAACAATTTGATTTTTAAAAAACAGATATTTATATCTCTGACTTTGAAAACCTTTTCAAAAACTAACTAGAAGGCAAAACTCACTAGCCAGAGAAAGAAATCAAACACAGAAGATAGTGACTGTGAATAGCCACAAAACCATTGCACCTCTTGTAATAAATATGAAAGGTCAAACTGTTGAGTATGGATTTTTTCAGTTTTGCATTAACATACCAATTCCAACAACAACAACAAAAATCCTTTACTGATCCAGCTTGAAAGTCTCATGCATGTGCATTTTCAGCCTTGTTTTCCATAGTGGAATTCCTGACATCTCGTTTCAGAAAGTATGGAGTCCCATTTCTCCATTTTGCAATGGTTTTACTGTGTGGTATCATGAAAGAGCTTTGTGCATGTTCTGAGAACCTCCCTGAAGCACAAAAAAAAAGAGAAGACAAAGAGGGAACCCACCTGGTTGTGATGTGTCAGTCCAGCCCCTCTTGGCTCGGACGCAGTAATCCCACCTGGTATTGGGGTCCTTGACAAATTTCCCCACATCCTGGAAAAGCTGACTGAAGGACATTTGGCTAGCCTGATACACCGTGTAGTAGAGCAGGGCAGCTCTCCAAAGAAAAGGGTCTTTGCGGAACAGGACACTGTGAATGCTTGCCAGCCCCTCCTCTGTAGGGTTGATTGGTTTTAACCCATGTTTCCTACGTCCATTCCGGTTGCACCAAGGCTGGCTGTTGTTGTTAAAACCACGAAAATAATGAGTTCCTGACAAAAAACCAAAAGGATTATGGCACTTAGAACAGTAGCATCTAATGACTAAGAAAAAAATTATAAAATGCATAAGGAGATGCCCATTTCAGACCTCTGAGCTAGTAGGACTGGGAACAGGGAAAAGTGCCAACTTTAGCCTTGTTTGCAACAGAGATTCCTGAAAATGCCTAAGAAATACAACTATCAGCAGGACTTGACTTTCCAAATCCATGGAATGGGATTTTCAGAACTGTCTTTCATGCTGAATGTCTCTGGCATAGGTTAGGCATTGTAGTGAACAGAAGGAAGGAAAGTCAAAGTAAGGGTGCAGGAATGTTACATCCTGAAGGTGACTGAACAGCCCTACTGCAGGTCTGGAAGAGGCTGTGTCCCCTTACAACGTTAATAACTGTGGTTCAAGGCAATCGTAAGGATTATTCTTCAGCTGATATTCAGGCATTAGCCAAGTTTATCTGGTTTTTATGTACTTAATAAAACAGATGCACTGAAAAATTTGTAGAAATTTTCCACAGGGCTGGGCCAACCTTGTGCCATGCAAAATCAAGGTAATCTTACACCAGTTTAGGGATCACTGGGTAAATTCTTCATGCCTAAAGCACTGCCCACATTTGCAAGCAGTGAATCTTAACAGAAGCAGATTTGTAAAGTGAAATGGCTGGAGCTGAGGTTGAACGGTCACACTCTATTTGTTTCCCTTTTTTTTAAACTTCAGAGTAGGTCTAAATTGCTCTGATGAGCAAAATGTCCCTGAGCAGTGACAGCATAGAGGGTATGCCCTGGGGCATAGCCTCTGGACTAGCATCATCTGAAAGGATTACACTTTGCTTGCTCCAAGATTCTTTTGGCATGTGAACCTCAGTGCAGTAGGTGGGACTAGCTGAGAGACTTCCTTCCAAAGCTCATTCTGGATCTGACCTAGAGTGCTAATATACTTTTACTGCAGGCTGTAGCGATAAAAAGGTTTCTCCTTCCTTTTAGCACACCTAAAGCACAGGTTTCTTATACAGGGACATTCCCTCCTTTTGGATATGTACAGTGTCTGGGCCATCACTGTGAAATAAGTAAGAATGCATGCAGGTACTCCCCTTTGCCTGAAGAAGCAATGTCATGCCCATACCAATTTCGTGTCTCAGCATCCCTTCCAGCCAGTGCTCTCGCGCAGTGGAGACATTGATAGTGAGAGTGGGCCGGCCATTCACCACTGTCATTGAGGCTCGAGACAGCAGGTCCTCCGTGAGATGGACCACAATCTGAAGAGGAGAGAGTTCAGGTAGCAAAGAGCTCTCTTCTCATTCCTGCTCCTGCTTTTTCCTATGGCACTCCCATTATTTAATTTCTCTTTGGTTCCTTGCCCTTCACAAGTCTTCCTTGATACCAGCAATCACCTATGAGAGCCCCTTCTAATTCCACTGAGCTCATCCCACTCGCCTGTGTGCGCTGCTGACAAAACCTCAGGTTGTAGTGGGACTCGGCATGAGGGTTAAGACAAAAAGACATGAGACTGCAAAATTTAATCTGGTAACGTTGATGAGACTCAGGGCACAGGGAGCCATTATATGCAGATTAAATTGGAGCAAATTCAGTTTCTTGAACTGTGTCTAATTACCCTGGTATTACTCAAAACTGACAAATAGTAAGTAAACACATATACGTTGACTTGGTATCTATATATTTAACTGTCTGAAACCTTTGTAGTTGCAATTCTAAAGCCACATGAATGGGAGGGAGAAGTACTGTGTACTTTGCTTCCTGTTACATGATACAGATTTGAAATATTGTTAAACTGCTGATTTTGTTTGGTTTTATACAGTTCTTGCTTTCCTCTTTTCTCTTGGAAAATTGGGAATCAGAACCAAAACTGCCAGAGAAGGAAATGAATGCATTTTTTTTGTTTTTGACTTCAAAAAGCCTTTTTAAACACGTGACTGAGAAGGAGAAGGGAAACTCTCTTTGTTGAACACTACACACCTTTCCCTCTGCATGTAAAGCCTAAAGAAACAATACTGCTCAGAAGTGTACAAGGGAGAGCACTTAAAGGAAAAATAATATTTTTAGTATCAAAAAAAGGACCCAGGGATCAAAGGCATTAACATGACACTTCCCTGTATTCAAAACTCACCATTCAGCTTCAAGTTCAACAGCAGTCAGCCCCATAAAACTAGTATTTAAGAGGCAGGAAAAATACATAAATCCAAAGCATTTAGATTTTAAGCAGGAGTACCATCTAGCTCAACATCTCTTTAGCTGGGAGAATATTTTAATAATATTTTAGACCATACTAAACATGATGTATTCACCCTATTTTTCCAGTAAACATAAAGCACTTCATTCAAAATGTCATGGGTTACTGGATAAGGATGTAGGATCCTACTTCCATGAAGTCAAACCAAGCCAAAAATGAACATAAATGGAGTTTTATCTCCATATCAAAGACCAAACGTATTTTTTTTCTGCTAGCTCTAAACTAGCTGATTAAGCTCACTTTTAAAAACACTGGTAAAATCTAAGTATCAGGTCAAATCATAGTTTCACAAAAATATGTGTTCGGTTTAACAGTTTCTCCTAATATTATGATTACCAATTAAACTAGTTTCTGGGAAACTACTTTTTGTCTTTTGGTACCAGTGATCTCATCCAAGTCTTGGACTGTGTCTGCTGGCGATTTCATTTGGAATAATACTCTTTTTATACATATACTTTCAACTGACCTTTCCAAGCAATTCTGTGTGACTCCATCAAACTAGTCTTTTTAAATCCTGAATACATGAAGTAAGTTTTTTTTGCACAGGGCTCTAAAAAATTAGATGGTTTAAAGCCAGGAAAAAACAGCACTCAAACCAACTCAACAAGCCAACCTCTTTCAGACATTTTTATTCACTTATGTCACTTTCATTTGTATTGCTTCTTACAAATCAGTTTTTTGGACTGCTGTTTATTTTTCTTGGCCTTTTCTTAACTCTTTCCTTTGGTGTAAATTATTTGACACAAGAGAACAGATGGCAGAACTGATGAATAAATGGAAATGTCCGAGTCTCCAAGCAGCTGAAAAAAGGAGGGAAGGAAGGGTGCCGCTCTTGGGTACTCCCAAAAGAGGTGAATTTAAGAACAAGTATATATGAATCAGGAAACAGGCTCAGAGAGGTGGCTGAAGCATTCACAAGGAATTTGCATCATTTCAATTGTTCAAACATTAGACTTGGCATAGCGATGACAAAAACATGATGTAAGGAATATTCTTGTAATTATGGAGGAAAGGCCTCCCAGATGGTCCCTTGGATCCATCCGCATATAATACCTAAGGTCTACTTAAATGTTTCTTTCCAGATCCAGTGTATGGCTTACCTCACCAAGACAGCCTTCTTTCACCATGTACTTCCTGACGTGATTCCAGATGCGGCTTTTGGTCAGCAAGCTGCCTCCAGTGGCCTGTTCAAATCTTTCATAGCTTCCATATTTCTGCAATGTCCGCTCCATAATATTAATGGACTGTAAGATACAAAAGCATAGCAAGTATCAGTGCAGTAAGATCCCCATGTCAAACTGGCACGTTTATTCTTTTATTTTTTTAAGATTTTAAAATCTTTGTTCTTTTCTTAACTCACTATCAAGCTGAACTCATTTAGTACAGGCTGACACATTCTGCAATGTATTTATAATACATTCTTCAGAAGTACAGTAATGCCGAAGTACTGAAAAAAGATTCTGGTTGACTCAGATCCACATACATCAGCATGACACAGATGATTATCAGTCTGGTGAAATAATACTTATTTTCTCTTTAATTCTGGGAATGTTGTACAACTGCCTTGTAAAACAGACATAACAGGTCTCCAGGAAACTTGACGTTTGTCAGCATGTTTCTTTTTATGGTTTCCCAAAGAATTTTACAAGGATCAGCTATTACTGTCATCTCCCTTCATTTCTTGGTCCTTTCTAACTTAGGAACACTGAACCATGATTAAGCAGATGTGTAACCATAATTTTAACAATAATACTTCTACCAAAATTGTCTCCTTACACTGAAACCCTCCGTACCATGGATGTCTGTTTCCAAAAAGAGAAGAGCTTGATTTACAGAACTTTCATTTAAAATTTCCATTTAAACCACAGTATTTCTTTTCAACCCCCCAAAATGAAGGAGGCATGTTCCAATACAAAAATGGAGTGGTATCAACAATTTTCCTATGTATTGCTACTAGAAGAAATGCCTTGTAGGTGGAAAGCTTAGCACGATGCCCATAATGTGATCTGAACTCCCTGTGTTGAAGATGTCACTGACAGGGTGTGAAATGTTCAGCCTCAATAATCTGGTTTCGAGCATGTAATTTCACACCCTTAAAAGAAAACGTGGTATGGAATAACTTCTTTCCCTGCAACAGTCCAGCTACCGGGAATAGCTATTTTCATAGATTTGATAATAGAAGCTCCTGATACCACCTTAAAAAATTTATGTTCTAAGATAATGCCACTAACAATGAAGGTGGACATCTTGCAGTCCAAATCTCTTTTTACATTATACACTTTTATCTATGCATGAAGCTGGTAATGTGCTAGTTTCCAGCTGAGTAATTCTGACATTGTCAGACTGACTGATTGCCCACAAAAATTGGATTAATTTTTTATCTCTTACAGCTACTAACGATCCCACTCTAGTTTTTTTTCAATTTGAAACTAAGCAACGCTGAGTAATTGCTACTTAAACCCATAAGTGACAACTTGTTAAAGCCCAGTAGCTTGATAAGAGAAATACCACTTAACTGAATGCCAAAGAAATCTTGCACCTGATGTTCGGTTTTTCTTTGTCTCCCCCTAATACGTGTTATTAAATTTGAAGGGCCTTCTGGTCAGATCTGAAATTCTTTTTCAAGAGTGAAGACAGCGCATGATTTACTACCCTAGCACGGATTAAGCTAACTCTCTGCATTTGTTACAGAAGGCTGTATTTTGGGGCGCTTAAGCAATCCAGAAGCAAAGAACCGACCTACTCTGTCTTCCCACTGTTCCTGAGCCTCCACAGTAAGGCTTTATTTACATGGGAGCAGAGGTCATATCCTGGAGAGCACTGATAGTGCACTGGAAAGTGAGACATAACCTGCTATTGGTTGTTCCAAGATCTATACAACCAGTCCGTCAGGGACAGACCAGCAGCACCACAATAAGTTACAGAACTTGGCCAAAAAGTCAGTGTGTGTGGCCTCATGAGAATGACTCTCGTAGAAACAGGCTCACCATAAAGAACCCAGTGTTCTCTTTTCACTGCTGAAAATTCCTCACCACCATGCTAACTCCAGCAGTAGGTCAGGCTTGACAAGGACTTGCATGGTACCCACTGGGGCCCTGGGGACATTTGGCTGGTTCCCAGGATCGAGCCCATTTGGGCAGATACGCCCCTGCACTTGATGCATGAGTATTTCTATTCCTTTTCTGCCTCTCAGCAAGCCAAACATCAAGTCTAGTTCATTTTCATATCAAACCATGAAAAAAAGCTTTTCCAACAATGTGATGACAAAGCCTTTGGATGGAGAGGAATAGGTAAGTGTGATTCGCAGGCTGAAGAAAGCCAATAAAGGTAGAAAAGATTTAAAAAAAATTGCAAAGATACTTTACAGACTTTTTGAAAAGAGTAGGACAAATCTAGAGCGCTGATCACAGTTGAGCAGGGGTAGATGAGAGCAGGTTTGATGAAACAGAGGACTGCCAAAACCATTTGTGACCAAGGGGGCAGGTTCTTCTCAGTGTGAAAGTTCATAAAAATAAGGGTGTTTGGGAAGAGCTTGTGAAGTTTATTAACCAGTCCTCTGTTTTGATGCTGTTCGTAGAGACGTTACTACTATGAGATGCAGCATTACATAGCTGGTGTTATCCCAGGGGGATAATTTTGTCAGAGTGCATGCATCTTCTAAAACCACCTCATCATAACAATGAGAAAATGAGCACTGAACACCAAATACACATTGAACTTTCTGCTTGGCTGTCTGTAACAGCAAACTCCCTGGAGCCGAGACCTCCATGCTAAGGCAGTCAGTATGAATTCGGAAGCCAGAAGGCCGAGGTTGTGCATAGATCCTCCTGAAGAAGTACAGACACTCTCTGGCCTCTTCACCTCAACCTGATGCAGTCTGCAGCTTCAAGAGGAACTAGCTGAAGGGCGAGATCCTGAGGAGTGTTCCCTCTATCTTACGTGCCACGTTGAGTAACCCATATTCTGGCATTCCAGCCACATCCAAATAGGTATCACTAGTTTGAACTCATGCATGCTGAGAAAGTCATTAAGCTTAAGCCTCCTTTCTGCTGAACAAATAATCAGAAATTACTAAGAAGGATGCTCACCCCTATCACCTTCTCCCTTGACTCTGTTTCAAGTGAAACAGAAGTCTCACTAACTCTTTCCAAGTGGGCAGGTGTGGCTCTGGAAGCACTGAAACAACAGGGAAAGCCATCAGCACACAAATCCCTGGAGAGTGGCTGACCGTCCCAGCACTGAGATAGCCTCCATTCTCAGTCCTGTTGCTGGTTATGACGCTTCTTGCCACAACTACTCTAGTTCCCTGAGGGAAAAAATTCTGGCAAATTTTTGGTTTTCAGGCACTGAATACAACACCAAGACCTTCATCTGGGGTTCTGCACCTGTCTCCAAGGTGAGATGACTCAGTCAGGTGTTGCAAGAACTTGCTGGTAAAGGGGAAAATCTGACTAGCATGCCAGGCCCTGTCTATTCCAATTGCGCATCCAACTGTGAGCTTATTTTCTAGGCTCTCGGCCAGCTGAATACTGGTACTGCCATAATTTCTAAGGTGAAACTCCTCAGAATAGAATAGGTAAAGAAACAAGAAAAGAACCATGTGGCTGTACCAGTTTACTGCTTAGGAACAGTAATTCCTATTCTTTTTGTTCTTGCTTAGCTAAAAGGTCTGCTTCAATCTCAAATACATGCTCAAGAGTCACAGGTTTGGCTAGGTTAGGTAATAGGTGATAGGTTGGACTTGATGATCTCTATGGTCTTTTCCAACCTTACTGATTCTGTGATTCTGTGATTTGAGTCAACGAAGTCAGAAAAGGGGCTCAGTGACCCTGAGGGCTCTCCCCAGGAGAGTCAACCTCCTATATTCAGTCACCTCAAAAGGCAGCTCCGCTACAAAAGGACTGCAGTCTCTGCTGAGGTCTACCAGACAGAGAAGGCCTGGAGACCCCATCACATTCCTCCTTGCATCGCTTATTTGCTGCGAGAAAAGATCTTCCCAGGTGCATCAGTACATAACACTAAGAGGTACCAGGCTGAACTTGTTAAGTCTTAATCAATAGCTATAAAATGGTGGCTGTTAGGTTCAAGAGGAACATGTAGATTTTTTGAGGCTCTTCCACTCAGGCTGTAGTATTTTGAGTTTTATTCGCTATTTACAGTAGCTTTTCTTTTCCGCGCTCAGTCTTAGTGGGATAAAGAGTATCTTTAAGTAATTTAGAGCTGGTAAAAATGTTTTTAATGGAAAACATTTAAAATATTTTGCAAGGAATTAAAAATTAATACTAACTTGTTTTTTTGTATGGGACTGTGTTCTGGAGTAAACCTATGTTATACTGCAGTATCACCACAAGTAATCTGTGGTCTCTTCTAGTGGGATAGAGTGGTTTGTGTCAGACCCTGAGAACCTGTGCTACCTGGATGATCTGGTATGCTTTGTGTTATATATTAGCATGCCCTATCTATTAGTCTTAGTTGAGGAGGGCATTTGATACTAGTAGAGAATGAAGTATTTTACAGTTAAGTGCTCGTTACAAACAGCATCATGTTTTGGAATCTTCAACATGCCTAAGCTGGAACATCACCTGAAACAGTAAAGGATACTCAGTGTTCATGTTTAGCCTTCCAGCTCCACCTAACCTTTTTTCCAACATGTGATAAATTTACTTAATTCTAGGCTACTTGTATTATTACCTGGAAAGGTGTGACATGCAAACGCTTGCAATGTGGCATAGCTGGTTTACTTATTAAGTCAAAACTGCTTTATTTTTATGAGTACAATGGAAGAGGATGTACAACATGTTCATGGCGGGGATTGCTCATTCAATAAATCAGTGGGGCTTCCTGGGGGAATGCTTGGGTTTGTTTTTTTTTTTTGTTAATATATTTATAGAGAAATAGACTTCTTCCCTTCTTGTACAATTCAAAAAACCAGGTTACTTAAAGCTGCAATTGACTGAAAGAAAATCAGCAAGTTGCACCTGTTATGTCATCTGCTCTACAAACACTGGGAACAACTGCTTCTAAGTAAGTATTGCCATCTCTAGCATTTGAGCAAATTTAACGCCACTTAAAGTGTCATGAAACATAATAATGAAGGACAAGTAGTTTGAGCGAGAACTTTTATAGCACTTAGAGCACACAGTTGCTGCAGTGACCTTGAAACACGGCAATAAGAATTAATTTCTGTAATGCCAGATATGTCAATCAATGTGAAAAGCTGCAAATTTGTGCATTATTTTTTTATTTTCAAGTTCACTTCCCTAAAGGCACATATTGTATGACTCATGAAGAACCTTATTATGAAGAAAATAACATAAAAGAGTGAAAGAAACATAACACACTATGAGAAGACATTAAAATTAATATTTTTCAGACATATTAAAAATGTTTTTCCATCTCTGAAAAGTCAATCAATAAAAGTGTTGGGCTGATCCCAAGGTTAAAATCTTTGATTTAAGTACAGGCATGGGGACAAAGGAAGTGCTCACAAGCCTTTGTGTTCCTCATTGCGGCACTGCAATGTTAATGGTTTGCAAAACCGCAGTGCTTTTGCCTTTAAAAACCCCAAATAAATGGGGCAGAACATGATTTGTCTTCCAGACATACTGAGTAATGCTATATTAACCAATTTCATAGATATGTACAAAAGCAGAAAGGGCAATAAAAAACCACAATCTGTTTTAATGTCCTAGCAGGCTATGCACAGCTGTGAGTAAAAATATTTGAAATTCTTAAAAATCCTCTAAAATTCTGTAATGTCAGGTTTTGAGCTCACTTCACTGAAGCATCCTAAAAGCCCCCTGTAAAAATGGTGAGGTCTCTCAGTAAAATCCTGAGTTTACAGCTTATGGTCATAAAAGAACAAGAAAGTAAAAGTTGCAGTGAGCACCTTTTGTTAAATAAAACAGGAGTCATTCTGGTCACAGACAGTAAAGCTTTCTAAAAGAAGAATAACAATAAATAAAAGCCAAAAATGTTTTAAAAAACCCTAAACCAACAAAACTGACTTTATCCTTGTTGCGGCAAAAAGGATGACTACACAGAGTTGTTTTTTTATTGCAGACCATACTTTGAATACTGTGAGTCCTTTTTTTGCAACTGAAGACATCTTTCCTGAACTGAAATACCTACATGATACCCACGTGTTTCTTCTGACAAGTAATATCTGAGTGGCAGAAAAATTGCAATTAGGAAAAGCAAGTGTTCCTGCAATACCTGCTGATTAAATTTTTGATTAATGCTGCTTTTTCTGGATAGTGAATTTGCATGAAATTAAATTCAAATTTGCGTGGAGACGAAAATTTCCAGAGCCGTTTGTAGATAAAAGAGAGAGAGTGACACCTGCTGGGCTTGCTGCTGGTTTAGTCAATTTTTAAGTGCAAGATATTTTTATTCAGTATTTTTGGAGGCTGAACTTTGAATAAATGCTTTTCTAGTGACTTAAACTAAACCATTTGAAGCAGTTGAAACCCTTCTAGTTTTCAGAATTATTATACTTCATTGAATATGAAATCCTTCACTGCTTTTTATAAAGTTGCTATAAAACCTTTATTTTCTCATGCTTTTTTATGGACATGGAGAAAGCTGGAGTTACAAGTCGAAATAATACTGAAGAATCATTCATTATTAAAATACTCATTATTTAGGTGTGGGGTTCTTTATTAAAAGAACAGTAAACCAATTACAAGCTTGCTGATCATGCATAAACTAACCTTTAAGGCTCTGCTAGCCCATACTGAAAGGGATCATTTGTATTAAATTTGTTTTGGGAAATCAATTATTGTTGATTTGCTGTAATCTGGGATTTATGTTGCTAATATTACCCTAAAAATCAAAGGAAAACATGTAAAAAGCTCAAGTCAAGGAGTACTTTTATTTGGTGTCATTGTGATTTAGTTGGTTGTTTAGAAGTATGGAGGACGATTGTAAGAACAGAACAGCTGTTCTCATAAAGAATGAAACCTGACAACCTGAGGTTTTAAAACATACAGAGATTGTCAATATGAAAATGCAGACAGAGATTATCAATACAATTACTTAATGGGTAATACAAAACAGCTTTTTGTGCATTCTTCGAGTTGGAAAAAGCAAAGTCAATCTGTTCACAGGTCTAGGATAGCTCTTAGATTCCATGCTACTTTAATTCATGTATCCTTTTCACCAGGAATTTTGGGAGTTTAAGTGGAATATCACAAAAAAGTGAAGCTCATGGAACAGCAGGACGTCTTCCCAAGTTAAGTATCACTTGAAACAGAAGATTCTCTATTTAGAAAACTTTGTCAGACTTAAGATCCTTCTAAACCATTTAAAAATAGCAAAAGTACTGCTTCTGCTATTTTATAGATAAGCACCAGTTTTTGTCACTTAGGTCAAAGTTGAGAGAAAGGCTTTTGTTGTTTGGGATATTTGTGTAGCTCAAGTAGGAAGCCAAGGCAGTTACACAGCATGGGAACGTCTTGGGAATGTCTGCAGCTATGTTACCAGTGTGGCTGCTTATTATGGGGGAGGGAAAGAAGGAGGGGGAAAGAAAAGGCCTTGTCTTTTTAAATTTTACCTCTCTCTAGAATGGAATTTGGCTACTGTTCAATTGAGTCTAAAGTATTTGCAAATATCCTTTCAAAGTTGATTAAAAAAAGGAACATAGCATATGCTTATCCAATAATGATGACCTCAAATATGTAATTCCTATCCCGTCCCATTCCTTGTGTCACCAAGCGGATTGACAGGGTTTCTATGCTGCTTTAGTCCTCTGCCTGTTAAGGCATTGTATTTTTCCTGTACTGAACTCTTCTTCATTGCCTAAAAAACTTCTCTGCTTTAAATTATATTTCATGTAAGCCCATTTATAAGAAACTGTGCCTTTATCCTATAAAATCCTGTCAATCTTAGGAAGGCTTTAATTTTTTAACAACAAAAAAGATTGTATTTCAGTTCTACTATTGCATTTTCATCTTTGATGCATTTTTCAAACAGTAGGGTAGGATGATAAGGAGGAATGACATCCTACAAAACAAGTCAAATACCACCTAAGTGTAAAAAAAAAAAAATCATTGGAAAAGGAATGAGAATAGCAATTATACCTGCTTAAGAAATCTGTCAGATGCATGGCTGTGCTTAGCTAACACATTTGGCAGAGCAGGGTTTTCATATTCAAATTGAGGATTGTATGTGAAATCTGAGTTGAAGAATTTAATCTTCTCTTTCTCCACATTGGAGGGCTTGATTGCAGTCAGTAAACAGAGTTTTTGGCCAGAGACAATGCCTTCTTTTCCTGTGCTTTTTGAGGACTGCGATTGCTTTGGCTTTGTCGGGTTAAAATGCCTCTTAATTCTGTTTCTGGGTCGAGGTGGCAGTCCCGTGCTGCTCCCTGCAACTGAAACACTGTTTGTAAACTTCACACTGGTAGCCACTGGGCTAGTGACGATGACAGAGGGCTGTCTGTTTGTGCAGTACCATCCACTGCTGGGCAAGGGCAGTGGGACCTTGACTTTGCGGTGCTCATTGCTTCGCAGGGTGGCAGAACACTTTGTAGTTTTCCTGTGTTTCTTGTGGTGAGCAGATAACTGCTTTGGAGTGTGGTGTTTTTTCTCCTCCTTGCTCTGCAGAAGGACATTGTAGCTACTTGTTCCTGTTGTGAAAATGTCCTTAAGGATCCCAGAAGGTGGATGCTGGAAGCTGTTTTCATTATTAATGTTCAGCTTATGTACTTCCAGACTCAGGACTGATTTCCTGGAAAGCTCTGTCTTAGGCCAATGAAGTTTTTCTGCATTTAAGGGAGGGGGAAAGAAAAGAGGACAAATATGATTGTTTCACACAATACTAATCTTAAGGATTCAAAACTGTGACATAGATGAAATACAGTCAGCCCTCCAATACCATGGTACCGCGGGTCTTGGTGCCCCCCCTGGCACAGCCCTCAATCTGCGTAGAATGGCAGCTCATTAATGTGCAAATTTGCCCTGCGCCCTCACACCACCCCCGTCACTCTGGCGCTGTTTCGGCACTGCCCTGCTGTGTATTGGTGTTTGTGTTGGCACTTCCCAGCGCCTGTGGCCACCCCATGCCAGGACGTGGTGGTTCCGCTCCTCCGGGGACACTGGTGCGTGGAGCCACCCGCGCCGCTGTCCTGTTGCCTCTCCAGGTGGGTAGACCTGGTCTCTCCATACTCAGGGTAGATATCTACCCCAAGAAAGTCTCAAACCCCACATCTAACCCGAGAGTGTGTAAATCTTTCATAACTGCACAAAGCCTCCTTGCTCGGAATGGAGTGAGTGCCGGGGGGACATGCTGAGGCTGGCTCCCTCCAAGTGGGGGAGCATGGCACGGGTACAGCAGTGCGCCTGTGGTCCATGTGGCATGATTTGAATGTTCATGACTGTCTAATTTGAATATTCATGACTGTCAGTTCGTGCAGGGGCAGTCACTAAATGGGCCTCCTTAATCACGGAAAAATCACGTTGCGTAGAAATGAAGCCACTATCTGGGAGGCATGAAGTGGAGAGAGCTTACTGTACATTCTTGACTTCTAGATATAGGGGAGGACTGAGTGTGCATATCACTTTTTGAACAATTAGATTGAATAAAATACTTGTTTAGCTGCATTTTACATCTCCATGCATGACGAATCTGTTTGTAGCTAAGAACTAAGTTGCTTAAAACAAGACTCTGTGGGATTTCATGAATTATTACTGTTGCATTAACAAATGTTTTGGTTTTGAGCAAAATCTGATTGGACTTTATCATGCCAGGAAGGCTTTCTGTATAGACAAAGAATAACTTAAAAAATAGGAAGTATGTATAGGAGTATGTGAGCAGTTTTTACAGGGAAGTCCCACAAGAGTCTGTGCTGTGATGTAAGCAGTCCGGTGCGAAATGTAATTCACAGAACTTACTCTCAGAAAAGGATGAGAACTTTAGAATGGGGCAGCTACAGTGTACAATTTATAGTAGTAATATAAGTTTAAAAGACATCAGTTTCACATGTCAGTCTTAATAGAGACAATAAGCTGTATTTAAAGAGGACAGAGAAGAGAGATAAGCTAGTTACACTCCTGAAAAGCCTTAAGACAACACTGGTCATTCCATCTATTCAATTCTACAATAACAGCTGGCTTTAAAAAAAAACACTTGAGAAAAACCATTGTAAACTAAACTGAACGCAAGAAAAAAGTGATGTTTCTTTAATGAACGGACCCTCCTTTCTTCCTCTCACCCTTGGCATAGCCATCAGAGGGAGACAGGTTCCTGGTGCAGAGAAGCTGCATGGAAGAATCTCTGAGGAATAAAACTGCATTTAACATTTGTGCCAGCTTGTTAGAGAGAAGTGACATCGTTTCGCTGGTTCTAATCGTCCCCTTTTCATGACAACCAATTCATTCTCGAACATTAAATGAGGCAAAAAGTAAGGGTACAAATCTGTGTCACAGAAAAATGCTTCCTACTTCTGCACATAAAATGAAGGGATTCACAGAAAAGGAGATGCAACTGGAGCTTGATTAAAGCCTGCAAAAGAGATTTGAGCCTCATCCCATAGCTGAGCCGTAATTACTTTACATACAGTAATTATACTCTGAATGGAAACTTAGCAAGAGATCATTAAATGCCTCCAAGAGGAAAAAAATGATGGTAGTTTAATTTCAGCTTTATTTTCACAGTAAAATTAGGTTTTGTTCCCAATGTAAGCACCATGACAACGTATTTCATGCTGTTGGAGCTCTGTCAGTTCCATGTCAACCTGTGTTCCTCAGTTCTCCTGAAGATGCTGTCTGAAAAAGCAAAAAGACAGAGGTCCTATTTGCATGAACACACAATGGGCAGCCTGGAAGTTTCCTCCACTGGAGAGAGATAGGTAGAGAGAGAGATAGGTAGAGAAATAGGTAGAAGCTTAAGATTGTTCTCTTTCACAAAAGCATGTGTATCTGATGGAAACTCGGTTTTGTTTCATGGTAAGTCTGAGAATTCCCTTTCTATGTTTGGCACAGGAATGCACTACTTGGCATTCCTGTCCAAATTCTGTCAGATCATTCTCATCACGTATGTGACAACCTGCCTACATGGCTTATCTTGCTTTACTATGGGCTGTCGTGGTGAGAAACCACAGTTCCCCATCACAAGGAAAACAATGTCAAGCTAATTAATTAAAATGAGATGCATATTTTGGACACTAGAACAGGATGAGCCCCCTCATGTCTCTTGGCAAGTATATGAGATTGGCTTCAGACCTGTACCATTACAGTATAAGAATACATACTTACTATTAGGAAGGGTAAATGGAAACCAAGGTTTCCAGAATGCCTGGACATTGAAATTTCTGAGCATGTGAGTTTGGCTTGCATAGACAAAACTGAAGTTGGAAATTACCCTGCTACTTCTTAAGATACAGATGAGAGAATAACATAACACGAGTGGCATTAACACTTCATTTTCTCTACTAACAAATTCATTCTTAAAAGCCGCAAAGATCATGAAAGACTTGAATTGTTACTACATAGAGAATATTCTGAACTAATAACGCACATGTATTTAAGAAGTGGTAAACAAAAAAGAAGAAAACAAGAAACTGAATTCAAAGAAACAACTCAAAATGACCTTAAACCACACAACCCCTCCCCAAGTTCTTGTGTCAATCTAACAGCAAAAATTCATGACAGCAAGCTTTCAGAGCTAAGTACAGTAGTACAGTTGGCCAGTAATAAATGCATTTATATGTAGAGAATTTCTCCACATCATAAGTCAGAATTCTCCTGAAAATGTCAGAAATGATGATTGACTGCTGAACATGCACTGGCAGGTTTCCCATGCACATGGCTGATATATAGTTGACCTCAATTCTGTAGTTACTTTGTATACACAATCTCACAGGAAAGTGATTTTTCACCTACCAAACTAAGTGTGGCTGTCCTTAATTTTTTTTTTTCTTCTGAATACAGAAGGAAACCGTTTCATGCCTATTTGTGCTGGAAACCTAGAATCAACAGGTATATATGAAATACATATTGTAACAGATAACAAAGCATTTTTCACAGAGTTCATGTAATTGCTGTTCTAAACATCATTACTTTACCAAATAACCTAGAAAATAATATTTAAGACTATGTCAAAGTTATGTTGCAAAGCACCAATTTGAAAGCTCTTTCTCCAGTACCTTTGTTTTAAATTTGCTTACATCTATAAATCAGACATCATCAACCAAACTAAGAATGCACTGTCTTCTAGGAAACCTGATTTACAAAGCTATATCCAAGAGTTTACAAGGATTACAACACCTGGCAATTGAAACAGAGGTCTAGTGCATTTTGAATACCAAACCAACTAACTGCATAGCCTACCTTCTGAAAACGTGTTCCAGTGTTCCAAGAAGTACTGAGATAACTGTGCTGCTATAAAGTAGCCAGTCAGAGAATGGATTATCAACTCAGATTAATTGCACAGATTGCTTAGCAGCGATTTCCAGCTTTTAAATTCTGGATGCCAGTGCACAGTTGTCTACAGATTACTTCTAAAAGGCATGAAAAAGGCAAATTGAAAATCACCATGCTGTGGCACAACTCAGTCATGCATATCATGCTATGGATCTTATAGGTTTTAATTTTTTATCTCATCCACATGTGTTATGTGTGGTCTGGGAAGTACACATCTGAATTTCCTGACTTCACATATTTCAGTTTTTGCAGTAGAACACTGTCAAAAAAACATAAGCCCAGGCCTCCAGTTACCTCTGAGAACCTCCCTAAAATGTGTCATTTATGTACAAAGATTCTCTTCATTGTTCTTGCTTCCAAACACTCAAAAGTCACAAAGCCCCAACTCCTTCAACAACTAAAAAACAATACAACAAACGAACACAGTCCGTTCCCAAAAGCTTTTCCATCATGTTTGCTTCCATTTATTTATACCTTGTTCCTGTCTGCAACAACACAGGAATAAGAACGCAGGTCCTAGAGACAGGAGTGAAATATCACCTGAAACAATCTGCCAGACTTGGACTGCAAGATGATGCAGACATAAGCAAGGAGGGGAAAGAAGAGCTGCCTCTTCCCCTTTCGGCATAATTAGGGTACCAAAGGACAGAACCCACTCCTGCTAGTGGCAGCTCGGTCCATCTGGGGCCAGAGCAGAGCTCTACTCCTCTTTAGAGCCACAGTGTTTGGCTTCTGCTGCCCCATAAGGTGGGTTGGCAGGGCAGCTACACACGCAATGGCAGCTCCCCCTGTGTGTCCAAAGGACCTCACAAGACAGTGGGTTGTGCCCTAGTCAAAATCCCATCATTTTCAAGACACCTGTTGGAATTGGAAGTACTGGACTTATTCCATCCTGCAGACACAAAGGTACATTGTGTCACAGAACAATTCAAAATACCACAAGCTTGATTTTGCAGACAGCACAGCTCTACCCCTGCCTCTGTAACTTCCACTTATATACATATACATGTATATATACATATACATGTATATATATGTATATATACATGTAGCTATCCCAGTGTCACAGCAGTACTGAAAAAGGGACGGAGTCCAAGTCTGCTAACAGAAGATATGTAGGAACCACAAGTCTCACCATGTGTAATTCTGCACAAATGAAACACTTTCCATCTATAGGTTGCCTCCCAGTTACTAGCCTTGAACTTTGTATCACTGTAAACACTCTTTAATCTTGTTAGAAGTTTTGTTAGGAAATACACAATTCTCCAGAGTTTAGAGATTTCTTAAAATTTCTAAAATCTAGTGGGATTTTACCATTTTAACTTAATAAAAGATTAGCTGAATTTATTGATTTCTAAAGGATGGAGACTAACAGTATAACCTAGCTCCTGAATATAACGTCAAATCTAATATATACATATAAGTATCTTCCCCTAGTCTACAGGGTGGCTGCTATCCAAGCAGCTGCTTAAATACCAGTTCCATAGGTGGAATGAGGTTAATGACAGGTATTTGTGGGCACAGACCTCTTTCTGTCCAGCCAGTCTTACTCTAAAATAGTAGAGAGCTCCTGCAGTTTTCAAGCAGCTGTCACTCAGGTTATATATGCACAATGGACAAATCCTTCCCAAACTGCAAGTGTGACTATCGAGGTGCTCAGCAAAGATGTTCATGGAGCAGTTCCTCTTATCCTAGGAATGTCATGGTCTGAGCCACCACTTTGGATTTTCAGTTCACCATTATCATGTTAGAAGATGGCTGAACTTTTTTTGCTCAAAATCAGAAATAATTTCCAATAGCTTGACTTGAATTTTCAAATTTATAGCAATGCAAATAATGTACATGATTTATCTACAGGTAATAAATAGTCAAGTTTGAAACTGAGAGAAGAAAATACACAAATGTGACAAGTAAGATTACTTCTTTGACACACTGTGTAAAGGCACAACTACTTTACAAGGAAATATTTATCTTCCATATTCAGACAATTTGAATAGATTAACAACTTCCTGTAGTTTATGAACTCTAGACTATATGGTTTGCGGGCGCAGAGGGCTGTAGAAAGAATATCTACCAAAACCAGGCAACATAAGATGTATATGAATCTGTAACATTCCACTGCTTCTCAACACTACAGGCTTATGTTTGTGGCATACAGAATACTATATACTATTTCCTCACCACTATAAACACCTTCAAGGTTTACAAACATTCCAGTTTCAAAAAGAAGCTGTCAGGCAACTTGAACTCAACAGCACTGGAAGCTCTGTCCATAATGACTGAAAATGGTTTAGTGGTAGAGTTAGTCAATGAGTTCCTGTAAAAAGACTGTCACTGAGTAATCTTCTATTTTCACAGGCATCTTAGTTGTATTAACTAGAACCTGTATGATGTTGAGAACCATGACAATTAAACTAAGTTGGGTTTTCCTCCCCCAAAAATAGCCACCTGTAATAGCCACCTTTCTTCCTGTAATTCAGCTTTTAGTTCTGAGCTTCAAAATCAAGGGCAAGTTTCAACTGTAACCCAATCTGTGTCATTAACTGCCAGGGTTTGTAAATAGCTGTGTGTTTACAGAGATTGGCATTGTTTTGGACCAGGCAGTTTGGATTTTCTTCTTTAAAATTACAATGATATTTAAGATGTACTGTTTCTACCTTTAGAAAAAAGTACGAACTGACTTGCAAGCAGTTCTCTTGGACGCAAGTTTCGACACTGAAATATGGTATTATGTAACTGACTCTAAATTTGCGTTCTTCAAATTAAATTACATGAGCACAGGAATAATCAGTAAAACTGAAGACTTGGCCCTAATGAAATCAAGTACATAATAAACTCCTATTGATTTAATAGACTCAGGATATAATCACACACCACTGATTTAGAGGCAGACTCGCACAGGATGGAACTCCCATCCAAGCGGATCTCTGGCTTGTTCTACTGCAGCACAGGTGTGGTCAGGAATATTTGACGGAGTGCCATTGACCCAAAATAACTATCTTTCAAGAAATCTCTTCCTTTGAGGTTACAGCTGCTGTTGCACATCTCTGGAGCTGCTCTGACCATCCAATGAACTTTACTTCTATTCCCAGCACCGGAAAAGACACAGTAGCTGTATCCATGCACAGATGGAACAGCATATAAATTATGCAGATCAAGAGTAGCTGTAAGAGATCTTAATTATGGTTGTAACAGCACTGAATGCAAAGACACTAAGACACCTCCACCTGTTCCTGATAGATTTCCCCATGACAAAGAAATGCTGGCTTGGGCAGCTGAATGAATGACACATGAAATGACATCAAATTCAGCCAAGGAAAACATCTTCTTGCATTCCACATGTACGCAGCATGGAAGACAACAGTTCCGTGTGGCATCAGATACTTTTCCATATTCTCATTATATAGTGTAACACAGGTTTTTACATACACGTACTACAGGGATTTGTTAACTTCTCTGAAAACACAGCAAAGAGTGGAGCCAGAGACAAGAGATATCACCACTAATAGTTTCAATAGCATTCTTCCTTGCACCTTCTGCCCCTCGACACCCCCAGCGTCCCGGGGAAGGGTCGGGGCCCGCAGGTAACACACTCGCTCCGCAGCCACCGAGGATGCTCCTGCGGACAGGCAGGTGTGGTCCCCAGGGACCAGGGCACGCTCCGAAACCCCACGGAGCCCGCTCGGCTGATGCCTTCCCGGGCGGCAGGGAGGAAGGGTGCTGCTGACAGCCTCGGGCACTGTGGGGAGCGCGACCCCCTGTCCCCCCGCTCCTGGGGTTGGTACTCACCGGTGACACAGATGGACTCCAGCATGATGCTCCGCCGGGCAGCGCCGCCGCTCCGCCCCGCCGGCGGTCTCCTGGGCGGGGAGCCCTGAGGGCAGGCGGGCAGGGAGGCAGCGAGCGGCGCCGGGCACNTGTGAAACCTTTCACTCCTTGAAATACAATCTGTGTGTTTTAAAATTGAACATCAAATAGAAACAAGTTATTCCACCCTAGCAATCACGGTTGTGTAACCCATTAATGTAGGCACAGTGTAGGACAATTTCGTACTCTTCATGCAGACTTATGGGCAGTACTGAAGTCAGATTGCACAACAATAAATTCTGCTGTGTTAACAATGCATTTACTTTTTTTAAATGGTCAACACTTGTCGGAGAAAGCAATCTAATTGTAAGTGACTTAACTGCACAATAGTGCTCAACACACATTATGTGAATGTAGTGATCAGCCAGGCAGAGGAAAGCTGGGAAGCTGTGCACTGTGTTAGCTGAAAATATTAAATGTCTACCACCTCCCCTCAATAAATCCATACCTACAATGCACTTTGTGGTGAGATTCCCTCACCACACTGAGATTCCCTCTACAGCATCGTCCTATAAGATCTAGCTGTATCTGCTGTATGGAGCAGAAATTCCACAGATCACAGCTCATTGATACTTTTGAGAACCCCTTTCTGTGTCCTACCTTGACAAGTTATACTGAGCTGCACGAATCCTTCTTAGAGACACCTACATTCACTGAGTCAACACTGGTCTGATAATTCTGTCTGCTTTTGTATTAGTCTTCAGAGGCAAAAATTAAAAACAAAAAATAAGAGTTTAAAGCACAGATTTTCATTTGATTTACTACTGCCTCACACGTAGTCAAAGACAGGCACTCTTAAGACCAGCTATGAAAAGACTGAGGTGTCATTTTTCTCAGTTTGCTAATGAGGAGGCAATGCTGAAACACACTTCTACTTAGCTGACAAATTTGATGTCCCTTTTATCTTGAATTCTTTGAAAAAGGGGGAAGATATATGCTCTTACAACATGTCTAAGTTTAACCTAAAATAACCCCCTAAAGAGTTTTGCTAACAGTGGAGCATCTGGAACTCGCAGGCTTGTCTCCAACTCTCAAATTGCAGGAACTGAATAAACACTTCTAAATTTAGAGAGCCAAAGCTATCTCTAATGGGTTAGAGTTTGCTTGTGATACATAGCAATTACAGGGGAAAAAAAGCCCCAAACAAAACACCAAAACAAAACAAAAAACCCCCACCCCAAAACAACAAAACTGGATCAGTTCAAGCACTGTAAATCATCAGCACAGCTGATGAAGAAATAATAGACAATTGCTAAAAGATAAAGTATATACTCTTTTATCATAACTCACCAATGGTTTAGCTGTGTACATCCTAA